>JBBBDQ010000484.1:857500-1050000 GCA_037127315.1 Ascarosepion bandense
ACAAACACCTTCCGACCTTCCTTTATTTCATTCAACGTATTGTGACAGCCTTCAAGACATAACACATATAAAAAAAATATAGTTTTTAACGCCTCCTGCTAAGAACCATAAAAATAACTGACTTTACTTTTTATCACGTGTGAAGGCAAAAGATATATTAAGAGGCTACTGGATTTTAGTCAGAAAATGAAAGAAAGTAGGGAAGTAGAAGTGTTTAAAATATTTTTCAATGAAATAGAAAGTCAGTTTCAACTCTTTTATTGTATCTGTTTACTTCTTAAAATAACGACCACCATTCATATGATACTTATTGCAATATTTTCTTAAGTTTTTAAACTTAAATATTAAATGATATTTACCATGAGATTATTCAATCATTAACTGAAAAATTAAGATTCATCTGACACTTTAAATAGAAAAACCGTGTAATTTTCACATGTTAAAACTAGTAGTTATAAAAACGTCTTAGAATAAAATCTTAAACAAACAAAGTCCAACTGAATAGGTTGAATGAAAAACTATTGCTAAGTTTGTAAGATGTCGACTTAAGCTCTATGCTAACAGCGTTTTTCTGTCGAACTTTGAACTCATGGGACTCTCTTCCCGCTTCTATATTATCTGTCATCTTTGATCTTCAGAAATGTAAATGCAATGGTAATCGATATCGGTCTTCTTCATTCTTGTTATTTTATTGGTCTCTCTCCTTAATAATGTTTTTTGTTTTACCTTTTTTCATATTCTCTAACACAGTTTAACTCTTTGCGTCTTAGTGGCCTTGCTTGTGGTGAAATGATTTAAAAAAGTATTTCATTCTCTAATACAATTATGACACGGCCCCTGGCTGAGTTCAGCCAACATTTGTGAGCTTAGCTCGATTCCACCCACGTTGTGTTGTTGATCTCGGATTAGCCAAATCAGGATTGCTTGTTGTCACTTGACGAGGTTAATCCAGACACTCGAGGGATTGGTATATAATGAAAACCAGATTTAAGACTGCAACGACACGGTGTGGATTTATATTTATTATATATTTATGAATAAATACAAGATTACAAACAAGTCAAAATTAAGTGACGAAAAAATATCAGCTGGCTGGTATTTTAGTAACACGATAATACTCGTGTTTTATTATCTCCACGGGACGATTGTTTATTCAACTTCCAGCTGATGAATTTGAACTGACCATCTCTTGCAATATTTTACGCTCGTAGTAGGTTATTTCAGCTTGTCTGCTTCAATTCATTGCTCGTCTTGACTCATTTCGTTTTCCACCCCAGTTTTATTAAGAAGACAAAAAGCTAGCTGTTGACTGGATTGCCATATCCCCCTCCCCATATACGCCTTAGCATCTCGAAATGTAATTGTTTGCCTGCTCCAATCAGCTGTCCTGGTAATCAGTAAACAGGAAATCCTCAGGGCTATACTTTGACTTAGGGTCACATATCGTCAAAACCCATCTGACAATATTTTTATGACACTTAGGTAATTAGCTTTGATAAATTCTCTTACTTCTCCCAACAAAAGCAATTCTGAACTCATTTGAATCCGAATCTGTATTTTCCACTTTTTTATCACTTCGGCTACTTTTCCTGACAAAAATAATTGTACTCCCCAGCTTTTGGAGAAACCTCTTCTGATATTGAAAATTACCTAAAATTAATACCAGCCTCTGAAAATAGGGTTACACAATATGAGACCAATAAAACGAATACTAAAGGTAAACCATAGTCATATTCATTAATGTTCACTTTGTAGCTATGACCACTGTTAGAATAAAGGATTCGTATCAGCAATATTTAGTGTTACCTTTGTAAAATCTAAAACTTAATAACCTATATACAATATCAAGATTTTAGGCAACAAATTCTATGCAATGTAGGCCTCGATCCTTGATCGTATGTTACTGTTAATTCTTTTTCTCGCGTACGTTTGAGTAGAAGTAGGAAAATAAGTTTTGGGCCTCGTTGTTTTTCCTCGTTTAGACATCACTGTTCAGGATTCGATAAAAATCAACTCGGCGGCCTGAAGGTATTTCAAATAACTGAAGGAAAAGACTTCAGTGTTCAATGTTGCACAAGTGTCTAATCTGTACAAAAGATGAAACGAAGAGATTATTTTAGTGTACGTCTTCCGATGAATCGGTTTAGAAGTAGCTGAATATATTCTTAGAAACATCGTCATTTTTGTGACAAGATAAACACTTCAATTTTTCACTTCAGTAATGTTCAAAGCCGTTCAATTCAACTCACATACACGCTTGAAGGAATCAGCTATAATCATATGCAATGAACAAGTCATCTTAAGTTGGACAAGGTATAAAAGAAATTTCGTTCATTTTTTTCTTTCAATTCTTAATTTAAAACGATTCCATGATATAAGGAATTTAATAGTGCAGCCTCTTTAGCAAAAGTTTGGATTTGTTTTTCAAAGTACTTCCGAAATCCTTTTAATGTCAGTGTTTGATTAAACCGGTTTTCCTAAAGATTTAACAATTTATACTCTTTCTAATCACCCTTAATTATATTATTATTTGCTATTTTCAGGTCCCATTAAACTAACTCGATTTGAAGCATGTTTCCTCTTAACTTTCATCTATTTTCATTATCAACAAGAGATCTAAATCAGCATGCATTTACAAAAATATTAAAATACTGATCTTTTTGTTAGTTTAGTGATAGTTTACTTTCTTTCATGAAAATGGTGTCATTTTTAGTGTAACTTGAAAAGCTGAAAAAATGCTAATTAAAATGTCTATGCTGTTTGAATAATAATTTCAGTTTGACGAATAATTTCAGTTTGACTAATAATTGCTAATTAAAGTTTCTGTTAAGACCACTGACTATTAAGCTTTTAATGTAGACAATTATTTTATTTCATTTAAATTAATACTATAAATCCATAATTAGATTTAAAACAAAAATACTTCACTTTAAAAAGAAATCAGTGTACAACGTTTGCTACTAGAAAAACTCTATGAAATGTTTTTGAAAACCTCTGTTCTTTATTTCTGAAATCAGTAAAATTGAATACCAAAAGTTAATAACAATTATACTCTTTGATGTTGTCTTACTAGTTGGGGGTCATTGTTAGAGTAAGACATCCTCATCAGCAATATTTAATGCTAACTGTTAGATTAATTCACTTTCATTCAACACGAAAGAAAATTATTTTTTATTTATCTTTCATTTTGTTGACAGGTAAAATTATTACAAATGAATACGAATTTGTAACAAATAAGGAATGACCATAACTTCACTCTTTACAGAGACTAAATTAATATTTAAAAGCAAGATAGAAAGGGATGTAAATTTCAAGTTGAATTAACAGTTTCAATTCTTTTTTATCATATTTTTTTGGTAGACTTTACAATTTAATGTTTTACAATTTAAGGATTTTTCTTATTTGATATTTCAAGCATTGTTTCTTGAACATGAATATTTTACATGAGAAAGATCTTTTTTTTTTTGCTATAGTCAAACGTAAATTATAATAAGTGCAAATAAGTAAAATGATTTATTTATTGTCAATTTTCTTTATTCCCATCAATATGAGAATTGTCTTTTCGGTTATTCTGAATCCGTTTATACTGAATTAGCAAATGATGTTTTGATGGTCTCTTGAACATATATGTATTATTTGATAGTCTTCATGTTTCCATGACTAATATTCTAAACAAATTATTAAAAAGTTGGTATACGATAAAGCAGATTGTATTGTGCTTGTTTTTGAGGCATTTGTAAATATTAGTAATCAACTGAAATATATTTTTATAACTTCTGATAACTATGAAAGAAAAATTTTATTTCATCATTGTTTCGTCGATTTAAAAATTAGTTCTTTTAAAACGTGTTTCTTTACAAAAGGCTCATTTTTTGTATTGGACACAGTTAATAGAGTTTAACATATTATAAATGATGTACGGTTTTGACTAAAATTTAATGGAGTGTGATATATTATACATGATGTACGGTTCCGCTTCAAATTAAAAAAAAACTATTGTCAAAATTAAATCTATTTAAATGTTTAGGTTCGTGTTTGATCATAATTAATTAAATATAAACTTATATATATTATTACCAAGAATAGTCGCTCGAAATTCATTGGACATATCAAAATAATCACTTAGCGTTACTGTCTTCAAATTTTCCCTGCTATCTGCTACATGATATTTTTTATCATTTGGCGCCAAACAAGGCGATAAATCTACTAAGATGAGAGTGACATATTACTGAGAGTGAAAATCCTTAATAAAAAGAGGGGACAATAAAAGAACAGGTTCAATGAGACAGAATAAGAAGATCAACATTGCATTTACATTTTTGAAGATCAATATGAACTGGAAAGAAAGAAACCGGAAGAGAGAAGTGAAAGAGAAAAAATTCATAGCATAGAACTTACAATTTTAACTGTAAAATGAGGCCTAACTGTCAATCTAGTACTGCCCTTAAATTCGCAAAAGTTGATATACCAAAGAGGAAATGCTATCAGAACAGTTACCAGGAAAATATTAGAAAAGTCACAGAGAAGCAATGTTAGACCTGTCAAAAAGTGACTGAAGCCGAGTTGCCAGATCAGGACCAGTAAAATTGTAAATACTTTTTTGGATCTGGTCAGTATCATCGGATACAACTGAAGCACAGAACAAATGTGACAGCAATATTCAATGCATTAACAAATGACAAACTTATAAATGTGCAAGATATATGACGAGAAAATTGTACTTGATTCAACATAACCATGCCACATCATTTCTGAGAAGGTGTAGTGATCCATTCTCTTAAAAGTTGGCATCAGCTACCCTGACAGAAGGTATCAAACATCTCCAAGACAATTTTAAAAGAGCAGTTTTGTTTTGAAGGTATTCAAGTTAACAAGCTATTCATGGCATCATTTATCAACTAATTGAAATTCATTTTCGAGCTTATTTTCTACTTTGCTCTTATCAAACTTATCAGAGTTGCGATTAAGGCAGCAGTAGAGAATTGCCATAAATACTGAGTTAAGAACTGATCATATCGGGATGAACGTTAATGAAAATTAGTAAAAAAAGTAGATCTAACGATAGGGCCATGCAAGACATCCACATTAATGCGCAAATATCAAAGGGTAACTGCTCAAGAGAAATTTCAGTTGTTAAGAAAGACTGAAACAAATTAAACATTTGTCCAGAAATACTATAAATCTTGAACCGTCAAATAAAATCAGCATGTAATGCCCTTCTAAAGGCTATCGAGATATGTAATATAGCATCCCGATCTTCACCATTCATATCTAAATCTTGAAAGCCTTTCAGCAATAACCGCTGACACATCAGCAGTTGGCCTAGAGACGCGAAAATGATTTATTTTTTCTGAAAGAAGAACTTGCGAAGTGATGTGCTTAACTAATTCAGAGTTAATTAAAGCGTCTTGTTTCTTTGCCAATGTGAGTGGGTATTTAGTAAGATGAGACTGTTCTCCCTGTACTTAAAAACAGGAACTACAGAATAGGATATCGAGCAAGATGCAACAAGGCAATTACTGCAGAGTTTAGAGAGAATGTCAATCAAAATTCACTTGATTATAATAAAAATCTTAAAAACTATTTTGTCGATAATTATATCATTATAAGTTAGTGCTGGCATTTTTGACGTGTGATGTTTATCTTTTTTCTTCACGGATCGTCATTTTCATTTTCGGATCAACTGATTCGTTAATGTACAAATCATAGATTTCGAGGGAATTTCTTCGAGTTACTATCGGAGTATAAACTGTGAGTAGATCCTAATGACTAACATACATGTTATATATGTATAGAATTTACTTATATTTTTACATGAGTACTACATGTTTACTTAAATTTCTTAATTCTTAATTTCTTCACAGTAATATATTTAATTAAAATATTGCTAAAATATTTGTATCTTGAGTTAAAATTTTACATACAATCAGTGAATGAATTATGAACTTTTGTTCTGTAATTCATTGTATTTATTCTCAGTTTTTCCTTTAATTTTAAGATTATTTTTAAGGAAAGAAAAGACTGTTTAAAGAATTAAAAATAACTTTACAATGTGTTCATATCTACGAAAATAACCTAGACTTAATCTTTGATATGCATATTATCAAGAAATTAAATTTTCACAAAAATTTCATCGAATATGAATATAAACAATTAAAATCTAAATATGATGTTCATCATTTGTGATGCAATGGTTGATGCGCTTTGCAAGATTCACGTGAACTAGATGCAATAACTTGACATTAAATCTTTATGTTCGGATCAAGTGTGTTCCATTTTTTATTTTTATTGAGTTCATATTCTCATTTAGCATATCACAGAAAAATAAATCAGTTTTTTCTTCTTTCGACAAAGCTATGTTAAATTTGTAGAGGTAAAAAAAATATAGTCAATGACTTTTTCCTAAGTGTCCAGATTTTAGAAAGACCCTATATATTGTCAAAAATACTCAAGATTTTCTACGGAGATTATTAAAAGTATTTTGAAATATTTTTTCAGGAATGATTGGGTGCAAACGTCTCGGGGTTGGCAAAACCAAATCCTCTATAGCCTCACTGATAATTATCAAAATTCCGAAGAGCAGAAACTTGTGGGAGCGTCTTATGAAGAGATTCCAAGGTATCCACACTCAAGCAAACACTGCAGGCTGATTTGGCCCCAAGGATTTCTCACATCCCTTGCTTAACCTCAACACGGACCCTATTCATTTCTAAAAAATCCCTTTGAATGTCCTCCATTTACAATATGGATTTAAATTACCCGATCAGAAAAATTTGCACACGCACACACACACACACACACACACACACACACACACGCACGCACTCGCGCGGACACACACACACACAAACACAAACGCAAACACACATACACACACATATATTAATAAAATAGGATATTGAAATGCTGATAAAGTTTCAAATTTGATAAGTGTAATTGTTACATGAAAAGGGATAAGAATAGCAAAATTGCTTAACTATTTTATCAAATCTTATGTAACAATTCCACTTATCAAATTTTAATATATATATATATAAATTAGTTGCTCATTTTCACTGATAATGTGAACTTCATCTTTGCCTTTGAGTGGGTGAACGTTTACATCGGTATATTGAAAAGATACATCTCCAAATGCACTAAACTTGATACTTCTTAAAACACTTATATCCCATACACTGAATGTAACTTTTCTTGATACTGTTAAACTCATTATTTAAAAACAAAACTTTCTCTTGTTGTCTATCACTGTCACTTAATTTTCCTTTAAATAAATACGAGCACGCTAGAAACATTTAATAAAATATCCTCCCTAAGACCTTCATGTCTATATTTTGTGCTGCTATATACAGGAAACAACGTTAATATTAAATCCACAAACAGCCGATGTAATAGAAATATCGATGATTTAATTAATTTAATTAAGTTCGCATTGAAAATGCTGTAATACTTAAACAGTGAATCGTATATATTTTTGTTATATCCGAGATCGGTGCATACTATCGTTTGATGGTTGAAACGTTTTCTGACCAACGAGCATTATCCCTATCTTATTTAAGTCTTAATAACTAACTACAAACGTAGTGCTTTATATGTTTATTACCTAATAAAATTATGTTACGCCATTTGCCTGCAAATAAAGCTGGAAGAACAAGCCGAAGACGGTGCTTTGTCAGCATTCAGAACTCTCAAGAGAGGCGGAAAATGGTGACAATTTGACGGGGACTTTCCCTATTTTTCACGGGAAGCTTCAAGTATTTATAGAAGGCGATTGTAGTCGAGATCATCGAACGGTCTTTTTCTATTAGCTGGATAGTATGTGCTTTGCCTGGGTATAATACAATTTTGAATTCAGGGTATTCCATCTAGATTCATGTATTTCCAAGGGATATTAGCACGTAATTGAATGGAATGAACCCAATTGGAATTCAAACCCGGCTTTCTAATTCAACAATCCGAGGCGTAACAGGACAATTTTGCTAGGAACAAAGAAGAGAGTACTGGATTGCTAAGTGATGTCGGTTCTTCAATATGGCAGTGAATGTTGGACAATATATTCGAAGATGAAGTAAAAACATGAAGAATCTGAAATGTGGTTCTACAGAAGGATACTGCGGATATTATGGACCGAGCATGTGAGCCATGATGAAGTAATGGAAAGGATAGAAATGAAAAAAAATTAATACTGAGCATCAGGAAGAGACAGCTAAAGTTCCTGGGACATGCAATGAGGAAGGAGAGCTTGGAGAACCTGATACTAACAGGCCAGATACAGGGAAAAGGAGACAGGGGAAAGCAACGGATAACTTATTTGAATGACCTGATCAGGTGGATGACGGAACGAGGGTTGCATGATGCAACAGGAGAAAGCGTAAAAAGAACCGCCAGGAATAGGGAGATGTGCAAATCCAAGATAGCCTACGCCCTGAAAGGACAGGGCACATAAAAGAGGAAGAAGAATTAATTTCACAACTGTGCCTCATGCGTGCATGGGTTGAGTGTCGGGAAAAGTGAACATAAAATTACGGCTAGCTGTTTCAATCTGTAATCTTACCCGACGTGTGATGATCAAAACAGGTTAAGTGAGGGATCTGTGTTTGGTCAACTATTCACCCCCAAATTATTATACAGTTAAAAATAATATATTGAGGAATTTTAAAATCTGTTTTTCTCTTAACTTGTTTTAACCTGGCATTTAAAATATTATTTTACTGGTTTTTACACAAATAATGCAAAAACAAGCATAAAAATTATGTTAAAAATTAATTTTCTCGTTTTTTCCCCATTTGGTGTCCACGTTCATACAACTCCTGTGTAAAGGCTGAATACTACTGCACTGGTACTGCCACTCATCTCCGATAACTAACTTTTCGATTGAATTTTAAAAAATAAAATATTTTCGTAAAATTTTTACTTTTGTTTTAATTAAAAGCTAAATGATTAAATTTACTATTTCCAGTAAGCAAAATACTCTGGTGTATTTTAAACTGAAATTATATTAATTAGAGTATAAAATTTTGAGATTATTTTGTTTAATTTTTCAATTTTTCGGCCATTTTTGATCGATCGACAGATTTGTAACAAATGTTAATTATTGGTTTTAAAAAATATTTAAAAAATAAAACATACATCTGTGACACATTATTTTTAGAAAATTAGCAATTTTAATATTAAATTAATCTGATTTACACGAGTAATAGTTATTTATATCAGAAAATTTAAATTAAAACTATTTTGAAACACAGAATTGACCTTTCTTACCTTTCCACCGAAAATGAAATGTGAAATGTGTTGAAAAATACGAAATAAGATAAGTGTAAGGTGATATCAAGTGATATAATTGTACAAATATTTTTGCAATAAGAGGAAAAAACCTTGAAATACATGAATTTTTAATGTACACATAGGAATTACGAGACAAAAAATATCTTCAAATACACACACAAAAATACTGAATATTATTTTAAAAATACGATGACTAAATGATTTTTATTAAAATTTTCAATTTTCGATTAGTAATTTTCAATTTTCGATTAGTCGTCACTGTATAACCTGCCAGCCTAACGTCTGCAAGTTTAAGACATATTTAAAAATTATGTTTTAGACTTTATAAATTATTATAATTAAAAAACAAAAATGAAAACAATTTTTAAAAAATATCATTATTAATCGAAAATTTTTCTTCATACTATAATGTCTGACATTTATATTATTTATTAAAGCAATTAAAAGCTTAATTAATTAAATAATGTGATAGTTTTATTGCATTTTTATTTTACTATTTGGAGCAAACCTTCGGTAAAAGGGGTTAAATGGTTTTAAAACAAAATACTTGATTTACATTACCAATGAATCCTGCGTTTAACTAATAAAACTCTTTTTGCCTACAGAATTTAATTTCTTGAAATTTCATGAATTTACGTGAAGTGGGTAACATATGTAAAAAACCAAATATTTTGGCCAATATTCTTTTAAATAATAATTTTAAAAATAATTTCATTTATTTTTAAATAAGTTCTGAAAGTTTCATTGAAATTCAACAATTATTTGATTTTTGCAAGAATTTTCAATTAATACTTAAAAATACGTTGATCTTTCCTCTTAAGAACAACATAAACATTTTGATGGAAAAGGTTCGTTTTTATTAAGTTTGGGACTTTTCTCTTCATTACTGTTTTTTTATTGAAGGCACTTACTCATGTACTTGTCAAAAGATGTGCTCTCCTTCTCTTAATAAACATAAGAAGCGTTTAATCTTACAATTTACAGAGACTAACATTCAAAATTCATTAATTTTTAGCTTAACAAAAGTAAATAAAAACGGGAATTTAATAAAATTCTTTTAGTGTTATTATGAACTTTATCCGTCTATTATAACTTGATTCCATGAAGACAATTGTCTGTTGATATCTGAACCGAATTTTTTTAATTTTTAAAAATTAACTTTAAGAAATTGAACTCTGTAATGAGTTTTGAACGCAGATTTTTTTTTCTTTTTTTTTTTTGCAATTCAAATAATTGACTTGACTGTAAAGAGACAACATATCTCTTGTATAGATAATTTTTGTTGCTGTCGTTAGCAAGTCGAATATTTATTTTAGGAAATATGACTTCATTTGTGCACTTGATTATAACCTCAAAACACATTACAACCGAAATCATTCGCACACAAAACTTGAATCTCCAGCCTTAAAAAGCGTCTCCGAGCCCTTGTGGGTGACGAATTCTTAACCCACCAACCCTTCTTCCACAGTAGTAAACCTGTCGCTGCCGTGTCGCTACTTTGAAGGAAATTTCACGGACAAACTACATACTCTGGTCTTGCCAGGTCAAACCTTAACGGCAAGAACACCTCATGATACATACGTAGCAGCGAACCACCCATATTCAATCCGTATTCCATCGGTGAGAAATAAGTTCCACTCGAACCGCTGTTCTGTGGAACCGACCCCCAAAAGAATTTTTTCCCGATCATTCCAATTTTAATCTGTTCAAGGCTAGTCTTAATCGTTATCTTCCACTCCTACCCGCACAAATTAGCTCTTAACGTAACACCCTACTTTGAGTGGCCCCCGTGCCTTGTAATGAGTTAACTTTACTGTAAATAAATAAATGAAGTATGATGTTTAAAGTCTTTTGCGTACATATGATACTAACCAGCAATGGCCAATGGCCACCTCAGAGTGGTGTAATGTTAGCAAGCTTGTTTTGTTAGAATCATTACAATTGAATAGTGTGTTCGAGACTTACTGGGTGTCCCATACTTTACCTTTGTGCCAAATCTAAGCTGCACTTAGAAAATCACCATATTAACCAGGAATGAAAGTTAACATCAATGGCAATAATCATTTTTGCAGATTTCCATGTGCCTACATTTAGAATGATTTAAAGTCATTCCCATTGAAAATTTGAATGATCATCGATTAGTAAATATAGTCGTCACTATATAACCTGCAAGGTAATTCCAAGTATTCAACAACATAAAAACATTTTAAATATCTTATTAGTAAATGATTCCTTTTCTTCATGACTAGATAAAAATATAAATACCTTTCTATTTTTCAAACAAAATGTTAAATAACACGATTAATAAAAAAAGAATTACACCAATTTTAGCTATGAATTATTTTTTTCATCTGAATTATTTTACATGGACCTAATGGTATATTCTGTGTTTAAAACATATTTCTCCAGAAAATATATTTCTTAAATGATAAAACATTGAAGATCACTATGAAATAATAAAAGACTGAAAATCTTTACAAAATATAGAAGAGATTGAAATCATTGATGTAAGAAAATGGTGTGAACAGATAACAAAAAGCAGAATTTTTTTCAGTTTCTTTATAAAAATCTCATTAAGTATCATAACTGCAGCTTTGTTTAAGGACAACAAGAGAATTTAAAGGTTAATAATATTCTCTAAAAATAATCCACCATACTAACCATCAACGCTTTAAGGCCAAAATATTGCTAAGATCCCAAATTATATATGACATGCTATTTGCTGATGAAGCTGCATTGGTCGCTACATCGTATGTTGAAGAGCGTGAACTTGTAAGTAGGTTTTCAGAAGCCAGTAAAGCATTTGGACTCACCATAAGTATTAAGAATACTGAAGTAGTTCATCAGCCGCTTCCTCATCAAAAGCAAATAACATCAAAATTGCATAACAGTAGGTGGGAAGAGTTTGAAATATGTTAAGTGGTTCACATATTTAGGTAGCATTGTGAACTCAAACGGATCTCTTGACGATGAAATTGTAAATCGTATAGCGAAGGCAACATCAGCATTTGGTAAACTTCGGCATTGCTTGTGGAATGACAAAGGTATAAAGTTGGGAACAAAAATCAGAGTTTACAAGGCTGTTGTTCCGACAACTCTCTTGTATGGTGCTGAGGCTTAGACCCCTTACCGCTCACATGTTGTGAAGTTGGATGTGTTTCACAAACGCTGCCTTCGCACAATATGTGGATTTATCCTGAAGGACAGGGTGTCCAATGCTGATCTGTTTGCAAAGTGTAGTGTCAGTGGAATTGAAACTTTTCTTATACAGTGCCAGTTGCGTTGGGTCGGACATGTCGTCAGAATGAGTGACGATATAATGCCCAAAATGCTTTCGTACGGTCAGCTCCAGCATGGTAAAAGGCGTGTTGGCCGCCCATTGCTGAGGTACAAGGATAAGCTTAAGTATAATCTGACAGCAACTGACATCCCACTGTCAACTTTTGAACAAATTGCTTCAGGAAACTATAGAGATTGACTCGTCACAGTGTCTTACAGGTTTCTGAATCACAAAGAGTACAAAAGCTCAGAGAATTGGGAGAAAAGAGGAACGAAGTAGCTGCCAGACCAAGTAGCATTTCATTTTCGTGCACGGCTTGTGGTCACGCCTGCAAGGCGCTGGCGGGGCTCAAGTCCCATGTAAGACATAAACACCAAAACTGGAATTAGTTTTTGAGACGCTCATACGTCGAAATCGACGGGAGAGTCCATCATATATATATATATATATATATATATATATATATATATATATATAATTTAACACAATTCATCATATAATTTCATATACACATATATTTGAAAAACTTAACAATTTCTATACTTATTAAGTACAGAAAAGAAAACACTTGATCGCATGCACGAAACATATAATACGAACTTAACAAAGTTACCTTGTCAGTTTTTTTTTAAGAAAACATATCAGAGGGATTAACGAACAAATACACATCTATTAATGCACCCACGCTCGCACGCACATGATATAATGTGTTTGTGTGTATATATGCCTGAGCATGCGTGCTTATGTAATTAAAAGATACTTCATAGTCTGACGAGCAAATTTCTGCTCGATAAAGAAACTTCTGCACTTCGTACTTAATATTGATCTTTTAAATAATTGTAGCTTGTTTTCAATTGGTGCTTTATTATTCGCAACCTGGTAAATGTGAAATGCACAATAAGAGAACGAAGACGATTCAACCCAAACATAAACGCATAAAACTAAGGAACATTTCCAATTAGAAAACACAAACCGAATCACCCGAGGTTTTTTTTTTATGACTTTCGATTAAGCCGTCATTTAAATCTGCTAATTCTATGTTATGTCGACGTAAACTTTTGAATCAATTTTTTTTACTGAAATTTCTTTAAATTCTTTCACATCCAATCTTTTCAATTACATTTTTTGTACAGGAGCCAATGTTCTTCAATAGGATAGAATATGCTCAAAAGAGAATTTAGTTTTGTTTCACAATGATCATACAGATAGGGACTATATCTTCGAAATACAACATTGCATTTTAACTGTCTTTTGATTGATCTATTATTTTTTGCTGCTTGCTCTTAACGCTACTGATTTTGCTGTGAATGCAACAGTAAATACATAATCGTTAAAAGCGTCAGATAACTAGCTTTAAAGCTCAGACGATTAATATTAGACTAACAGGGGGAATCGAAAATAATGAACACTTAGTTATCAAGTAAAAAGTATTTTTGAAAATAATTTGTCTGCTTTCATAAATCTAATCATGTTATTGAACACACGTGCACACACACACACACACACACACACATATATATATATAATTGTGTATAGAATTATTTGCACTCAAACTGAATATTTGCATATTTTCTAGGAAAACGCGAATTTGCGAATCAAGCACTAATTGAATTTACCATAAATAGTTAATTCTGTATTCAGTTTTTAATAATTCCTGAAACTTTTACTTTTTCATAGTCATAGTTTTTTTAAATTGTTGCAGTTTAAAACCCTTCCTTCTGAAAATTATAAAATAATATAGCTCTATGGCAACTGTAATATTTTTTTAATTTTTAATTTAATGCATGTACCCTTTGAAAAGGATGTGCGTTGTGTTCTAGTGGAGCCGAGTTCGAATTCCAGTTGAATTCGTTGCAATCATATACGCGCAAATACCCTTGGGAAAGGTATTAATCCGTCTCTTCCTTCCAGTTATGGGTCAAATAACAGGACAGATTGGGTTCTCTAGCCTTGGTTGGCAACCAGTCTACCGCATAAAGTAATGGCAACCTACTGCGGGATCATCTTCTGCCCAGTCAGTCATGTCTCTTTCGAGACATGATCGCCCAAGCGTGTATCACGTATGGCACTTAACTGACTGACCCTTTGAAAACAAAATAGTATTGAACTGATTTGAGGACATTCTAAATTGTAATGAAGAAGACAATAGGTGAGTGCCGCGTACAGGCAACTATAGCGAGGATAGCTGAACTTGACAAGAAGCCCCGCATGAAGATAGCTAATGCGTATAAAGAATGTAATCGATATACAACATTTTCAAAGTGTTCAAATGTCCCTAGACTGAAAATCCATAGCACACTCAAGAATTACAACGATACTCATTGTGTTAAGATTTGTGTTATTCACTTGATGCTTTGATTGAGCAGGTCTTCAAGCTTGTCACCCATGGAAAACTCACTTAAGTCGAAACACATAAAATGCAAATTAGCTTATGCTTGAAGCAATATAGAACATAAGAGTAATTTATTGAAATTCTGTTTCATGTCCAGATGAAACCAGACTATCATTATTTGGTTACATGAACTCTCTATTTATATAGAGGGAAGTTAATGAAGGACAGAAACCAAAAAATATTCTTTCTAAAATTAAGCACTACTCTTGAGAAATTTTTCTGCTTCTAGACCAGGGGAACTAGTGAGAGTACAGGGTATCATGGATAAAGAGCAGTATTTGGCTATTTTTTAAAATAATATAAAACAAAGTGTACGAAAGGAGTGTTTGGGGTGACACTGACCCAAAACACATTGCTAACAATAATTAGATGAGAGAAAAATAACAAAGTCCTGATGAAAACTTTATTGAAAATTTATAAACATTTTTGATGAAAAAATTAAGAGAAAGAAGTCCATAAACTTTAGAGGAACTAAAAACTATTTCCAAGAAGAATAAAACAAAATATCTGACATTGTTTAGTGATGTTGTAAGGAACTATCAAAAAATATTAAATGCAATAATCAAGAATAAAGGGTACACAATTGATTGTTGAGGCAAAAGTGTCAATAATTTTGTCCTCTGTTAAATTTTTTGGTTGATTTTGAATTATTTTTTATATCAGTTATTTTTTGAGGATCAATGGATATTCTTTCAATTCCATTATTTTACGATTCATGAAGACTTTACATGAAGTTTCCATGAAAATTGAGGTATTACCAATTTATTTTTAATAATTGAAGTAGGGGTAAATAATTTCTTTCAACTCTCTCTTTCTCTCTCA
This sequence comes from Ascarosepion bandense, assembly GCA_037127315.1. Taxonomy (NCBI): domain Eukaryota; kingdom Metazoa; phylum Mollusca; class Cephalopoda; order Sepiida; family Sepiidae; genus Ascarosepion; species Ascarosepion bandense. The sequence continues at coordinate 873,277 of JBBBDQ010000484.1, forward strand.
CTCTCACTCTCTGTCATTCTCTTTTTGAATTTTATTTTACTCATGCTATATCTCAAAAACTTCACTACTGTTGCATGTTGAATATGTTAAAGTTATCAACTTTTAAACAAGAAAAAATTGAAGGTGCTGTTAAAAGTTTCTGTAAAACATTGTTCATTTCTTTAAGATGGAATGGTCTATTATGACAGGTCTCTAATTTGTATTTAGGTACAATATTCTTTAACTTTTCTAGTTGACTTGTTTACCTATAATGCATATGGTCCATTATTGTACATTATTACGTTAAAATAAAATTGGTATTTTATATGAATAAAAGTTGAGACATCGTAGAGTGGGGCAGCGTATTATAGATAAGAGAAGCCATATTATAGATTCGATGGGGGCCAACGAGACTTTTAGACCAGGCCTGCATGTATAAATATAATTTCTTTGAACATTATTTTTAATCGATACTCGTATGTGAGTAGATATTCTTTTTTTAATTAAACAGTATATTTATATATTTATTTTTACGAAAATGTGTGTCATTTGGCAGGACTTGAACCTGCAACTCCTAACAACATAGAAGAAGCCACCAATTGATCTGGTGTATTTTAAACCCCTCGACCACGAATTTTTCCAGGGTCTAAATTAAAATTAAGCCTTGTATAATACAATTTTTTAATCTACGTAAATAACTATCTCTGCTATAAAATTGTATCATAATATCAACAAATGTTAACATGCAATGTTACGGGAAGTCCCGAAGATTAACGTCTAATCGAAGTTAAATTATTCGTAGTCGATCGGTCTAAGACGCGCCATATCATTTGGTGGCTTCCCTATGGTGTTAGGGGTAGCAGGTTCAAATCCTGCTGAATGACACACATTTTCGTAACAAAATTTCTCCTCAATAATTAGGCCGGTAGAAATAAATATATAAATATACTCTTTGATTTAAAACAGAATATCTACTCAAATACGAATATCGATTAAAAATAATGTTATATATAAGAAGATGTGCGAGAATCTGTGAACGTTATATATATATATATATATATATATATATTTGGCCAATAAACTCTTATTTATGTTTCATTGAATATTATGTACAATGTCTATTTTGTAAGTTTTTTTTCATTTTTTTTCTTGTGTCATTAACTTTATTATTTTTAGGACTGTCTGTAGAAATTATCCATAGTAGTTATTATCTAGAGTTCTTTAGCCTAATACTTTTATTTTTCAATAGGCGTTGGTTTTTATGCATTTAACAGCAGCCCTTCTTATATAAATGCTGTTAGTTCTATATGTATGTAGCATAAATATCAAAAATATTTTTGCTGCTCAAAAACATTTTCCAACAAGCTCCTTTTCTTTAGGAATGTTCTTAATACAGCATTTTCTTTTACTTTACAGAGAATATTTCGAATTACACTTCATCTGACAGCAGTGTCGCCCCGATATTTAGTTTGAATTAAAAAAACTGAAAATATAGTCTCAACCAAAATTAGTTATTTAGAAGAAAGTTTTCAGGAAAGAAGGCTTTATTGAGGGATGGTTTGACATGTGACATTAGAATAAACGGTCTCTTTTTCCGCTTTCGGGCCGTTTATTTTGCTAGCATCGCAAGAGACATTAAGTATCTATTTGTCCCACTTCACAGCATCCGCTCATTGATTTTTCAAGCGGCGTTTAATCTGCACTCTCAATTTATCATTTGATGTTGTTATACAAAATGCACCGCACTAATCCCGTCGGTACATTGTATGAGGCAAGCAACAATACAGCAGAAACGAAGATGTGAATAGAAAAAGCATGCTTTACTTGAATGAAATTAGTAGAGAATAAAGGAAATTGAAAATCTTTCTATTTAGTGATTGTATTGTAAACAAGTTACTCGTCAATGAGACTCACAAGTGTTAAGCATAAGATCTAATACGTACAACTATTGTAGATGCATATCCGGATTTCATCATTTAATTTTGAAGAGTCTCACATATATTACGCAATATATGAGAAACTCATAAAAATACAGAAGAAAGTAAAGCTAGATCGAGAATAACCCGGGCGAGAGAGAATAAAAGCATTGTTGTTCGAGATAAGGTCAAGATAGAGCATATATATCAGTGTTTGAGTGTATGCTGCTGTAGGCTTTCTTTTATAGTGAATGATTCTTCTCGCGAGGATATCTGAAACGCATTTTGTTGTTTTGCATATTTACATCCTGAACGTGACTGGATTGACTATGTATTTACATGAAAAGAGCAGCTACAGATATCCTGTGAGGCGCGAATCTTGGCGTCTCTCTTGATCTGGTGTAACACTAAATACAAGATCTACTTTTGTAGGAGAGCCCAGTACATATTGGGGTTATCATAGACCAACGATTTCGCAACAGATGTTTCTAACTGCTAATAAATTCTATCCAAGCCCTTTAATATTTCCTGGCCTGAATCACTTACTTCTGAAACGTTAATGTATTTAATCATTTAAGAAGTATATATTTTACACCAAATCTTTTTTATTAATAGAGTCGCCTTCTTTTTTAATGGCTTTATTTCAATATTGAATATTAATAAAATTTTTATCCAATGATAATCGTAGATCAGGAATAAGCTAATTATTTTTCTACGAGGCTTATTGCTGAACACTCGTGTGCCTACAGTGCATAGGAAGATTCACAACATATTAGTGATCCAATGTAAAAAGATAAGTTTCTTTATTGTTAATGATAGTTTGTTTCGATCTACCAATCCATTCTTCTTCCTTCTTGGGTTTTTCTTAATCTTCTATTCTGCTTACTCTCAATCTTGGGTATATCTCGATTTACTATTTCGTTCTTTCTTTTATTTTTTGGTTTATCTTATATTCCATTTTTTTTTCTCTCTTGGATATATCTCGTTTATTATTTTGTCCTTCTGTTTATCTTAGGTTCATCTCTGTTTTCAATTCCGTTTTCTTTCGGTTTACTATTTTGTTCTTTCCTTTATCTTGATTTTATCTCAATTTACTATTCTGTTCTTCTTTTCATCTTTCGTTTATCTCGATCTTCTATTCTGTTTTTTCTGTCTTGGGTGTATCTCGTCCCCTATTCCGTTCTTCACTTTATCTTGGGTTTATTTTAGTCTTGTGTCCCATTCTCTCTATCTCGATCTACTATTCTCTATGTTTCTCTCATTCTCCACTTCTCTTCCTCTATCATTAAAAATAATCCCTTTTCTTTATTTCTACTGTAACTAAAACAAATAGAGGAAGCACAATATTTGGATAAAGTATATTTTCACCTGCAAAACACTATTTTCTGCTGTTTCCACTTCAATAATATAGCTATCACGTAGACGATCATTCATTGACCTGAACATGGCTTCTCACACAAATTGCTGTCTCTTCTCATGAAATTCATTACCCAATGCGTAACTGTTCTCGTATTCACTGTTTAGTATCCGTGATATTTGTCGAACAAAGTTTACACTACTTGTTATGCATTCTCCCGGGAATGAATTAAAGGTTTTCTCATAAATTACTTCGATAGTAAACTACTGGATCTAGGAATATATAAGTTCCAGAAATACAGAAAAGTATAAAAATCTCAGAGAAAAATCTGTTAGACACTTTTACTTTTTATTTTTCTCATATGATTTCGGCATTGATAATTACGCGAAAACGATTAACAGTGAAATATCAACTCTATTTTCATCTTCATCTTAGTGAATAAATCCTTATATATAGTATATAAATCCTCATATTTTGTAAATAAATTTGGAAAGTTTTGTGACACAATCAGTTTTGCATTTTATATTTTAGTAGGGTTTGTTTATTGTTGCGACTATTGAGAATATAATTCATTAAATTAGAGAGATATTCTGCTAAAATATTGTCTTCAAAACTATCATTGTATATGATATTTGTTTCGACAACTTCGACTGGTTCTGTTTAAAAGAGTCTGGATAATCTGAAATTTGAATCGGACTGTATATCCTGGTTAAGGTAAATCAAGTCTTAACAAAACATTAAACTTTTGGAACACCTAGATTCATATTTATCTTTGTTTTTTTTTTACTTACTCAATTATTTTTAGAATCTTCGAGAAAAATTGTTTGAATTGAAAAATGACATCAGTTAAATAAGCCTTTGAATAAGCGGACATTCATTGAGATTGCCGTCTCCAAAGAACATTGATTTTCCTTGCTTGACAGTCTGACACTTAGGTATCATATGACAGCAAATCAAATGTTTGAAAGAGAAAGATGGCCACATATTACGTGTGCCGCCATATCCCAATGAAGTTGCTGAAATGGTAGTTCTATCCCGATGTATGTACTTTCTCTTTGTTCTCTTGGCCTCTGTTTAATGAGCCATGGTGGTCTCATATGTCAACAACCTACAACAGATTGATTGCTGCCACTGAGCCGTTTTGTTTTCAGTGGTGTTTTCTCGGATAACATATTTGAAATTATGCAATATGAGATCTTGTTTACAAACGTCCTTAAATGAAAGTTGTGGGCATGCATTTTTCTCCTTTCATTGATAAGTTCTGCAAGAATATTTATTTCAAAATTTTTCTGTCGTCCATTATCCTGACATGATCGAATCACTGGAGATGTCATTGCCCTAGAAAAGAGCAAATGTTGTGCTCCTTCAAGGACTGTGAGTAAATAGGATGTGAAGTCAAAACAATATTTCTGAATTCACTTAATACAACGGAGATAAAATTATTTTCTCAGATCAGTGATTAGAAATGGTTCCAAGCGAATGAATACTTTAGGTTTAAAATTGACATACCTTCATCGGATTCTATGGAACTGCGCTATAAGTACAAACAAAGATCTTTACAAATGACAAACGGCACATATCTAGAATATTTTCAACAATAGCAACTTTAAAAAATAGGGGGTTCTTAACAAGATAGAAAAATCAGGAAGATCAAGCTTTTAACTTTCCAATATTCCTTAAATTAAATGTTTAGGATTCAACGCATATCAGTAATCGAAGAGAAGATGAATCAAGAAGTCTAGTTTATGTAGGGTCTAATTTTTTCATGTTTTTAAATATTATATTTAATGTTCAACAGACAGTAACTAATATTTTTCCGTTACTGAATATCAAGTATATATCCTCTACGGAAACGTTTGTTCTTCTTCTTCTTCTTCTTCTTCTTATTATTATTATTATTATTATTATTACTTTTTCTATTCCTTTTGTATACATATTTCCTTCCAGGTACTAATCAGAAACCTAAGTTCAGAAATAGCATCATCACATTTTCCACAAATTATTCTTTGGTCTTGGGTATATCTCAATCTACTATTCCGTACTTTCCTTTATCTTGGTTTCATCTCGACCTACTATTCCGTTCCTTTGTTTTTCTTTGGTGAATCTCGTTTTACTATTCCGTTCTTTCCTTTATATTGGGTGTATCTCGTTCTACTATTCCGTACTTTCCTTTATCTTGGGTTCATCTCGATCTGCTATTCCGTCCTTTCATTTATCTTATGTTGATCTCGGTCTACTATTTCGTTCTCTCCTTTTTCGTCGGGGTATCTCGATCTACTAATCCATTTTTTCCTCTTGGATTTATCTCGATCTACTATTCCGTTCCTTCCTTTTTTCTTCGGTGTATCTCGATCTACTATTCCGTTCTTTTTTTATCCTGGGTTTATCTCGTTCTCCTATTCCGTTCTTTCCTTTATCTTCTATTGATCTTGATCTACTATTCCGTTCTTTCCCTTATCTTTGGTGTATCTCGATCTACTATTTCATTTTTCTCTTTTTCTTTTGGTGGTCTCGAGCTTCAGTTCCGCTTTCTGTCTTGAATATATTACGATCTACTATTCTGCTCTTCTCTTTATTTTGGGTTTCTCTTGATTTTCTATTCTGTTTGTTTTTCTGTCACAAGTATTTTACAAATATAAAGCCCTTCGTAAGGTGTGAGCTGTAATTTTTATTATTATGTTGCCATTTTTCATCATATTTTGTTCTCTGCTATGGTCGCACTACCTACCAAGTCTGCGAGAAGACCTAAGGCAGGAGGTGGTGTCTTGTTATGCCTCTAGTTCATGTTTTTTCTATCTCTCCTAACATTTCTAACGTTACATAGACAAAGTTCTCCTTAGTGTGTGGGCTGTACTTAATAAGACAATTGTTTGTATATCTTTTAAGCTGGGGTTTCCAGGGATTCTTTCAATGTATTGTTTTGTTCCATTTTTTATTATTCCAAATGCACCTACTATCACTGGTACGATTCTTGTTTTCTATTTCCACATTTTTTCTATATCAATTTATTATTATTATTATTTAAATAATTAAATTCAATTTTCGACTGAAGTGTTTAGCAGTTGTATTTATCTAATTTTACTTTCCACCCTTGCTGATTAGTCCTGCTTCGTGCATTATATTCTTTTTTTCCTTTTGTAAGTCTATACGAAACATTTCGATGGGTTTTTCAAAACATTTTAAATAACTCAACAATTCATTTTGTTGAAGCAATGAGGACATTCTCAAGTTCTAGAATTCTTTTTCTTAATTTCGGAACACATCTTTGAAGACATGAACTTCAAACGGTTCAATTGCAAGCGTTTCCGTTGGCATAGTGCTTCAATAAACAAAATCTGACAAAATAGCCAATTCGCTTTCCCTCATTGATATAACAAAAAGAAAATTTTCATTAAAGATCTTGTTATTATCAAGCATTTTTCGCTGTCAAAATATTTTTCTTCTATCTTGAACGATTCAGATTAAACTCCTAAATGTCCCATTACAGGAATTGAGTAAAGCTAATATAAGTTTCGATGATAAGCCTTTTCGTTTCTTTGATGCTCGTATTACACGAAACGTTGTATGTCTTCGTTTTAGTTTTACTTTTGTGGAACATGCAGTTTAGGATGAAGAGTTTATTTGCTTTTCTTTCTTTCTTTTATCAAATTCTGTTTAGACCCCATTAAACGTTACACAAAAACGGAGTAACACTTCTAAATTATTCGAATCTGTAAACTATAATGGATATCTTTTTTTTTCAGGGTAGTTCTTAATTAAGGGGTTATAAAACTCTATTTTAAAAATCGAAAAGATCTATGCAAAAAGTCGCCATCGGAACAATTAATTTTGTACTTGTATCTATCCATTTTGATCAAATTGTAGTAATGTGCTCTTATTGTTATGTTCAAATTAAACAAACGTACTTGCTTATTTACTGTTACTTTTCTATTTGTATTCTTTTAAAGTGTCGATTGAAATTCACAATCTGGAATTAATAAACTATAAACACTTTAAATACCACGGTGTGAGGATCGGTTATACCTAATACAGTACTAGAGACAAGCAAATTGAATATAAGAAAGACTACACTTGGGGTAGATTTGTCTAACACCATATAATTCCACAAAACCGAAATATTAACTTAAGAACTCGATTTCTTAAACTGTATTGTCAGAGATAGACTCTAATACTGATTTTATCCAGGGCATCAGAAATGCCTAAATTATCCGTTTTCTCAGATTAGTGTTTAGAAATGTCTAAACTACCACTTTGTTTTGGATTAGTGTTTCGAAATGATCTCAAAATAACGACGAATACACACACGCCATGTCTTTACAGACAGGCACTACAGAAACACAAAAACTTCATCAAATGGAAGAAAACACATCGCTTGAATAACTTCCAACAGCAGCCACAGCTAAAATGTAACATGTAACTAAAAGAAAACAAATGTTAAAATGAAGACTTTCTACAGTACAAAAAACAAAAGGTCAAGAAGGAACTCCCTATCAGTACTGAAAAGAGCGATAAGATTGAACTAAAAAAGTATGTTTTCCTGAAAATACCATTTTAACAGAAAGGTTTTTAAAAGTCAGCTATTTGTTCATTGAAAGCTGAATTGTTCACTGGATGGAGACAACTAATTTCACTATTTGCATTAAAACGTATATATTAACTGTGCTCAGAAAATTTATTTGGAAAATATAAATCTTTGGCTTATCTTTTAGTTGTAGTATTATTATGAATAATTTCGTAATTACATTTTGCATTAAAAATGCGCACATATGAATTCAACATGCGTGAGAGAACAAAGCGAAAGGTGGAACGCGTTAAATTATATGAAATATCAAAAATCTCAAATACAATATATTTCTAGGCCTGAATTAAAGTTAAAATATGGTAAAATTTTTGTAACAATTGTAAAGAACGGAAAGACGACTTGCAGTTACTTCCCAGATGAAATCACAAACAACAGTCTTACATCTAATCGCAGAAATGGAATAGGAGTCGATATTTGTGACTTTTCTGCTTTTAAAATACGTTCGTACTCATTTAAATTCATTTTATAATTATCCTGCATTGTTTCCTTATACGTTTTCAAAATAAGTCAAATCTTTTAAAGGAATTGATCAAAATTGAACCCAAAGTCACAGAAACACGGCTTAGAATAAAAGTTTCCTTCTTAGATTTAAATTAGAAATACTTGCTCAACAGCTTCACGTTCTTTTACACGAGTACATGCCTTTATGTTTGGTAACAAATCCAATTAGATAGTAGCCGTGGTAACAAACGACAATGAATACTGTCTAATACTGTTCATTCATTTTGATAGGGATCATCTGCTTGGATTAACATGTTCGTTTCCTACGCCATTAATCATAAGTTATTGTGGGAGTTTCAAAATTGTAGATTGTCATGTAATCATTGAACAGTCTTGAACTAACATTCTTTATTGTTCATAGACAGTGTTAACGTGATAGATGTTTTATTAATTAGGCCACAGAAATGTTTGCGTACATTCATTTAGATCGAAGTTCATTAAATTCTGTCTCACACAAATGTCTTTGGGAGAGGCATGTGTCCTTCTTTTCTCGGTCTAGCTAGAGCCTACTGAGCTCTCCTTGGATGCTAAGGACTGAATTCAGAATTGAGCTAAATTATCTAGAGATGACGCCTCGATAAAACACCCATATTAATGCAGACTGGGCCCCTTGTTATCAGGAATTTCAGCCTAGAGAAACGCATAATAATTTAGATTCTCAAATCAATCAAACAGCGGAGATAGCATCATATTTTTAATGGCCAGAATGTTTCCTTATAAAAAAAATGGCTAATATTATCTTTATATTTGTTTTACATTAATGTAATACATCATCATCATTATTTAAATGAACTAATGATAGTAGTATTTTTCTAAAATAAAAGAACATTATCTCCTACAGTATGTGATGGTTAAATTGTCGTCTAAATAACGCAAAGCTGAAAATGACACTGACATTCCATTTTAACACATAAATTTTCCAAAATTACACAAAAATATCTTGCAATAAAGAATAAATTTATTCAACAAAATCAGCCATTGACTTCAACCACGACATCTAGAAAACTTCGGAATCTCCTTCAACTTTTACCGTACCGTCACCTTGCTTAAGTTGCTGAATGCCTTCAGTTTATCTTTGGTCTTTCAAAGAGTTTTGTTGGTCTCTCGATCAATATTGAAGTGGGTTGAAGTCTGGGTATTTAAGTAGCCAAATATCAGGTTGATGTTCTCGCAGAAATTTTCTGACAATCATGACTGATCTCTCCTTCTTGTATGACATAATGCAGAATCCTGTTGGCAGACACAGGGTTTTTCAGCAGCCACTATCTTGAACCAGAGCATCACTACTTACTCTAAGCACTTGCTGTAGATCTCGATGAGACCCTCAGTAACAAATTCAGGAGCTACATTTTATCAGAACGATCAAAGTGAATTTCCAAGATGCCTTAACTTTATAGTCACTAATAGACTCTTAATGAATCCTCTGTACTGTGCTCAGATTGACACCAAAACTCTCTGAATTGTTTGTACTGAAGCTTCCGGCATAAATGTCAAGCAGAATAACATGTCATTTTGAAATTTCCTGTGGAATGAATTGTGCCACAGACGGTGTCTAATCGACTGTGCAATAGAGAAAACAAATAACGTGCATCCGCCAAATTAAAAATGTGGTGACAATTTACCAATCGCACCCTGTAATATTAATTCTTTTAATAACTCTTTTTCATGGCTTCCTACTGATTTTCATCAGGCAACTCAATGTTTGCTTACCAACCCCTTCCTTGTGCCTAATGTCCGTTGACACCAACAGCATCCTGGATTCTATACAGTAGGATTATCTCTATTGTATTTTTGTTATACTGGTTATAATCATTTCATCCTTAACAAGGCAATAATGCCACCAAGATGCAAGGGTATACTGTGAGTAAAAGAGAGTGGGAAGCCTTTAGAAGGAACCGAAAACACACACCTAAAGATGAAAAATGAATAAAATTCTACTCATGTTCAAAAGGCGAGAAGGAGTATGAACCGGGAGATAGGTAAACATCTAAACCTATTGAGAACAAATAAAAAAATGAAGAATATAAGCATAATATATGCACCACATTTATCTCGCCATCTTATGAAGTTTTCTGTAGTTGCGTTTTTGAATTCTTCTTTATTGGGTCCCAACCGACCAGCTAATTCAATCATATCTGTTAGAGACATTCATTCTTTCTCCAAGGTTATTTGTGCGACCGAAATTCTAAATAGGTACGCCAATTTCTCGTTGCGAGTCGTTAACATTACGTTGCCTGAACATGGACATCTGTTAAACGAAGATCGAGAGTTATGATGAAAAACAGCTGAAATTAAAATGAAAATTATTAAATCAATATAAATTATACAATGCTCCGTTTAAAAGAAAAATTCAGATAAAATCAAGAAATATAATTTAAACAATAAAAGCATAAATTTTTCCGCTATGCTTTCAAAAATATTTTATCAAATTTTAATTGACTATGAAAATCTCCCAAGCTCTATGTTATGATCGCAAATCTATTTTCTTATTGCTCTGTCAATTTATATTATTGCCTTGTAAATACCGAGAACTGTATTAAAATGCAGCCTCTTAGTCAGACGTCAGAGATTTAATCAAATAAATAAATAGTGTCTGTGTGTGAGAGAGAGAGATAAAGTGAGAGAGAGAGAAAAAAAATAACAAAAGGCAATGGCTTACATACTATTACGTTCAATGTCTTTCCAAAATCCGAATGTCAAAATGAAAAAATTGAAAGAATTAATGTAATTACAAAGTTTTGAGCGTCACTTGAAATATTCATCTGGACAAGAGCTGAAAATGCGATAAACCGATTAAGTATATAATCCGATTAGAAGAAAGTGACTTAAATAAACGCTACTAAAAAACAAAAAAAAGAAACACATACGAGAGATAAACTCACAAGAAGATCAGCAGTCAAAAGTGATTGTAGATTTGCTTATTTACATATAAAGTAAGTACATAAAGAACTAAACCTTGGGAGATTTTCATCGCAAGTTAATTGAAGCTGGTATTTACAATGGCGAAAATGAATTTAATGATAAAATGATACCAAAGTTTTTAATAACTCATCTGTTTTCTTCACTCATCGCTGTATTCGTTTTTCTCAATCTTCCAATACATTTAATCTATACTGACATGAATTCACAGCCGAGATGAGAGATCTTATATGTCTGTATATAGTAGCACTCAACATATGTCATTTTACAAATTTATAATGCATATATAAATATAGCGATCGACTTAAATTTCGTAGTTTGTGTTGTGCTTCCATTGTAAAAAGACATGCGCACACACATATGCACACACACACACACACACACACACACACACACACACACACATATATATATATATATATATATATATAGGGATAGAAAGAATACATATAAAAGGTTCAGCGACTTATCCATCGAAGTGATTCAAAAATATTTTTACATTTAGCAACATTGTGCGTTCATCACTTAATCCTAACTCTAAACCCCATCGCATCCAGGGGAGTATAGGTAATCGACGAGGGGGTTGTCGATGTTTTTGTAATCCTCTTTTTTACAGGTAGGGGTGTTGACTTAACGCAAACTCTTTATCCTATTTTTCTGGTAGACTGATTGCCAACCAAGCCAAGGCTATAGAACCTAATATTTAACCCATAGCTAGGTGAGGAGAAAAAGAGGATTAATACCTTTCCTAAAGATATATGTGCGCAAGTGAACGCAACGAATTCAACTGGAATTTGAACCCAGCTCTCCGAATTCTCATTCTAAGTCCATATCTATTCCACCACAACGCACAACCTAGCTCAATTTATACCCGGTTATAACACTATTCCTGGGTAAGTAGTTCAAGGCAAGTAGGTGTCTAAAACGACTTAAAACCTTTCAAGTTAAAATGCATGTTTCGTGCTACATTTGATGTAAACAGTATTTTAAAAAGAATTGTATTGAATTTATTAAATAAATTCAGTAAGCATATATTTACTTTCCCCTCAAATTCTAAAGAAAAACAGGTGATTAGATATGTTACCTCAAATGATTAAACATGGTTTTGTCGAAATTAGAAAGAATTGGATTTTTTTTATGGAGTATGCTAAAAGAGATAGTGTGCTCAATGAAAATCACAGATGCAATACAATTGAACGTAGAAATAATGAATGTACTAAAATTGACGGTAATGTAGAGTTAGTAACACGAGTTTCCGCAAATCTTGCAATGCTCAAAAATATGATGGACATAATATTGAACATGTTATTTGTTATTTTCAATTCAAAATGTTGTTGAAAATTTAATTGCCTGAAAATATACATTTTTGTCTTTGTGTACATATTTTAGGGACACCTCATGAGTAAATATTGTGTTTTTGGTAGGCTCTTATTGCAGTCGTAATGAATTTTACGCTAAGCATCTACTTGTTCCTCTCTTCTCGATCTTTAAACTGCTTTTTGAGATACATCTCCTATGCTAAGAACTTAATATAAACCACCGAATTTAAGGTTCACTGTTTATAACTGGAATATAAGAGGGTCCTCTATTTGTGTGTGTAGAGGGTGTTAAAGTTTTAAAAAATACATTATAAGCCGATATATATGGTAATAACTTTGGTAATCTGACTAGCTTTTAGTTTGTTTTTTTTTCGTTTCAATTCTTTACTGTTTATATAAAGATACAGTGTAATATACAACGCTATTATGCTACCATTTTATGTGGCAATTTTAACATCTTTTTCCTATATTAAAAATACGTAATTAAATTAGAAAAATGTATTTTTGAGTTAGTGAATACAAACCAATTACTATTTTGAATTAGTTTATATTGCAAGTTTCTCATTCAGATAGAGGCCACTGATATTAAAACACTTGACAATGTTTGGAGTAATGAAGAGTAAAGGTCAGTCACATGAAAGACAATGAATCAATAAGTAAAAAGTTAATTCATGAAATTCGTGCTCGTCTGGTTTGCCGTCTACGGCCTAATTGTAGAAAGTCGATCTTTTAAAGTGAAAAGTATAATGGCTTTAGCTATGACTTACAATCGGAATAGAGGTTTCTGATACTAAGGTCAATAACGAAGAAAATTTGCGCGTTTGAAAACAGCTCGATAATGATGAGTTGAAGTCAAGTATTTTAGTTTATTTTCTTTTAATAAAGTAGTGATTTGACATTGTAGACATGAATCCTATTGATTCTGTCTAGCAAAAAAGTGCCTCAAATAATCATGCTAATTAGGACTATAACTGATTTTTTATTTTTTAGCAATAATCTTTTTAAATATTATATATTATGTCTACTCCATTAGTATCATATATTCGATCTAATCACTTTAGTATTATATATCCTCGCTACCTTAATATATATCCTGTTTGGTTCCGTTAATTCATTCCATTTATTATTAAACTTGCCACATTATCCTTCATATTCATCTAGTAATCAATTCTATTGAATTATATCAGTTTTGTATCTTCTCAGATCATATTTTAATAGGTTTTCTGAAACAAAATTTCAAAAGATGATTGAAAAAATATTTTTATTAAAAAATATAAATAGATTTATAAGCCTTGTAAATAACAGCTATTTTGAATATTTCTTATTTATTTTGCTTTCGACAATAACTATTTGCAAATGTATAGATAAAAACATTGCCAGAGATTAATGTGTTCGATCCTAAGTGAAAATGTGGATTCGAAACTTACGCTTACCGAAAAATACTCCTTTCAGTAGTTGGTTCTTTTATTTATATATCAGTTTGACCTACTTAACTTAAATGCTATTATATTGGTTCTGAAATGCACATAACATAGATTAGTATTTAAATCCATTTTTACATAACATTTATCATTAGTGCAGCAATAATAATGTTTATAATTAGTGAATAATAATTCAGCGCCATTCACAGAGGGCTTCTTAAATAAACCCGGCTAATTATACATTTCTACGATTTTACTTAAAATAGACTTAAATAAGGAATGTACTATCTTTTCAATGCCTGTAACATTTCTTTTTATCTTTTAGTACTGCGGTCTCCATGATAAACTCTGTTAAAATTTTAGAATAAACAAACGTTCTCGATATGCCAAGAATTCGGGGATTTACTTAGAAGATATTTCAGATTGTGAGAAAAACTTAAAAAATGACAATGAAATAGTTAAAGAATAGCAACAAAAAACACGCAGTAAATATCAACATTCATGTGAAGTACGCTTAAAAAGAAATGTAACGTGTGGAAATCAAAATTTTTGGCAGGTATATTTTTAATATAAACTTCCAGTAAAACAAAGTCAAGAATAAAGCCAATTGATAATAATTATATAATTAGATTGAGTTTGACTTCCATTATAACGCAATATTAATGTAGATAATAAAGAAATTATGAGGAAAAACTAGTTTTTTGAATTTACAAAATGGAAACTATCTAGTACATGTTTTAAACGGTTTTTCTTTAATGGAGGTTTTAATTAAAAAGAGTCCGCTATTTAAAAAGAAAATTCTTTCCTATACATCATTATGTAAATAGTGTCATTTGTTTAGATTTACGAAGCTTCAAGGTTTATTTTTTATTTTCTTAAACAGTGAAAGTGATAACAACCGGCCTAAAACGATCGTACCTCCAATAGGAATCGAACGTGTATCCCCTTTTTTCATCAGAGAACTTTTACCAAATCGTTTCCGAATAAGTAGTTTTACTAATGAAAAGGAGTATAAGTTTGATTCCTCTCGGAGATACAGTTTTTCTTTAGTAGAACTTTTCAATTTAGGGCGGTTGTTGATCATTTCACTCTTTAGGAAAATTGATAAAAATGAGGACACTAAAAATAACGTTTAAAGTAATAAGAAATATATATATATATATATGTTGTGAGAATTAAATACCGATTCTTCTTCTTCTTCTTCTTCTTCTTCTTCTTCTTCTTCTTCTTCTGCTTATTCTTATTCTTCTTCTTCTTCCTCTTCTATGTGCCGTGTCCCTTCAGGACGCAGGTGATTATAGCTCTCCAGGTGATTATGGCTCTCCACATCTCTCTACCACTTAAAACCCCTTCTCTTGTTATGCCACTCAATCCCCGCTCCATCATCCATCTGCTCAAGTTCATCAAGTATGTCGTGCGCTCCTTTCCCTTGTTCCTATTCCTTTTTATCTTTCCCGTAAGCAAAACATTCTCCAAGCCTTCCTTCCTCATTACATGTCCTAAAAACTTCAGCTATCTTTTCCTGATGCTAAGTATCTGTTTCCTTTTTGTGCCCAATCTCTACAAAATCTCGTCATTACTAGCGTGTTCAGTCCATGATATCCTCAGCCTCCTTCTGTAAAACCACGTTTTGATTGCTTTAAGTCTTTCCTTTATATTTGGTGAAATAGTCCAGTATTCGTTGCCATATTGAATGAAAGATATAACATAACAATCCAGTACTCTCTTTTTTGGTTCCAGTGAAATTTTCCTTTCTCTTAATACTCTACTCAGTTTCTTGGCAGTTTCTTGAATGACAATACGCCTTCTGTTCTCCGTATCACACTTTCCGTTCTCTGTTAGAACACTTCACAGGATTTAAAATTCTGCACCTTTTTTATTTTGGTATCACCAAATTGAAATTGACATTTTGGGTTCCTCTTTTTACTGATTACCATGCATTCAATTTTTTATAGTTGATATGTAATCCTTTTTTTTTCGCTGTTTTATAAAGGTTATTAAAATCTTCAAAAAATAAAAACCATGTCTTATATCTTGTCATCCTGTAATGCAATTTTTCCCCCAGCAATTACTTCTTGAAACCAACTTCATCTAATGTATTTTTTGTTTTTCACGAATAATAAACCTGTGCAATCATGAGGCTACCACGTATGACGTTCGTTCAATAATCTTTCCATGTATTCCTGACCACCACTTCGATTCTCGGAGTAAATCATTAAAGATAGTATTCTTCGTGTTTAGTTCAATTATCGATTTCTTTTTTTTTTAGTTAGACTGTAAAGTCAAGGTGACTTTCAGAAATTCACATTCGACTGCCGACCAGATTCTGTTTTAATATATAATATGGTTATACATTTTTATCATCAATTATACGTCTTGAATAGCCGTGATAACGTTATAACTGAATTAACCATTAAATTTCAGCGTAATTCTAATGTAGATAAATGTGTTTGCGCACAGAAGAAATACCAAATTACTCATTTCTTTCATAACCCGATGGCTTCATTCTTCTACAAACTGTCCGTAAAAATATCGATCAATAAAAATAAGAATGGAAAAAAATTATTGAAGACCACTGAAAACATCATTGAAGAACAAACAAATGTACTAATTACTTCAGAAAAATCACGTTATAAATATATTTCAACAATGAAAGTTTTATATTAAATTTAGCAATTCAGTAAGCAAAGAAAAATCAAAATATAAATTGATGATGGGTGTTTTAAGAATCGAAATAGTCATCAGAGATTTCGTTTCAAACTTTACTTACACATTTAATTTAAACTTTAATTGCCATCTTCTACCTATTTGATTCTCATTCATCTGTTATCCTTTCTTAGACGTCCTCTATATGTTGTTTTTCCTCTCTCTCTCTCTCTCTCTTTCTCTCTCTCTCAAACACACACAGACACGGACACACACACACACTGTAACCTACTGTTCACAAGTGACGGTTCTTTCTTGATTAGGGTGAAATGATTATAAAAAACAATATCTGTGTTGTGCAAGTTATTTAAAATAGTTCCTATTAGCATCAATTATTAATCCATTTCTGCAGATATGTACAGGTAGTAAAATGGACGGCGTCTCAGAAAATGAAATCGGCGAGACGAGTTCGAATATTCGCTCAAGCCTAATAGATTCACACTTGGAAAAGGTATGTATTCTTCCCTATTCAGCTATTGTTTAAAGAGCGGAGCAGTCTATTCAGCTACTATAGGAAAAGGACAAAAATTCTGAATCCAGAAGAGAGGGCTCTTTGTGGATGTCGTGTTCTACTTTCGACAAGTGAGGCTTTTCTATAGTTCTGAATATTATAACTGTTGTTAACTGTTGTCCTCATTTCATTGTCATATTCACGACGTTTCGGTCGTTGTACGCTCCGGCCTTCTTCAGATGATATATGCTAGAAATTCGAACTGAACCCTTTATGCCGTCCATTGGAGTATATTGTTTTCATTCTATGTGTCATGCACTTTCTGTATATATCAGTTTCAGTTATTTCTCTTTAGTAACTCAACACTGCATTTTTGTCACCTCTGCCTTGCCAGGTATTGAACTCACAACTATTTACGTCAAGTCACTGGACTGCTTTAATCAACATTTTTATTTTATAGGTAAAATTCTAACGTATATCTTTGAAGAAGGTTGCGGCGTACAACTGCCGAAACGTCGTGAAGATAAAGACAATACTCTAAATAATGTAAAAATGTAAATAGTATAAATAAGCTTTTACTTCTTTAATAAAATGATGCGCGTAGTTAGGTTAAAGATTGAGTTATAAAGCTGAACGGTCAGACTCTGCTACGTCGATATTCCACAGATGGGTTTATTATCTATCTATTCATCTATATATTTCACATCTATCTATTTATTTATCTTTTATAAAAGTTAAATTACTATCATAAAAGATTTTTCTATTTTTCGCTACATATGTTTCAGTAGATATCAATGTTTTTTTGAGTATTTAAACCATGAAATTAATAATAGCTGCATGAACAATCAAAAGTTTTATTAAAGAATATGTGCCTCTTGGATCGGATAAAAACTGCGTTCTCTTTATCCTGGAAAACTAAATTTAAACTAGGTGTCTTTTAACCGATCGCCTACGAGAGGTTTTTTATAGGCTAAACACAATCACATAAACACATATGAACATATATATATATATATATATATATATATTGACCCTATCCCTTATCGCTCTGAACATTTTTCTCTTTTTTCCACAACACCCGTTCCGCCATCCACTTGCTCAAGTCCATCAAGTATGTCACGCGCTGCTTTTCCCTTTCTTTCCTTCCCTCTATTCATCCCGTGAGCATTAGATTCTCTAAATCCTCCTTTCTCATTACAACTCTCAGAAATCTCAGCTGTCTCTTCCTGGTGCTAAGTATTAGTTTCCTTATCGTTTGCATTCTCTCTCATATCTTGTAGTTGCTTAAATTTTTGGTCCATGGTATTCCTGCTGTGAACCAATTTTTATTGCTTTGAGTTTCTCCTTCATTCTTGAGGAGATTGTCTAGTATTCGCTCCCATACAGGAGTACATAACAATACAGCAGAGTTTTCTTTGTTTCCAATGAAATCTTCCTATCTCTCATTTCTCTACTCAGCCTTCAAAATACATCCTTGGCCATGCCAATACCCCATCGGATCTCAGTGTCGCACTTTACATTCTCTGCTATAGCGCTTTCCAGGTATTTACATTTCTGTACATGTTTGATTCCAGTATCACCTACTTGTAGTTGTTATTTTTGGCTCCTCTTCTTGCTGATGTTCATACATTTAGTTTTCTTGTGGTTTATATTTAGTCCTTTCTTTTAGCTTTCTTTAGCTACCTTCTGCAGGAGGTCTTGTAGTTTACTTCCCATGTCTGCTATCAGTACTGTATCACCTGCATATCTTATATTGTTCCGATTGTGGCCTCCAATAACAAATCTTGGCAAAACTAGTAGTTCTCTTAGAATTGTCTCACTGTATCAGTTGAATAGATCTGGTGAGAGGACACACCGTGGTCTTACACCTCTTTTTATTTTTTGTATATCTGTTGAACTCGTTCCCTGTCAGTATGCAGGTGGCCTGCTGCCAGTAAAGGTTCTTCATCCCTCTAATTTCCTACCTGACTATATCAAGGTTGCCAGATGCCGAGCATCCTCAACAAGTCATGTTGGCGTACATAATCGAATGCCTTTGTGTAGTCTATGAAACACTGCAATTGTGTTGACCTCTCCAATAACATTCTGGGTATAAATATCGCGTTCCTTGTTTTAGTGTCTTTGACGAAATCACACGTTATTTTTTCTATCTCTGGCCTGATTCTTTTGCGCGCTCTGTTTATCAGAATTCAGATATTGAGTTTTGTTACATGCCTCATTAAACTACTTAAACATTTATTGAATAATATAGACTTATTGTGTCTACCTATTTTTATACTGGTCCGTTTCAGCTGTATTGTCAGGTCTTTGATGTCAAGAAGAAATTAAAGAAGAAACGCACTGTAGTTGTTTTTGTTTTTTAACCCAAGTACTTTCGACCTTTTCTAAGACCATCTTCAGGCGTAAATTGAACTTATTGTAACTGCATTCCGCTGTGATAATGATTTTTTAAACGCGCGAAGAAGCTATCATAGAAAAGAAAAACACTATATATTATTCAGTGAAACACATGCACGAGCGCACTCACACACACGCACAGACACACACACACACACACACACACACACATATATATATATATATATATATATAATTTCTTTTTTTTGTTATTTTACATAATTATCCCATACGTGTTAAAAAAAATTACAGATTTATTTATACTATTTTTGTAATTCTAGAAGGTACATAATAAAGGAAATAATGACTTTGCTTGGTTTAATCTTCAGTTATATTATTTTGTACATGTTTAAGATAAATTGCATTCATTTCACTGTAATATTACTCGATTTCCATTAACGTATCTTTTATAACTCTTTGTATGTCATTAATCTAAAGATTATGGCTCTTTGTATAACATTACTGCATTTGCTAATCATTGGAAAATCACCGCCATTATTGTATCACAGCTCTCCATTAGTATTCTTAGCGTTGATAGAAATGTCATTATATACTTTTTTAGTATAAATAGCGGTCCATCATGAAAGAATCTTTCATTAACCGAGTTGGGCTAATCGATAAGCCTGCACATAGCAGGTAGTGCCAATCCATTAGGTGAATGTACCTTTTCTAAGTACACTGATATTCCTGTACACAATTTCTATTCAGGTCTTAATTCTAGGTAAAAGAACTTGTTATATAGAATCCGAATGAGTTTCTTGAAATAAATACCAGGAATTGGATCTTGTTTAGCCTTCTGGTTACTTTGCTCCAAGTTCAAACATATTGGAATTATCTAAACCAAAGAAGCTTATTTTTTCTCATTCTATTACTTTCAGTCTGCTAACTTATCTCTCTTCGTAATTCAGTTTCTTGATAACTGAAGCTTTTGCGAAACGTCTACTCAAATGTTCGTTTTTCGAGTTTCAACTGCACTTTTCGAATGTAAAAAGAATGCATTTCCTAAAAGTAGAATACATCCAATGAACGTTCATTTACTTATCTCTACGTTTTATGACTATAAACGTCGTTTTTAGTGGGTACACGTGTTTGACTTGATATCACCGATTTATTTTCTGAAATCAATATCTTCTTTTATATGACGTGTCTCTTCGGGGCATTGGCGATCATGGTTCTCCACAACTCTCTGTTCTTTGTAGGTTTGGTTTGGTTTCTTTTGTTTTTCAATATATCAACTTGAGTAGATTATATAATACCGACAAGATGTTTAGGATAAGTTCGTATGAAAAAAATATGTATTTGTAAAATATCAGTTTGCAGATTAAGTTTCCTCGACGAGAAAATGCAAAAAGTTAAGGGGATACAAAATAACATTTGGTTTTACTAGAATGCGTAAAAACCGCAAAGAAGGGATTTCGTCAAGAATACATTTCTAAACAAATCAGCTTATTCAAATTTCATGGATCTGTTTGCGAAATTGAATGAAATCTAGAGTTTGTAGATCTCGATAAAAAATGTTAGCAATATCAATAATAAAGCTGTGAGGATTTCGACACCCTTCAGTGTGTTGCAAAAACACGAAATCTAGTATTTGGATTTACTGTGAAAAGGTTAGAATGATTTCAGTAATTTCTCAGTCTTGTAATTTCTTGCCAGAATTTCCATGAGAAATGGAATCTATCATAAAAATATTCAAGTATATATTGAATCACTTGAAAGATAGGTAAATCTGCTAAAACAGATTCTCAAGAGTTTACCCGATGAGACTGGTAGATGGATATCCTTATTAGGAGGCTGAACTGGAATCAAAATTACAAAATTCCAAGATATTACATACATACGTAGAGATTCTTTGTCGAAAATGTATTTTTCTGCCTAAAAAGAACTCAATTAAGATTAACACATTTTTTTTATTTTGGAGTCGTCTTTTTAAAATATTTATTCTAGGTCAATTATAGCTTTTAGTTGTTTCTTTTTTTTCTTTTTTTTCTTTTCTTTCTTTTTTTTTTTTTTGCTTTTGAGATAAATTAATGAATTTGTGCATACAATGGTGCCATGCTATTTTGAAGGCCTCAAATAGGAAAGGATCGAATTTGTTAATAGTTTTTCTTTGCCGGTTTAGCACTCGTTGACTCAACCTAGATCCGAGAACACTGTTATTTTAGAGTCACTCCCGTCAATCACAACTTACTCCAAAAGTAGATTTCCTGCTAAACAGCACTATAAAAACATTGTTAGGCTAGCCGTAAGTAGGCAATTATTAAATGTCACATAATTGAGTGACTACTAACAATTGATTCAATATGTACCAAGTGCAAAATATTCGAGTCAAGAGAAAACGACACACCAATGTCAAATCAATCAACTTACATGCTACAAAGAAAACTTTCACGATGCTTTGTAAAAACTCATAAATCAAGCAATTACAGAATGCCCGGACTTTATTTTCAAACAGCGTGGTGATCTTGCATTATACGACTGATAACCGAATATCTTCACCTGTGCACAAAACATACCTAGTTTGTAAAGAACCTATACTGGCAGCTGGCCGCCTGCATACGGACAGGAAACGAGTTCCGCAGATATACAAAAATAGAAAGCGGTGTAAGACAAGGATATGTCCTCTCACCAGATCTATTCAATTAATACAGTGAGACGATTCTGAGAGAACGACCAATTCTAGTAGGATTTGTTATTGGGGGCCACAAATGGAACAAAATAAGGTCACTAATTCGTTATTTAACGAAGAAATCTTTCAACCTCTGAAATACAGTCTCCTAAAGTTTAATCATAATCTATCGTTGGTTCCTGAATGCTGTA
This sequence comes from Ascarosepion bandense, assembly GCA_037127315.1. Classification (NCBI taxonomy): domain Eukaryota; kingdom Metazoa; phylum Mollusca; class Cephalopoda; order Sepiida; family Sepiidae; genus Ascarosepion; species Ascarosepion bandense. Next base: position 895,645 of record JBBBDQ010000484.1, read on the forward strand.
GGCAATGCTTTCATATTTGTGTATCCCTATTAAAAATTGATTTCTAAAACAATTCTCTACCCATATTCTCGTTCACTTCTTTTTATATGATCAAAACAACCAAGTACCAAGATACTATTTCATAAAACGAACTTAGATTTCATCACATCGTACTATTTGAATAAAAAAAACAAGACTCCAAAAAGAAACGACCAATCACTTATTCGAAAACTATAATTTTACTAGTTGCATTCTAACAAATTTGCGTCAAATCCATTGTAATTTGATATTTTTTCCACGTTCTAAATTAGTGATATTATGGTTAAATGTTTGCGATTTTAAAAGATTCTGATAATTTCTATTAAAAATAATCATCACAGTTACAAGAACCATAACATCTCAAGATAGTCAATTATATCCCGTAGTGTTTCTACTTTTGTTTTGATTTCCAAAGATCAACTAAGAAAACAGTATTTCTTATTTGGCTATAGTTATTGAAAAATAGTTAATAAATGTTTTACATTGAATATCTTAGAATACTTTATCTTGTCTGTGTTATTTTACAAGAATATACCCAAGATATGGACAGATAAAATTAAATAAATTAATCAGAGAAATTAAGAAATATAACGTATCTAATATTTATTGCTGCTTAGACTATAGAAATTTGAGAAACATTGAAACAGCACGCACATGAAACTGTAATTATCTTGGGTTTAAATAATATTATAATATTAAAACTAACATTTGAAGTTTATATATTAATGCGTTATAGAATGAATATCATGTATGCCAGACAACCGAGGTTTGATGTTTCTTTATATAATTTGGTTCTTTTAAAAAGCCTTTGCACTGAAAGTGAATATGCTCATTCTTGAACACACCAATAAACTTAAACGGCTTCTCGTCTTCTGAAAAATAGATTAGACTATGCTGATAAAATAAGGTATTAAAACATATTTTCGTAAGTGTGCACATGTCACTTTCATAGACTTAGCGTGTACACTCATGTACATTCTAAATCTATGAAACTGACATGTGCACACTTATGAAAAAGCGCACATCGATGATCACAGGGCGGATTAACTAAAATGTTTAATTCAACAGGAAATATTAACTGTCAAACATCTTTGAACTTGAGAGAAATAAACTGATTTCAGTTAATTTTTTTTTATTTACTGTGCTGCTTCCAGTTTTCTGAATTTGGTGATCAATTTAAATATCAAGCTCTTAGGGTATTTGATTTTAAAAAAGATATTTCACTCCACACAAATAGCATGCACTAGGATGCAAGTCTAGTTTACATACACCATGTGTGCGCAGCCAAATTCTTACTATTTTCACAATATCCACTTGAAAACATTTTCTACCCAATTATGCATACATTTCGGCTACTTCTGTTACATTATTTCATGATTAATGATATTATCTCAATAATTTTACATGTAATATTTTACAACTGTCGGTCTCGGCTAATTTTGATAGTTTGTGCTTATAGAATTGTTCATTACTCCTTTTAAACGTCTTAGAGTTTTACATAATATGTCACTTCAGTGTGTTACCGAACATAAGTCTCCACAGAATTTTTTCTTTATTATCTGTGAACTGTCATGATCTCATGGAAAATATAGTGTATAAATTTCAGCTTGACAACCCTACAGTTTCGATTTTTTATTATAAATTAGATCCTGAATCTATTTTATACAGCAATAATTTAATTAATTTTACGAGTAAAATGATGCTATGATTATACCGAGACAAAAAATGTCAGTTTTATATGAAGTTTAATTTGTTTTGCTATTGTATAATTCTACTTTAAACATTAAATTAATTATTATTCAAAAGTCAAGGCTTTTATTGTTCACACTGCTCAAACGCTATCATATTGCTCAAACATTAGTTGTAAAATAGATATGTTATATTTCTCTTTTATTTATCTTGTTCAAATTATATTAACGTGTCTCTACTTAAAAGAATTTTTAAAAAGAATTTGAGGAAGACAATCAGATGAACCCATATAAAATTATATATCAGGTACACATATAATTAAACACAATGACATAACATTCAGAAATAAGTGTGAATAATTCAACTTGTGATGAAAAGATACAAGTGTTGATGTATTTGTATAAGATGAAGTTGTTAACATATATAGGCAGTAACGAATATTTATTAAAAATGTAAAAATAAAGGCAAGTAAATTCACAGATACGTTTATATACTCTTAATTTTATAAACTAAAAAGAAAGAGAAAGTGTGGCTTTCAAAGGAATACTTTGCATATGGATTTCACACATAATCCTGCTATGTTCATTGGAAAATATTTTGGATGCAAGAAAAAGCCAAAATTTAACTATCGAGGATCTCATTCACTTGCCTCCTTTAAGTGCGAGGCCAAGTTTTATTATTAAAATATGGCGTGCGAAATGGAAATTTGTATTAAAGATATAGAAAGTTATATGACACAATAATTCAGAAGCACACCAATCCCATAGAAAATTATTCAATCGCAGAAACATTCTCACTGTTGTAACACTATTTTTACTTAGCAAATTTGTGCAGACGCACGAACGCTAGCCCCATAAATGCCTATTCCAACGGTAGATTTTCCCAGAATATGTTTTTTCACATCAATCAAAGCCTTTACACTTACAGAGTTTTAATTATTTTTAATGCATACGCATAAAGATCAAAATGTTTACTATATATATATATATATATATATATATATATATATATATATGCACACAACCAACACAAATGAACTGAATATTCAGAGCTAACAATATGTTAATGAACAGAACACACACCCCTTATTTGCTACCCAGGTTTTGCCCAAGCTAGTGTGGTTTAAACCTGGGTAGCAAGTGGTGTGTGTTCTGTTTTTTAACACACACAAACACACACACACACACACACACACACACACACACACACATATATATATATATATATATATATATATATATTCTTGTAATGGTATGAAAAAGTCATAGATTCAGTAAATAAAATGAGAACAAAGGACTAATCATCAATTATAAGAAGACAGAATGTACGGTTGTGGGGAAGAAAGACAGCCCAAGATGTGAGCTACTAATGGAACATGTCAAAGTAACTGGGAAGTATTTCAACAGATGACGGAAAATGTGACACCAAAATCGGAAGACACATTAGAATAGATCCTTTTAAAGTTAAAGTATTACAAACCAAGGAAATCTCAATAGAAACAAGGAAAAGTGTGCTGAAATGCTGTGTAATATGAATCTTCCTATAATGCGGAGAATTGTCGACAATTTCCTCCAAAGAAAGAACAAACTTGAGACATGTCATTCTACGGAGGAATGCGGAAAATGACATGAACTGAGCCTGTAAGCTGTTTTATAGGAAATGAAAACAAAAAAGGATAATTAAACTTAAAAAGAGACATTTGGAATTTGGGGGGCACATAATATGGAAAGAGTGTTTAGAGAATTTTCACCCTGTCAGAACATGTTGAGAATTAATGGAAACAGCTGCCTAACAAACGTGTGTAAATAGATGAAAGAACAAGGAAAGAATAACTAATAAAAAAAAGTCAAGAACTACCACAGATAGAAAAGTTTGGAGAATCATGATTTCTCACGTTCTCGAGGGAAAACATAAACAAATTATGACTAATTTGCAACTCGTAAACAAAAAAGTCTTTAAATTTCTTTCAATTCATCTCTGTTACAATTTCTTCGGTATAATAATATACGGTACCGAACAAATAATTTTGCTATCCGGTACAATTAGTTCGGTACCTTACCTTCTTATGCAGAAGAAATTGTTGCTGCTAACTAGATGTTCCAACAGGAAAATGCACAACACTATCGGAAACAAAATAACGTAATGTTTTTTGCGAGTATCTTTTCTTGAAAGCTCTACGAATGTGACCACCAATACCATTCAACCTTAGAATTCAAAAATCTGTATACACGGGCTTCAGTAGACCGGGATTAATTATGAAGATTGCAGGATGCTTTTTTCATTATTTATAGACTGGTATGTGTTGCAGTTTAAAAAAATGAGCATTAGTTTGAGATTAAAAGTTGTTTTTAAAACAGTTACTTGAAAAAAGCTTTTTCTTTGCATATATATGCAAAATTCATTACTATCAAATCAGTTAAAGGTAATCATCATGAGTTAAAAGTTTAGCGGGAACTATCAATATGCACCCATTTTTAATTTATCCCATTGTTGTTTTTCACACTCATGTTTACACAATTGAATATGTCTATCAATAATCCAATCTATATTCATATGCATATGGATCTCTACATTGAAGAAAATAAGAGATAAGATCATATCACGTAGATCACAAAATAGGTAACTTATTAATTCTAAAAGAACTTTTATTAATCGAAATAGACTGCATCAGTAAATTAAAGAAATAAACCAGAGATATACTTAAAATAGAAAATTATAATTAAATATATTCTGAACCCTCTAATCTAAAAAGAAGAAAAAAGCGTTTTGGGGCTAAATTTCCTTACCCTTTGTTACATCCGTTATAATTAGACAATTTAATTAAAAATCCTGTAATAGATATAGACTTCTAAACTAAAGACCCATTTTATTGACCGATGATTAATGAATTAGTTTTCTTACATTTAACCCTTTCAGGCTTTCTCTGCAATCAGTGTGACAAGTATGTATGCATCAAAATAAAAGTATCCCATGTAAAAAATTTTGTTTACATTTTCTAAGTGCTTCTGCAATAACTTGACGTGCGTTTTGCGGGAAGAATTATGACTAATGCTGTTTTTGGTAATGTTTCATTCATTTTTTCAACTGATTTCCGTTGATGTTTATATCAAATCTTTATTTTCCTCGTGCACCTAATAAAAGCTTCATTTTTAGTTTTAAGCTTCGTGGCCTAATCTGTGAGAGAGTTAGAAAGAAATCTTCTTTAGTAAAATTGATACAATTTGCTGGTAGCTTTGTTTTTATTTCTGATCTGATTTACTTTCTAAAAAGTAAAAAATAACGGTCTAAATGTTGCAATAAACATTACTAAAATAAAAAGTGTTTTATTAATTAATACAAACCAAACTGATTTGGTAGCTTAAACCTTTTTACATCATTTAAACATTGATTAGCATTCAAGTATTCCAATATTTTCTTCTAAGGATTTTTTTTTTAATTAACGAATTACATTATCGGAGGATGTCATGCTTTTAAAATGAATCATTGCACTCTTCTGTTGAACAATATGTTCCGATAGTCACGAAAAAACTCTAAACGTACATTGTGTAGTACTTTTAAAATTACTTGTTCATTTGCATTATATATAATTCTATTAATTTTTTGAATTACTGTTATTAAATTGTAATTATGGAAGGGAAGCAACGATTGGATTTAATCTTTTGAATAATTGTCGACTGACAATGACTTGTGTAACTGATGTATTAAAATTCTGAAAAATACTGCAACATAAGACACTGTGTGAGAATAAATCATGGGACAAGACTATTTATTGCTCTCCAATCAAAGTGTAGATACATACAAAGATAAAGACACTATTTATCTTCTAATGGCTATAAACGTTTATATTGTTTTACTTTAGACAACCTAGACTGGAGGTTTTCTGAAAAGATAATATTATATCAAATTCGACTTTTCCAGTAAGTATCTGATGAAAGACGAAGAATTCTATTCAGTTAAAGAAACTTTTATGTCTTATTTACTATGTTTTTTAACTTGTGTAAGTTCAAAAATAGCTTGAAGCGACTTCACGTCAAATCTGCTTTGCCTTGCCATATCTTGGTACCTCGGTATTTTTGCCACGTTTTTATTCGATGACGACTACTATTACAACAACAATAATAATAACAACAGTATTTTAGTGATTCGAAGTGAAAGCACCTAACAAGGATAATAATAAGTTTCAAACAAGCCTACCTGTAAGCGCCTGTACTTTTTAAACAAATACTTTGGTAACTGTTTTCTATCGTATCACCAAAAGTTTTCAATATATCACTGACAAAGAGTTTGCCAAGAAAATTCTAAAGATATACATTAAGAATACGTGCACAGGTTGAGGATGTCTGCATTGAGTTTAAAGACTTTATATGAAAACTACGCCCGTTTAAACTACCTGTTCATTTATTAATTATATACTTCTGAAAGCGTGATTTTCATTGAAAAGTTATTTAAATTCAGTGGGGATTCCATAAATTCTCCTTTATTTCCGTAGAGTTACTTTGCCATTCGTATACTATTATATAACAAAAAATGTTAATCGAGTTTGATTACCATCGCTTCCTGGTTAAGAAGTTTTTAAAGGCTATACTCATAACACTTGATGTAATACATGAAATCTAGTTGTTGTTCTATTGTTGTTTCTGTTTTTACTTACCTGATGACGTTACGCTAACTTATGTAAGCATATCTTAAAACCATAACTTGGAGAAATAGTACAACATATGACCACATGCTATCGTTAGCATTTTCCAAAACGATGTGAATACAATATGTTTAATTATACACGAACAATATTTGAAAAGATCAGGTCTTGTGTAGTACCATTAAAGTTAATGATTGGTTTTAATGAAGTTACATAATCCTATTCTATTATTGCTTCTTCAAATAATTTCTTTATAAATATTCAAAGGTGACATAACAATTTGATGCTTTTTGAAGAGAGTCTTTTAATTATTTTAATTTGTTTGTAAACATAACATCAAGCTGCGCAGCTGATATATTCAGATTTTGAAAATTACTGAAACGTATTACAATATAATATGTATGCAATAGTAAAGTTTTCAAAATTCAAACGCACGTAAAAAAGTAGATTCCAAAATATATTTATAATAAATATTGTTTTAATAACAGTCCGATAATATAAAATAATTTCGCAAATAAATATGTATTATGTTATGAATTTATTACCATTTGTTCAAAAAACATTATGTATATAGCTGTTCGAAATACATTTTAAAGTAAAATTTGCAGCGAAGATCACTCAACTCTTATAAAGTTGTGAACACAATTTTTCGCCCCTCTCCCATAGTAACAAATAAAGCTCTGATACCTCAAATTTTGATGAAAGATTCATGTGAATTCTTTCACAGATGATGAAATAATGGATTTGAAAAAATGTAAAGTGATGCCTACAACAAAATTTTTATTTTATACAAAAAAGCATTTAACATAGGACAAAAATATTAGCCCCGTTGCCACAATAATCAATTGTGTGACCTTTATTCTTTTTTATCAGTTTTTATAGTTCTTTACAACATTGCTACAGACACTGATAGGTAATTTGCTTCATTCTTGCTAGGCAATAGTTTCTATTTTTCCCAAATTCAAAGGACACCATTCTCTTACTTTATTCTTTAAATATGCTGATAAATTTTCAATGGTATTTAGGTCAGGAAGTTCTTTATTACTTAAATTTTAACAAAGTATTTTGTAACAATTCGCGTCCTGTGGTTTATTATTTTAATGTTGGAACGTCCAGTGATGCTCTCCCAAAACAGCTTTCACGCACTTTGTTTTATATTATTTTTAAGAATATTCAAATGTTGATCTTTATTCAAGACACCCTGTACCCTCACTAGTTCTTGTCCTGAAGCAGCAAAACATTTCCAGAACAGAATGCTCCCATCACAATGCTTATTTTTAGGGAGCGTATTTTTTGCTTTGTGAACTTTATTCACTTTTCTTTTAATAGTTGTAGGTTGATTTCATTTGACCATAAAGTTCCAATATTTACTCTTATGTTCTAGATGAAGTCTAACAAAAGCTAATCAGCATTATAGGTGTTTATTCTTAAGCAAGGGAGTTTCCCTTAAGTGTCAAGCTCGAAGTCCTGCTTCATGAAAGAATCTAGTGACTATCTTCGTCAGTATATTCAACCCTGTTGTCTTTATATCATTGACAGTGTCCTTCGTCATTAAGTAAGGATTCTTTAAAACATCTCTAATAGTTTTCCTCTCCATTCTCTCAGAAGTTAACTCTTTTGTGCCAGTCTTTAATTTATTATCAACACAATTATTCTCGTTATAATTCTTGATAATTCTATGAATTGTCTATTCAAGAACATTTAAGCGCTTAAACGTATTGTCTATCTATCACCTTGTTTGCATGCATCAACTATTTTCATTTAGACCTTATTGGCAAATTCAGCCATCTTCGCTATGGTTGCAAAACGAATGAGTTATCGTGGCATGTGGCAAATACTCAACGTCTTCACTAGCTTTTAGAATGCTATAGAGTCAGATCAATACTATTTTACTTTCAAAGGGTATTAAATCTTAAATTTAAAAAATAACAATACAATTGCCAGAAAGAAATATTATTTCATAGTTTTCATAATGGTAGCGAATAATTTTATGTTGCACAAACTTTAGAAAATATGCAAATATTAAGTGGAAGTGAATAATTCTCTTCACAACTGTACATTTGAGTATTGACCAACAATTTCATTTACGTATATTCAAAAATGAAAGCAATTTGTTTTTAGAGAGAGAGGGTGAGGGACGACATGGGATTTAACATTAATCAATTCATGAGATGTTATTTTTAATGTTTGAATTAGTTATTTTAGCGGACCTGATATCTGAGGTTTGTATTCAGACATGAAACCGACAATCTCCATCCAGTGTAGGTTTATATATTCACACTGTCCCAATGTCTAAATCTATCAAAGTTCCCTATATTTCCTGCGTATGTAGCAGATTTTAATCTGTCTATATAATCACACACACGTACAAGAACACGCACAAATACACGCACACGCACATATACACACGCCTATATATATATATATATATATATATATATATATATATATATATATATATATATATTGATGCATGTTTCATTAAATAATATAGACAAGTTTTGACGATTTATTTTATGTAATTTTTCTTTCATAATGTCTGATAAACTTGATGGCTTTATGGGTGAAAGAAAAAAGAAAATCACAATATTGATACATGTTTTTATTTAATCCTTTCTGAGCTTTCTGCTTACATCAGCCATTATCAAAGATGACAATTGTATACGTTGTATTAAGCAGTTTGCAGACGAACGATAGTAGTAATCGTCTATTTTGCTTGTATGAAAAAAAATATATATATATATATTAGCAAATTTTAAACAATACGTGTATATGTTTAAGTTTGTTTAAGTGAGTATGTAGTGCGCACAAGGGGGAATTCTTACTCCCAATTAACTTCTGTCTAATACGTTTTTAATTAAAAAGAAATCTGTACGTGTTCTTGCATTTGTCTAGCAAATTACTTACAAAATAACTGAAAAAACTGCTTTATATTATTTCGATATTTATATTTCTTCCTCGTGAGATTTTTTTCTTAGCCCAAATCAAAAATGATCTCATTCAGACAAATAAATACGAAAATGTATTTCTACAGAAAAAGCAAACCGCAAATATATCGCAATAAGTTAGGTCAGAATAATCGCAATAACCGCAAAACATTTAGTCAAGAAATTGCCATGGTATAAATGTATCGTATTCTCTTGTTTGAAATAACGTTTCCTATAGTCTAGTTTGAAATAAGGTTTCATATTCTCTTGTTTCAAATAACATTTCCTTACAAAAATACAACCATTGACGATTAAATAAATACCATTCATTCATTATTCTTTTTGTTTTTAAGAAGTGGTGTTTAACATTTTTTATTTAACTTATATAATTATTCAATCAAAAGATTTTTCTCTTTTTCTTCGTTGTTACATTTCTTTGCCAACAGTAATTTTCTACCAAATATGTCATACAGTAATTTACTAAGCGAAGCTTAGATTTAACATAAGTATGGAGTACATAATGTGCAAAATATATAATATGAGTAGATTAAACATTTGGATAAACGAATTTAAAATCTCAAGAAAGAATCTGTATAAAAATATATTTTGTTTTCAGTTTCCCTATAATAATTATTTTGTGTAGATGAATAAAATATTTCACACTTTCAATCGTTTGTGGACATAATATTTGTAGAAAATAATGGGTTAATAAAATAAATTTCACTTACAACGAAAGTATTAACTCATCACGGTACTGATGAGTCTTGCTTGCTGTATTCTTTAATTAATATTCATTTATTTGATTCTAACGAGATGTTTAAGATATACTATACTTCTCACAAGAATAGAGATGAATTTAACACAATGTTAACCATTAAACAACAGAAAATTTTTTATCTGAACATGCGGATGTGCGTTGTAGTTCAGTGAATATCAGTGGATGTGCTTTGTGGTTCAGTGAATATCGACACGGAACGAGATAGCGGAGAGCCGAGTTAGAAATCCACCTGAATCCGCTGCATTCACTTACCCACAAATACTTTTAGTAAAGGTATTAATCCTTCTCTTCTCCCTCCAGCTAAGGATTAAATAGCATGACAGATTAGGTTCTATATCCTTGGTTTGCAACCAATAAACTGCAAAATTTAATGGCAACCTGCCGCGGGAAAGAGAACATGCATGCCAAACGGGTATCAAAAGAGGGAAATTGATTTTGAAGAGTGATTTTTGTTTTTATTTTAATATTACACAAAAAATGAGATTTTAACCATTAAAATACAAAATAGGAGAAATAAAAAGATGAATTATATTTCTTGAAGTATTTCATGCAAAATGTACTTGTGCATTCTTTCCAATTGTTGCAGTTATTTTTTTTATTTTTACTTCTGGGGGTTTCTGTGCAGATATAGCAATGTCTTTTGGATCATTCTTCCAACTTTATTTGTAGACAATTCCTCGAGGAGATAACTTCACCTCATGAGTCTTAAATCATGAATGCGTGACGCCAATATTGTTATGAAAGAAGTTCAAATCACAAATTGATGATGTTATATATACAGTTAGAACCTCTTAATAAGTCAGTAATAGATTCAGTTTTTCGAAAAATTAATTAAAAAGATATTGAAATATTAAATGCAGAAAATAGTTGACGGTAAACCAAAACCATTAAAAAATTTGATAAAAGTCAAATCTTAGATATAATGACACATTTGTTATCTCTACATCTATTTTTTAATGGTGATGCCGCGAAATACAATATGTTTTCAAGAAAAACAAATTTGAATATAGTCAGGGGCATATTAAATAAGGAATCAAACTAAGAAGCAAATCTCATCCGGTGATGCTTTGTACCATCTGATAGAGAAAAGAAGAAAGAAGGTAAAAATACCAAATACATGTGACAGTAAATGCATACACAGATAAAGCACGTGGCAACGTTCTCCTGATTCGAGTAGACCTAAAAATAACGCCTGTCACTGCCACTAAACTAATTTTTTCGTCGCAAGCTTCTCATTTGAACTCAATTAGCCTGTCTTCTGGGTTAAAAACTTTTATCACAAAAAAAAAAAAAAACATACGAAAATATCCAAGGTAACTAAAATAAAGGAATATGGCGAAACTTCTGAAGAAAGATTTTGGTAAATTTGATGTTAGAAAAGTTTAAATAAAAGTAACTTTGGAGGTTTTATAAATAACTCGTGAAAAAGTAGGAGTTAAAATGAAATGGACAATGACAAAATCTTCTTTAGGCTACAAGCTTATCGATTTATACATCTGATGATGCTGTACATTCCAGTTTCTTTTCATTCTGGCAAACTTAAAAAATTTATTATTTAAAATAACGAAATACATTTTACTTTCACTTCCAAATTGATGTTGCCAAGATCTGGATCATGTCAGTTTCTGTAATAAATTGAAAGAAAGCAGACAAAGGAATAAAGTAAACAATTTAATTAGTTTTCATGCTCAAGAATTCTCTTGAATTGTATTAAAATATTGGAAAAAGACTTGAATGAGCATGTCAACATGAAACATGAACGGAATAAATATTAAAAAAATACCTGAATAACTATATCAACATAAAACAGGAATTAATGATACTTGAAAGAAAAAAAACCTGAATGACTATGTAAACATGGAAAAATAACGTAATAATTATTAAAAGAAAAAGACCTGAATAACCATGTTAACATGGAACAGGGATGCAATAATTACTAAAAGCAAATGGACAATGGTATAATAGATTAAATCATTGATTCTTGAATCGGTAACATAGTAATAGGGAGTTTAATCCTTGAGCCGGATAATTCAGACTTAGATTCTATGGAAATAGAGGGAGCAATAACAAAAGTATTAAAAAGAATAAGAATGAGATGCCACTAGATATGGTCAGTAAAACGAGAAAAATCTACCACTGGAATATTAAATAAAAGGCTTTAGTTCGAAATACTCAGCTGATTAACCAGACCAACATATACCTGAAGAAATTCGTAGGGATCGAAATCCGAATTGTTGTGATAACATCAAAGGCACATTTCCTCCAATGAACATATTGTCGTCGTCTTTATCACGTATCCAAGAATTTAGTTTCTTCTATGATCTTTCCCTTTATGATGATAGCGTTGATGATTAAATTCGCCGACAATGTGCAGGTTTAGAACTAAAACCTTCCAACTTCAGCAAAAACTACTCCCATCATCCATTCACTACAATAGTTAGCTGTGGGTGAAATAAAATTAGAGTAGTAGAAAGGGCTAATTTGTTTATAGTGAACCTCACCTTGCAAGTAAGTGACCCCTTTACTTGATTTCATGACCTTCCTCCGTGATACATATGGGATGAGACATTCAGAATATAGTTATGAAACCGAACAAATTGCTCTTGCGCAGAGAGCATTACCTCAGCAAGTATGATTGCACTTACAACTTTAACTTATCGTAGATGTTCTAACTATTTTGCCACATCTTCCTGCTGACTTATATTAATTTCTGTACAAACAATGAACACTTTTTCACTTTGCACTCATCAATTTATTTAAGCGTCTTCAGTACATATATTTTGAAATTGATTGAGATCCTTTCATTGGAGTAAAATTTAATTGATTCAATTGAAATTAATGCCAAATTTAAATATTGACAGGTCTGTCTATTTAAACCCATTCTTGAGTATTTTTATAGCGTATAAATCAATATAAAAGCGTAGATGTCTTTCTAGTTTGGGAATCGTTAGTAAATACAGCATCTACCTTCATAATTTATACAATTTAATCAAAAACCTGATTATGTCAGACAATGGTTTCTTTCGAATCCAAAACCTTTCACTACTTTTCCGTATATATATGTATATATAGATATAGGGTGCAATTGAAAAACTTATTGTAACTGTGATGAAACTGTGGTTTGCATTTCGTAGTGATGAGGATTTTTTCAATACGCGTGAAAGCTCATTGTTATACTTATTTTTAATTTTAATTTAGCTATGGATTTTTTTTTGTAAAACAAGCGTTTCAATATAAGGGAGATAACGGAAATCGCTAGAAATGCAAAATGACATAAACATTTAATATATGCACTTTAACCCATTGCTGCTACAGTCGTAATAAAATTCAGTTGGATGATTTTGATATAGAGGGCATCAAGAATTTGATATAAATAGTCTTAATAAATTACACATGAACTCAAAAGAAAGGGATGTTGAGATGGTGAAAATTTTAAATACAAACTTATTTTTAATAGGTTTTATTTATATAGCCTAGATGATTTCATTTAGTTTCTACATTTTGTTTCCATCATTTTTATTACTAAATATCTCACGTTGTAATAATAGAAGATCCTTCTTGAAAGGTGGAATGTTGTAAGAATCTGGATGTAAATTTACTTTAGATTATCTAGTGACTAAAACACTTTCTATACATTTTTACCTCGATAAATTACTTCCACTTTTAGCTAGAGTATCATTTTGTAAATTACAAATATGGCCAGTCTCATCACGGTGAGTAACTATTGCATATTTTGTATGTTGTTGTGTAAAAGATCCCTTTTGTGCTCATAAACCCTTTCCTAAAACTGTTCTTGATGTATAAATATGACATAATTTTCGCGCACATTCACACACACACACATACACACACACAGCTGTGTGTGTGCGCGTGTGCGTGTGTGTGTGTGTGTGTGTGTGTGTTGTGTTGTTTAGAAAAGGTTACTTTTCTAAGGAGATTTATAATATGATTAGACCTTCTGGTTCTGTCAGACCTAAGCTTTATGGTCTTTCTAAAATTCATAAGAAGAACGTTCCGTTGAGACCAATAATATCAATGATTGTTTCAGCCCAGCATTTTTTGGCTCAATGGCTTTTGCATGTCATACAACAGGTTAGAACATTTTATCCTAAATATTGTATATCTAATTTTCGTTCTCTTTTGTTGAACGTTTACAGGCCATAGAGCTATGCCCTGATACTGATTTACAAAACTATATATATAAATATTCTGTCACAAACACAACATATTAATTGACGATTGAGTATAGCATGAAATAGTCTATCAGCTCTTAGTGTTGATTTCAGCATTCACTTTTATATATGCATGTATTCTATTCATGATATTGAGCACTATAAATATAACATACTTGCAAAAGCAATCGGAGTCTAACCTTACTGATGAGCTGTGATACAGCGAAACAGATCTGCCTGTGGATGACTATATATATATATATATATATATAAATATATAAGGCAAGATGTGTGTGTGTGTGTGTGTGTGTGTGTGTGTGTGTGTGTGTGTGTGTGTGTGTGTGTGTCCTTTATACAAATTCACAATTTTTATCCGATTCTCACCAAATTTCACACAGACATTCTTTAGGATTCCAGTCAGAATATGGGTTACTTTTTTTTTCCAAATTCCCTCCGATACCGGAAATCTATACCCCAATATCTGATCAGGTCTGATCAAGATCAGTCCTTTTATCGTGGTTCTTGCTGCAGAATCTTCTCTAACTTGGTAAAATTATAGTTTTTAGTCAGAAACATTAGTAAATCTTCTCAGACGACTAATTTCCCCAAATATTGGAAATTCTATCGAATCTGATCAAAAACATATATTCAACCATCAATATGTTTTTTTTTTTCAATTTTACTCCCGATGAGTACGATAAGTTTTCATGGACTTACTTAGTTACTTGGATGACTTATTTGACCCCTATATTTTATCGGGTCTGATCAAATTTAGTTTTCAGCCCTTTTATTTTGTTTTTTGCTTCGGTTTTGCTCTAAGTAGGTATAATTGTAGTTCTTAGTCTTAACAACCTATGTTTTTTGTGCCAACGTCCAAAGAGTCTGAGCTGCAGGACCATGGATTAGTTTTAAAGCTTTCATTACACCTGAGCAACGCCGGGCTATAACGCTAGTATATATATAATGTATATTTAAATTAATATTTGTGTATGTGAATAATAAAAAAGGAAAGCTTATCTTAGATAATTGTTACTTTTGTATTTGTTCACATTGTCTTTTTACAGATATATTCAGAAATTTTGTATACATATACATGGTGCGATATACAATAGGCCGTTTAAATTACACAAAAATTAAAATAACACTTTTACAGATTTTACATTTTTACAGATATATTTACCAAAATTACTCAAAAATATCCTGAAATACTAGAGAGCAAATTTATTCAATAAAATTTTCATTTACTTCATCGATGACTTTCAATCGACTTCGGAATCATTTGCATTTCTTTTGCAAGGTCTTTTTTTAATTTAGTAAATTTTGCTATAATCCTTGCTTTCAGTTCATCTTTCGTGGTACAAAATTTTTTGTTCATCTCTCGCTGAACTGTGACTCACACATAATAATCAAAGGGTTTGCAGTTTAGGGACTTAAGTTAGTGTGTGTGTGTGTGTGTGTGTGTGTGTGTGTGTGTGTGTGTGTGTGTGCAATATAGATAGAAAGAGAGACATAATGATATGTATATAGAGAGAATTAATGACCTTGTTTGCATTCAAATACATCTAGAACTGATAGAATATATTTATTATGGTAGCTCATTGGACTAATTTTGCCCACCGTAAAATCCGATATTAGATCTAAAATTGAAATACAATTACTGCATTAATAACAGGTTAAACAAATCCGGCATTAACAATAGGCTTCTAAAAATCTGGTATTATCAATAGATTTCTAAATATCTGGTATTAACAATATGCTTTACCTGCAACCCATTCATACTGACTCTGAATATAAATGGATTTAAACAACACAACAATTTTTTAATTAATTTTAGAAATAGAGCAGATATATTTCATATAGACTATTTGCCAGAAACATGTTCATTTGTTCCATTACCCGAAAACGACTCGTCCATTATATTTTCAGCTATTCACTTCTCCAGATCAACGAGTAACTTCTTAATTACTTCATACTTGTTATGGCATTGTTGGGGCTATAAATAAAGACACAAAGAAGGAATAGAGTTAAACAAATATATTTAACAAAGACAGTAGTAAAGCATAAACCAATGAGAGATTATTAGCGTGGCTGATAGTCCGGCTGTTAGAGTTATCTGCTGGAATACATACCGCTCTCACTCTTTCCTGTCTCCAAAGCAGAATTGCTGCTTATATATAGTTTGGGAGAGTTCATGTGTCATATGGTAACTCACTATAAAAATCCTGATGCACATAACCCGCTTTTTCAATAATATATTTATGGTATGTTATCATTCTTCTTCATTATGTGCCGAGTTCTTTCAGGACGTAGGCAATCATCGACTTACACTTGACCCTGTCACTTGTAGATCTTAATATTTTTCTTCTTGGTAACTCTCCCAAATCCCACTTCGTCATCAAGCCCTGCTGTTGCCTATCTTTCTTTCTCTCTATCCGTCATGTGAGTATTAAATTCTCCAAACTCTCCTTCCTCGTTACGTGTTCCAGAAAACAGAGCTGTCTCCTCCTGATGCTAAGTATGAGTTTTCTTCTCCTTTGCATTCTATCCAACACCTTGACGTTGCCCACGTGCTCTGTCCATGGAATCCTCACCACTTTCCTGTTGCTTCGAGCCTTTCCTTCATCTTTGAAGAGATCGTCCAGCAATATTTGCCATATAGACGGGCAGTTATCATATAGCAGTTTAGAACTATTTTCTTTGTTTCTAATTAGATATTCCTGTCTCTCAGCGCCCTGGTTAGCTTTTGAAATGTGACTTTGAAAATGACGATATGTCTTCGGATATCAGTGTCGCACTTTCCTCTGTCAGAACACTTCCCAGGTATTTAATTCTTTTACCTTTTATTTTGGTTTTCCTGAACTGTAAGTGGCATTTTTGTATCTTCTTTTTGCTGATGACCATGCATTCAGCAAATCAGTAAATGTATATACTACGATCGTTTTTCTTCTCGCCTTTGATTTCTTTTGTCTTACTATTTGTTTATATTTCTGAGATGAGATAGTATTTTTCAGTATTTACATTATTCGAACTATTGTCCTCATCTTTGTTGCCATTTGTACAACGTTTTAGTCGTTGTAATCTCAGAGAGTACAACGGCCAAAACGTCGTACAATTGGCAACAAAGATGAGGACAATATTCCGAATAATGTAAATACTGTTCTTTTATCTTATTTTTATAATATTGCGACTGTCTTTCTCTCGGCATTCAAAAGTGTATATACTATGATTGTATTTCCTTCTCGCTATTGGTTTCTTTTGTCTTATTTTTATAATATTGCCACTGTTTTTATCTCAACCATCAGAAATGTATAGAAAATATTGTAAAAGATATGCACTTTTTGCAACTTGCTTAAATCAACGTATCTTTTTTAAATTACATGCAGTTTTGCTATTTAGCTAACTACACGCAAAGTCTTCTACGGTCAACATATTTTTAACATTAACAGTTCAGGTCATGAATGCTGAATGTTTCCAGCTCATTTCACTATAAAAAATCAGTTTAAAATATGCTTTGCAGAAGATACTCACTATCATTCTACCATTTATCCAGGTTTAGAATATTGCTATTACATATGGTCCAGTTAGCTTGCTTTTCACCTTAAACTCCTTGATAAATTCCAAAGCAAAATAAGTAATATTATTACCGCGATCGCTTCAGTCACGTTCACGTAGCCGTAAGGTTGGCTCTCTGTATCTTTTCTCTAAATACATTCATAGTAATTGTTCGGGTAAGCTCTTCGCTATGGTAACTAAACTTTTAAAATTTTAGCTCAGTATTAAACTAGCGTTGTGGCGCAGTGGATATCGGCAAGGAAGAAAAAAAATCAAATAGCCGTGTTCGAATTCCAGTTGAATTCGTTGCATTCACTTACGTGCAAATATACTCGGAAAATACAAATGCGTACCTTCTCCATCCAGCTATGGATTAAATAGCAGAACAGATTGAGTTCTGCAGCCTTGGTTATCAACCAGTCAACTGCAGAAAGTAATTGCGACCTCATGTGAGGAAACTTTTCTGTCTGGTTAGTCATGCCTTTTTCGAGACATGATCATCCAATTGTGTACTGTGTATGGCACTTAACTGACTGATTAAGCTATCATCGAGATCACATCCATTTACAGTTTAAATACATACATAAATACATATATAAATTAATAGATAACCAATTGACATGACCGCATCTTGATATTTGATATAAGATATTATGATTATGATTTAAAAATTCAAACAAATGATTGTGTTCTTTCGTAGCTCTGAATTCGTCCCTCTAGCGATATATTCGTATTTCCTTATTCATACAATACCTTTCAGCTGAAGATTTTTGTAACATAAAAGGTTTATGAAAGTGTTGAACATGTTTATATCTCAAGCACCCGTTTCATGTTTTTAATAAGAGAGAGCACGATGTCGTCTGTTTCAAATAAAATGTCTCTTTTGGTACATCTAAAAAATAATCTCACACCATTGGTTACAAGAAAACAAATAAATCAAGTAATTATTTGACATCAGTTATTATTGATTTAACCTTGCCAAAAGCAAATAAATTATACCGAAAAGAAAATTTGATTCTAAAAATGAGATCTTGCATTTAAGCTAGTGGCAAAATTTGATGATGTATCCACAAATAGAAATTCACACACAGTTGAAAACGAAAACACACACACACACACACACACACACACACGCACGCACGCACGCACACACACACACACACACATGAATGTATCAACTGGAGAATTTCACACACATGCACACACACACACACACATATATATATATATATATATATATATATATATATATATATATATGGTGTACTATGCCGTCGACTTCGACTTTAGGAGGATGCGATAATTTCATTCAGTTTTTATGCTTGAGTCGTATGTGATATTTCAGTTCAGGTAGTAACATGTATACAGGTCCACATATTGTACAACACCGGGGATTTGGAGATATAATAGCAGGAATATTTCTGGACGCTTGTCGCAGTTGTCGCAGTTTTGTCTCTAGACCCGGTCAATACGATTGGTTTCAAAATTTCTGAATACACTCTGGCACTAATACCTCCAGTTATTTCTATCCAAGGTAATACACTCGAATTTAGCATGAGGCACATTGACAGCTGAGAAGTTAGTCTTTAACGTGTATTTATATCTGAGTCATTGCTGTCCAACAGTCCTTTGTCTACTATCAAGCTTGGTATATATGAGAACCTTAGCTATTATGCCGTCATTTATCCTTGCAACATGATCACACACACACACACACACACACACACACACACACACACACACACACACACACATATATATATATATAGAAACGTTATTATAGTGGATACTTTTATTTGAAATAGATGTCCGATTTTATTCTTAAACAACATGTATTATATCTATCTATGTAAATTCGTGAAATCTTAATAAAGAAAGTGTACGCTTTGACAGAGCATGGATTTGGGTACACGTTGACAGAGAAATCATGATTTTATCCCGCGCTTTTTACAGCACAGTTACGGAAGTTTCACAATTCAGCAAGATTGTTCTTTTTAATGGAAAGCCAACATTTTCACACGAGTTATTTTTTTCGAAAGACCATATCTGCTCAATTTCAATACGAGCATCCACTATAATAGCTTTTAAAGTAATAAAAATGTCGGATTAAGAATAAATCCATTAATTCTTTATAGATGTATACATATTTCAGTTAATTTCTACAAGGGTGTACATCTGGGTTTCAGTGGGATGTCTTGCTGGTATAGGCTATCAGTATTTTCAAATTTTATTTTGTTGAAAGCTTAATAGATTTTAGATCGTGAAAACAATATACTCTGCAAGATAAATCAACCTGCAATAAAACTGTTTTTGCTTGAAAATTATGATACATGTTATATATATATATATATATATAAGCATCATAATTTTCATGCTAAAAAGTGTACCTTCTTCTACCGTGCGGCCATGGATCAGAGGTAGAATCGCCGACTGACGCCACTTCGGTCAGGTTTCAATCCTGGGTTTAAAGCCATCGTAGTCTAATCGTACTGATGAGCTGCGAAACAGATCTGTCTGCGGATGACTATATATATATATATATATCCACAGACAGATCTGTTTCCCTGTATCACAGCTAATCAGTACGGTTAGACATCTAATTGCTTGAGGGGGAAGACTTTTTAGCGTGTATATTATCATTATACACGCCCCATAGCTGAGAGTGTTCTAATTCATTGCTAAATGAACGATGCGTATATGCTAGAGTAGCTACAGTTTTTCAAAGTCTATTGACAATGAAAATTGGTATGTATGTAAATGCATACACGTGCTTGTCTATTCGCACGTATGTGTATTGCACGAAGCTTCCTATAACGTTCTCTACAATCATATCAGAACTAAATAGACTTTTGCAATCCCACAATTTACAATGTAAATTTAATAGCCTATTTCTAATAGAAACACTTTCAACCAAAGAAAATACAGAAAACAAAAATTAAGAAAACCAAATTAAACATAGAAACGAATAAAATAAAGAACACAAGAGCTTCTGATAGCACTGGAAGAATTTGGTATAGAAAAAATTACTGAAATAATAAATGAAATATATAATAGTGGGGTTATACCAGATGATCTCAGCAAGTATATCTTCATAGCACTACCTAAGAAGCCAGGAGCAAACGAGTGCGAACTCCACAGAACCATCAGTTTAATGTGCCATGTAACAAAACTGATCGTCCGAATCCTGATGAATAGAGCGAGAAGCATTATCAGGCCAGAGATAGGACAAGAACAGTGTGGTTTCGTTAAAGACAAGGGAACAAGGAAGGCCATATTTATGATTAGGACGCTCTCCGAAAGGGCAATACAAATGAAGGACTTATACTTGTGCTTTATTGATTATGCGAAGGCGTTTGACAAAATACGCCACAAAGAACTGATGGAGATACTCGGCAGCCTGGGCATATTTGAAAAAGACTTGAGAGTAATCAAGAATCTTTATTGGCAGCAAACCGCTTGCATACGGACAGGTAATGAATTAAGTAGATATAAAAAGATAGAAAGGGGCATAAGACAAGAATGTGTCTTTTCGCCGGATCTGTTCAACTTTTACAGCGAGAATATTTTGAGGACCCTAGAAGTTATGCCTGGATTCGTAATCGTATGCCACAATTTAAACAACCTAAGGTACGCAGATGATACAGTGCTAATAGCAAACACAGAAAGGAAACTACAAGACCTCTTACAGAAGGTAGCAGAAGAAAGTAACAAGAAAGGACTAGAAATAAACTGCACGAAAACTAAATGCATGGTCATCAGTAAAAAGGGCGGCCCAAAATGCCAAATACAGGTCGGGGATACCAGAATCAGGCTAGTACAAAAATTTAAATACCTGGGAAGCGTTATAACAGAAGACGGAAGGTGCGGCACAGAGATCCAAATGCGAATTGGTATGGCGAAGGAAGCATTCCAGAAGTTGAATAAGGTATTAAGAAACAAGACAATTTCGCTAGAAACTAGGAAGAAAGTACTGGATTGCTACGTGATGTCCGTCCTTCAATACCATCAAAGATAAAGGAAAAGCTTAAAGCTACTGAAATGTGGTTCTACAGAAGGATGCTGCGAATCTCATAGATCGAGCATGTGAGCAATGATGAGGTACTGGAAATGATGGAAACAAAAAGGAAATTAATACTAAGCATCAGGGAGAGACAGCTGAAGTTTCTGGGACATGCATTGAGGAAGAGGTGCCTGGAGAACCTGATACTAACAGGCCAGATAAAGGGAAAAAGAGACAGGGGAAAGCAACGGATAACTTATTTGAAGGACCTAATCAGATGGATGACAGAACGAAGATTGCATGGTGTAATAGAGCCTCCAGGAATAGGGAAACCTGGAAAGCCACGATCGCCTACGTCCTGAAGGGACAGGGCACATAGAAGAAGAAGATAAGTAAAACTATAAATAAAATAATTAATCTAAATATCATGATGATAACTATCCCAAAGCTCTAATATTGACGAAATAACTGGTAAAAGTAGGTTTCCTCTTTACTTCTCTTACATCCCTTGTGTCCGATATATAGAGAGCTCACTATAAACGTATTGACACATAGAGTGAAGATCGCTTGCTTGAATAATAATACGAGATTTGAATCTTCATTAAATAAAATTTATTTTGTTAATCAGTCTCAGGCTTTCTTGTCAGATCTGTTGACCTTAAATTTTATATCTGCCGTGTTGGAAAGACTGCCTAAACAATTTGTTTGTAGCTGTTAGTTTTATATTACTCTGTCCATTATTCACGTTCCTCAAAATACCAATGTTGGTGTGATCTCACGTATTTCCGCATTATATAGCTGCGATTGATCCCAGATCAACCATCTTGTTCTCACAGCTTCCATTATGTCTTGTGTGAACTTGAGTCAAAGCTTATTCCGATACAATATGGCGCATGCGCATTACTTCTATTTAGCGAAGGTAAGCAAAGTTCAAATCAGTTAAAAACTTCATGCGCTTAATATTACTGTTACATGTTATCTGGTGCTTTTGCAATACATTTAGAGATTCTTGATAAAATACAAAGGACCTGCAAAGTTATAGTTTATGAGTTGGCATCCAGGCTCAGTTACTTGCGACATTTATAATTTATAAACATTACGAACGAGACTGACCACAATTTTAACATAAAATGCTACTTTGGTAAAAGGAGAAAATAATTCACTCAGATTAATTATTTTAAAGAGTACGTTGATTGCAAGGTCATCCACAGTAAAATTGCATCCGCTCTCTTACATCATTTCGCCATTCCTGGCAGGTCTTTTATTTTCAAAGTGTAGAATATCTAACAAAAGTGATGGAAACAAAAACTACACGAAACCGTCTACATCCGACTACATTAACCAGGATTGAACCCCGACCGAAGTGACATCATCGGCGATTCTACCTTTTAGCTTTGAGTGCTCGGTAAGAAGAGGCAAACTTTTAGCATGTGATATACCATCTAAACATACGCCAGTAGCTAAGAGTGTTCTAATTCTTTACTGAATGAGCGATGCGTAGATGCTAGAGTATATATATATATATATATATATATATATATATATATATATATATATATATATGTATATCCCAGCACTCTCTATTATTGTACATTTGTGGTTATAGCAACATTTTGGTCCTAACGGACAAACGCATTACATGAATTTTTTTCTATTTTGTCTTACACTTTTCCAATATTGTTCTTGAAATATAAATATTTATATATCGTCAACTTTAACTTTATTATGTTTTCTTCATATTGCATCTATTCTTACGGCACTACTTATTTAACGAATGAGCATAGAAATATTATATCTATTTAGAAACGAGTCACTTTCAGCCAAAGATTTCAGTTAAAGAATAATAATTGAAATGTTTACGTAATAATAGTATTGTCTTATATAATATGGTAATAGTATAAATGAAAACATATGACCGAAAGTTAAGCAACAGACTTTATTCCATTTTGTTATTGTAAGATTCTAAGAGAAATAATAGGGAATAAAATCTGACAGATGGTAATTCGCGTGAAAATATTACGACGATTTCTCCGAGAAGATTCTTGTTAATTACATAGTTTACGTTAGTTAAATTCAACTATCTTATGAAAAATATCTTCTTAGCAAACTGAATGTCAAATCTCCCAACCTACCAAAAAGCATTTTACTTTTCTTACTTTGTGCAACAATAAGAATGAATATTATTTCAAAAAAAAGAAATAAAGATATGAAAGAAAAGTGAACTGAATACAAGAAAAGAACGAATGAAAAACAGAACTACATTTGTTAGAATTCTAAACTGGCAATAACTCTCATCAATATATTGATCTTCTTAATGCCGTTAAACCTTTCTTTGTATTCATCGTTTTTGTTTTTGTCCTGTTTTGGTTGCAGGGTTCAGAGCTTACGTTTCATGACACCTTCCGAGTTAACTATTTTATCTATCTATCTATTTATTTATTTATTTATTTATTTATTGCCTGGAGATGAGAGAAGTGAACTTTGAATCTATTTCAACAAAGCTAGTAAGTAATATAAAAGGAAAAAATGTAACAATGTTGCATAGGAATGTGTAAGATTACCGCAAAATACGTTGATAAAATAACATAAGTAGAAGCAACAGAGACAGCTGCTATATATTTTGTAAAGTTTTCGAATAAATGCTGACCAAAAGAAATAGATAACGGAATACTCCATGGATTGGTGAAAGGTTTTAAAGGTTGACAACGACAGGAGAAAAGTAGCTGTTATAAAAACTTTATTTTTAATTTAATTTTTAATCTTTTCAAAGAGGAAAGTATATAAGTAATTTTAACAAAGACAGAAAAAGATAGAGGCAAAATAATGAGACATTTGAATAAAAGTAAAAAGAGAAAGAACTAAACTGCATGAAGAGAGAGACTATAACTATATAACTAGTTGATTGATTTGTTTCTTTTTTACAGCTTTTATCAACCCTTTGCATCCATATTTTTCTACTATAATATTTTGGGGATATAATCATGACTCACTGATACAAATTCTACTCATAGTTGACGAAAAAGAGTAGGATTCATGCCTCTTCCAAATGTAGTTGCACCTAAGTGAATATAACGAACCCGAATAAAATTGAAACTGCGTTCGCCGATTTCCATTCCGAACCGTTATCAATTACACCCACCACACATACAAGCTTACAGCCGTTCCCCTATTTAGAAACTGACCAGGCTGAATGTTGCTTAAAATCGGTCATGGTAGATGAACCGGTGTTTAAACGCGGTATTCCCGTAATTCCTTGTATAAAAGAAAAACCTGAAAATCTAGATAAAGAATGAATAAGGAAAGAATAAGCATTGTGAAAAGCAAGTGAAACGAGATGAATTAACCCGATATCAAGCAGCAGAAACACAGGAAGTAGAGAGATAAATGCTTTAAAATTCATATAAATATGGTTATTTAAAATTTTATATCAAATTTAACTCATAAATACTTTTGAACCAGATTGATTATAATGTATTATATATATATATATATATATATATATATATATATATATATATATAAATCAAATGATTTTCAAGTTCTTTTATTTCTAAAGACCAATAAATGTTAATTTGACAGAATTACATAATTTTGTTTAATATTTTGCAACTAAATAAATATTCTTTTTTTTTTCTTCTTTTCCAGGTAAGTGTTTTATCAATGAATGGCGGCGATTCTTTTAAGGGATAACGTCAGGGCAAATTACTCTGAAAATTGAAAAAGCAACTGCTTCCTTTCAGCAGCAATTTGGTATTCCAGACAAGGAAGTTGTTGTTTGTGGCACCGGTTTAAAGGTAGAATTTGTAACTTTTTATGGGTTTACTGCCTTTCAATTTTATGTTATGCTGCTTGCAAAAAAGAAAGAAGATTTTGAAATGCCATCAAAATGAATACATGAAATGAATATCATTTCTCGTTTGCAACAATCAAAGAAAAATGTATATAATTTTAATGCAATTGGTTTTTAAACGAAATTGGCCCTAATATGTTCAAAATCATGGATAAAATCTAGCAGCTTGAGGAAAAATAATGTAAAATTTATATGAAATAAAACAATAGAGATGTCGGCATTTTAAAATACTCGTGCATATTTTTATAATCATTCGCTTTCCTATATTTAATGTGTATGTTTATATATAAAAATCATATACATATATTGTATATCAGTATCTATAAATTACTGATTCTAAAATGTTTAAAGTTAATACTCACCTACTAACCACTGGACTCTAGCTCTCTCCCCTCTCCTGTATAATCTTCACTTTCTCTCCGCCCATGTATTGCACCTGCTTTCTCAGCTTTCTATTGTTCCTTTCTAACTAGCTTGTACTCCTCACTCTTTTCTAATTAATCTTTCTACATTTATGTAACCCCCTGCACATCAGTGTCGTTTCTGCCTTGCTCGGGGTGAAATGATTAAAATATATATATATATATATATATATATATATATATATATATATGCGAAAATACTCCACAAAAGTCCGGTCTCATTTTTGTCTTGTTGATAAAGGAAACGTGTTTTAACATCTTTTCTCCTCGTGCTTCTACTGGATTCTACTGGACTACTAACTATTCATTTTTAGAACATTAATATTCGAAAATGTTTATAAAAAGAGCAGTTATTTCATGCTTTAATACGTGCATGACCATCACATCACAACATAAAAAAAATCCATTTTGGAAATTTTCACGTTCTAACGAACGCTAAACCATTTGCCAACCACTATATTTGAAGCAAGAAGAAAATTTACAGTAATTTTTAGCAACAAAGTTTTGCAGTTATTTTCTGTTACCACAACTCACACCACTGAAGATGATCTCGAAAGGAGATTTAATCTATTAGGGAACACCGAGAAATGAATAATAAAATCATGTGTCAAAGGTACAGCGCATTTCTTACTTTTTTCAACTATAATACGCAAAAGATTATCTGTGACTATGAACGGATTTTATTAAAAATAAGCAGGCACAAAGTTTGCAATTTATTTAATCTAGCATGTCTAAAACGAATCGCTGCCTAAATACACACACACACACACACACACATACACACACACACACATATATATATATATATATATATATATATATATATATTGTATAAAAAAAAACATATATATATATATTGTATCAAAAATACTTATACAGGCATTAGAGGTGGGCTCCTCAATCCAAAAATAAGACAAAATCCATATAATCATATGTTTGCAAAGCCTTCATTTTTTACTTTCTAAGTTTAAAGAAATTCAGAGTAGATGGCGCTGTGTTGCCATGCCGACTAGGTTACATTTGTCATGCGTGTATAAGTGTGGCTAGTTTTGCTTCAAAACTTAACGTGTGTAATAGTGAGTTAACTGAGAAGTGTTCTGATTAACAATGGCAGATATTTATATCGTGAGCAGGCAGATATGATTTTTACATACGATCGCGCGAATGGTAATGGATATGAGGCTGCACGGCTGTATCTGACCTATTGCGTTTTCAGACCAAAGGCAGTTGAGTCATCCAACCTTTGCTGCTGCTTATTGTCACTTTGCTAAAACAGGATCCGTGATATCAACAACTATTGATCGAGGAAGACTGAGATACGCTCGTACACTGATCACGAAAAATACATTCCAAGATGATCAAAGTATCAGCATTCATCAAATAAAACTTACATATGGTACATCTCATAGTCCTGTATGGCGGTTACTTCATGTGCAGTTTCTGTATTTGTATCATTTACAACGTGTACTGGGTCTTTCGCCCTCTTATCACTCAGGAGGGTTTTTGCTGATGTTTGATTGCACAGATTGCTGATCCATTGTTTGCCTAGGCAACATTTGGAAGAGATGTAATAAAAAATTTACACAACTAACATTTGGGCTTGTGTAATCATTTGACACCGTGTAGGAGTATTTAAAAGGGTACGCCATTCAATGATTTGACGGGTGCATGCATGTGTAGAAGCAAGCAAGCAGAGGGCTTGATTTGATTATTCGTTATGAGCAGCAATGCTGAGCTACAACGTTGTCCATTTAGACATGTTTACCTGGATATTCTACCTTGTTTTGGTGTCAAGAACCTGACATCAAAGTTTGTAAAGGCATTTTAGGATTCTAGCTTGAATTGTACATTTATCAGCGTCTAACTTAAACTTTAAACTTAATAAATCAAAAATGAAGTATTTGCCGCCATGTGTTTATTGGTTTGTCCTTGGTTTGTGTGAGGAATCATCCCCAAAGTTTATAAACGTATTGCTGATGTAACATATATATATATATATATATATATATATATATATATATATATATATATATTAGAGAGATTGAGAGAAGGAGAAACAGGAAGAAATATGAGGTGTCAAAACGATGCACCAAATACTTTTACCTGATTGTCTGTAAAGGTATTATTAGTATTTTGGTCCTGTCATGTCGCAGAAACCAATGCATGCCAACATTGCGTGCCATCATAGAAAAGGTAAAGTAGAACAAAAATGCCAGTTAATACAACAGTAAGATGGACTATAAAATAAAAGGCGAACACATTGAAACTTAAATGTATTGAAGAAAGAAAATCACTAATATATACCGAACAACTAGAAATTTACCGTTGCTAATATGTATGAAATAGCATGCATGCTTTTTGGTGCCAATTCTATAACAAGAATGACTTGCCTATTCTGTGACATGAACAATTTATCAAAATTTGTTACCATAAACGATTTTTTGATGGTTTACATGTATGTGTATATATACTCCAAAATGCTTGTTTATATTGGATGTACACAAGCGCATGCGCAATTGTATGTATCATATCTTCATTAATAACGGTTTTCACCGAACTTATTTTTCATTTAAATACTTTTGTGTAGAAAATTTATTTGATAATTAGTTTTTTCGTATTTCTTGTTTTGATTCTTAATGCATTTTCAAATGTAACTTTTTTCACTAAATTTTCCATTGGAAGGTCACTTTATCTTTCCATTATTTATATTCTTTTTAAAAAGACATATATTTTTTTTTACAATTTCAGGTCTTTGAGCGACTAGACTCAAAAGTCTCATCAAAAATTAATGAATGCTATATTTTTCTCGCCGTTTCGATAAATGAAATAAAATACATAATAATATATTTTCAAGTTTTTGTACTGAACAAGTAAAACTAATTAGTATTGTAGTCTGATACGATGCGGTTGATAGCCCGGCTACTGGTCGATCTTTTGATATATGAGTCGCCCATAATTAATCTAACCATGATAGATCTTTAGATTTCTCCGGGTTATGAAGCCTCCAGTATCAATTAATTCTAAAATTTGTTAGTATCTAGTCTAAAATTAATGCAAAATCTTTTGGTGAACTTAATTCAAAAGAAAATGTAGTCGTAAGTATGATTTTATTGGATCATTTTCACTCGTAGTTGATTTCGTTTATAAATATTTGCAGGTAAACTAGAAAAAACGTGGGACATTTCTTATGTATATAGTGCATTTTTTTTATTTGAAAAACAAAATAATTAGAATACAATTTAAGTAATAGCACCCAATTCTGTAATAAATATCGATAACTGACATGATGTCAGTAAATTTCTTCTAACGAAAAATCTGATATCTACAGAAGACGCGTAACTGTTATACAAACTCGACAATTTGGTCGCTAATAAAACAAGTGCAATATTCATAACAATCTGGTATATATGTACGTATATATATGGTTAGATCGTTCACTTTCTGATCAAGAAGCCTGGGTTTGAATTTTGACATGGTCGACTTATCAGAAAGGTAAGCTTGAAAGGTAAGCTTGAAAGCCATACAACGCCTTGATCTAAGTGAGTTAAATTGAGCCGTTGATGACTGTGCTAGTATGAAACTCATCGTGACCGAGGGTTTCAGCGACCAGGTTTTGTTCAGACTTTTGCTTACGCTAGATAACGCGCTCTGTCATAGAAACTGTCGTTTAAGTATAAACCACAAGTAAATTCTTTGGGTGTTTTTCTCATGTTTTTAAAATTTGTCATGATTAGTCATTGAATGTGTTTCAGGGAGACTATAAACTGTCATAAGAGTATAATTTACAGGAGATATTATTTAGATTACGTGAGGATATACCATGAAAAATATTGTAATATATAATCATTAAATAGTTAACTCCATAAAGGCTGCGAATCCAAATCAGTATATATGTATATATATATTTGTAGGTGTATCTGTCTCTCTCGGTAAACATACGCTCATTTTTGAACTCATATCTAGTAATAAACAAAATATAAGCGTGTAAGAGTTTCACACACACATATACATACACACACACGCACATACACATATATGAAATAGAAGTTTGAGAGAAAGGCGTCCTGATCAGGCCGATAGATTTTCAGCATTCTGTCTCTGTCTCTCTCTCTCTCTACACACACACAAACACACACACACACAAACACACACACACACACACACACACACACACACATATATATATATATATATATATATATATGCACGTTTCGTTAAAAATGACAGAAAAAATGCTGCAGTCAAATTTTTCATATAATTTTTTATGTGATTGTACAATTTTTATCTTTTCAGTACATAAATTATATAAAAATTATCCGAATGTTTTATTAATCCAAGTGCTTTCGGCTATACTTTTAGCCATTATCAAATATGAATTTTATTTTACTTTCAACTGAATATATATTCAAATACTCATGATGTCATATCAAACTCTCTCCGAAACTTACTCTTTTATAATGTAAATATAATACCATCATCCATGTAGAAAAGTGTAAAAGTAATTGAAGCATTATTATTAAACAAAATTAAAAGCCAATTCTCAAAAATATCAAAAATGAACACGGATAATGATTTGACCGTTTTTAAAAATAAAAATTTTGTATGACTATAGATATATAAATCAAACAATCCATGTATTCATTTAAAAGTAAAATAAAATTCATCTGTGATAATGGCTAAACGAAACTTTCATAAAATAAGGATTATAGATAGATAGATAGATAGATAGATAGATAGATAGATAGATAGATAGATAGATATCAGCATTTTTCATTTGGAAAAATGATTAATGTTGCGAGAATTTTGAATATATTCTATTTGAGTTTAATTACATGAACCAAATCCAAGTTTTGAGCCACAATGTTTGAAATATACTGAAATTCATCGAAAGTTTTTTTCATTACCCTATCAATCCTGTCCAAACATGTTCATATAAAACAAGTGATATCTAGTTCTCATTGAGAACATATCTTTACAAAATTCGCCAGAGATAGATAGATAGATAGATAGATAGATAGATAGATAGATAATGTTGTATACCTATATACAGGAATCCTCATTTTCAATGACCTTGTGTCGCATCCGCCTTGGTGAGGAGGTGGTAAATATCGAGTGATTATCCTGCCTAGCAGCTCATTAACAGTGTATCAACTTTACGCAGCTTGCGAGTCTTGTACTTGTTGATATACTATTATTCCCAACCATCGTTTTGGTAATTACTCACGCAGTAACCTTTTAGGGTCGCAACAGATAACAAATAGAATTTTTATATCAAACGAATCAAAACTTACCGACATTAATACGCGCGATGCTACATCTGAAACTACCACTGCTTGAAAGATGTAAACATGAGAGTTTATTTTTAAGCAATGGACACTTATTACTCATTTACTGAAGTATGTTATTGCAATTAGGTTAGCTTATATTATCATGAACAAATGAAATAAAACTACAAGTTATTTCATTATATAAACTTTTATCTTTAATCTCTATGCAACCAATATGAGGCCGTTCCTCTTGAAGCTTCAACTACAAACAACTAGCTGCACACGATAACGTTAGCTGAAAAGTATTGATCAAAAGATGTTAGAATTCCCTTGTCAAAGTTGGGCGAAATTTCAAGCAATCTGAAACACAATGTAGCTTTCATGTACTTTTCTTTCGGAACCAGTGCCAATCGATAAACACTCAAAATGCGGGGTGTAATTAATTCTAAACAACGTGATAACAACGAAGTGATGAGATTTGCTTAACACTGTAAATTTATTTGCTATTCCAAGAAAGTATGTTACTCAATTTTCAATGTCTTCATTCTTTTGCTTTCAGATATTCATTAAATCCGTATTTTTTTATCATATCACCCCAAGCAGGGCGGTAACGCCACTGATGCGCAGGTGGCTACTTAAGAGTAAAAAGATTGAAAAAAGAAAGCCGGAAACCACATCCTAAACAGGGAACAAGGGATGAGCCTCTTCACCTGTTCAAAAGACGTGGGTGGAGTGTGAACCGGGCGATAGTTTAGTCTATCTACTCCAATTGAGAAAAAAACAGGTGAAGAGGTTCTTCCCTTGTTCCCTGTTTAGGATGTGGTTTCCGGCTTTCTTTTTTTTCCAATCTTCTTACTCTTTTCTTTTAAAAATGTCTGTAAAAGCATAACAATATTTAATGATTCCTCAATCTAGTATATTCTGGACTCACCTCAGTTTATGCTAGAATGGACATTGCACTAGTTATCTTACAGAGAAAATAAGTGCAGAGTTAATTTGAAGATGAACTCTTAAGACATAGTGGTGAGCTGTGATTCACCCGATGTCAGTGCCTGACCTGGCACGCAAATATGTGCTCAACCCAGCTTTTCGAAAGGGTGTTTGTGTGGGAAAAACAAAATGGCAACGATTTATAAATTTGGCATCTAAGAGAAAAACTAACTTTTGATTCTTATATCATACACGAGAAGGTAGGATTCACATTCAGGATAGACGCTTGAACGACAGACATACACTGGCCGACGGTAAGTGAGTTGAATAAAATGTAATATTATACATGAGAGATTTAGTATCATGTTTGCATTAGACGGCATAACAATAATAATGGATTACATCTTG
This sequence comes from Ascarosepion bandense, assembly GCA_037127315.1. Classification (NCBI taxonomy): domain Eukaryota; kingdom Metazoa; phylum Mollusca; class Cephalopoda; order Sepiida; family Sepiidae; genus Ascarosepion; species Ascarosepion bandense. The sequence goes on from JBBBDQ010000484.1 coordinate 928,297, forward strand.
TTTATAAAAAAGTGATTATTCATTTGTACTGAATCATCCTTTAAATAATGTAATTTCTCGTGATATGGAACTGTGATTAATAGTAATATTAGTTCGAACATTTTCTTTTCAATGGAAACACAAAATTTGAAAATATATATGTGTAAGATTTTGTAAATCTTATTTTGAGAAAATATCATTGGGGGTTTAGAACCCAAAATAAAATAAAAAATCCGACGTTGTAATTTCAGTGATCATAAATCAGTCTCGTAAATTCAAAGTAAAATTTACATGACCATAACTAAACAATGGGTAAAAAATTTTATTCATATGGTATAATTAGCTTGTTCACCAAGGAAGAATAAAACAATCTGTTTTCTTTTATTTGGATAAAACATGTAACAAGTGTTCGAGATTTGTAAGGGAGCACAAATAATTACCTTATTTCAAGGCCTATTAAAGTCGACCCATTCTTGTTTCTAATTGTATTTTTTAACAAAGAGCACAGAAAACAACAATTATTTTTTTCGAGATTAGATTTTTTTTCTTCATCACCACAGAAATGCCTTCTGTACCTGTTTAAGTATCGACAGAAGAGAATTCCAAGGTGACAAATACCTTCAGATATTTACAGCATTTTCACCAGTTACTGAACAAGAAAATTATTAGAATAATTTCTGATGCAGTGGTTTTAATTTTTGCATGCAACAAAATTGATTTTGCATATTTAATTGGGTTTATTGAATTACATTTTTGATAATAACAAAAACAATATAACCAAAGTTTATTTATTTTGTTCGCACTGTTGTCCTCATCTTTATTGTCATTTTATAGACGCCCCGGTCTTCTTCAGGAAATATAGAGCTTCGAAACAAACCCTTTATTTAGTCTCCAAGAATGTAGAGTCTAGTGGAGAAAACATTAGTTGAAGTAATCCAGTGACTTGACCCAAAGAGTTGTGAGTTCAATACCTGGCCACAGTAGAAATGAACAAAAACGTAGAGAGTTTAGTTACTAAAGGGAAATACCTAACAGTGGGATATTGAGATAAGGCAAAACACGTGGAACAAGAACAATATAATCCAGAGGATTAAATAAAATGTTCGGTTCGAAATTATAACGTATGGAAGAAGCCTAAAGCGTACAATAGTCGAAATGTCGTGAATATGACAACACAGATGAGGACCTCAGTCTGAGTAATGTAAATAGTCTAGATAACTTAAAAATATTTCTTCAGAAAAAAGGTTTACAAAAGAATATTAAGATTAGTTTTTAAGTTATTTCTTTTTGTTACAGCATCTAAAAAGTTAACAAAATAGCTTTGTTTATACTTGAGGGAACTTTAAATTTTCTCAAGCGAATATTTTTTTTAATTATTTCATCAATCAAGGCTAAGATGAGACTAGTACACAGGTGGTTACAGGCCATGAAATTAAAAGAGAAAACTGAGAATAACGAAGATTGAAGAAAGAAGACATGATGGACGCGATTCAAAAAGACAGAAGATGGAAACTGATGTATTTAAATTTTTGAGGACAGTACATATCAAACAGTTGGAGTAGAAGTGGAGGTTGCATTTAACTATTTCAATTGTAAAAGGGTATGACCTAGTTGCAAATCTGCTATCATATATATTTTCATGTATTCGCGGTACCAGGGAACTAGCTTGTCGGACCAACTGCTATTCATAAAAAGGGCAAAGGGAAACCATGTCACCGGTGAGAAAGTGACTGAAGTTGTGATGACTAATCAAGAACCTTTTTAGATTTTAAGATGAATCTAGAGATGCACAGAAAGAGCACCAAGCCAGATATGGCAACAATATTCAATGCACGGACGAATGATAGATTTGTAAATGTGCAACATGGATTCGGAAGAGAAAAATGTTCTGGCAAAACACAGTAACCCAGCTTTCCTTGCAATAAAGGCAGCTATTGATTCGATGTAGTCACTTCATTTCATTCTTTTACAAATACAGCCTAATATTCACTACTGAATCAAAAGAATTACCATATTACGAGATTATGTTAAAGAATAAGTACTTTTGTATCCCGTTGCTCCATACGTATACTTTGTATCCCGTTGCTACGTACCAAGATGAAGATAAACCACGCATGTAGTATAACGACGTGATGTCATTGATAGTAAAATTGATTTTATAGAAGTCAAATGATATCATATAACTTACAGATTATATGTACCAATAAAAATTTGAAACAAAATTTAGAAAGTGCATCTGATTCACGCTGTTTCTCGTTCTCTTTAACTATCAAATATGAACGTACAAACATGCATACCTTCAAATAGATATCTTGATTATAATTGCATAGCAGAAGAAGTTCATCCCTTCAATTTTATAGTGAGTGTTGGTGAACACGTATTTGACTGAAAAGGCATTGTGCAGGTCTTGATGCATATTTGTAGAGCGACAGTTTGGTGTATGTTTTTAAGGTTTATTGATTCTTATCTTCTTTAATGTGACTTTTCAAACCCGCCCCTAATCCACAAACTTTGTCACAAAACTGTCACATTTTTTGTAAGTCATTGTGGATGTCGGAATTATCTGGAAAGAAGTCATAACATGTCTTCCAAGATTGCATAATGAATACTCTTTTCCACGGTCGCCTTACAACAATTTTTTAAATAACATCCATTTATGCACGATAGCAATACTCTTTTACGCAGTCTTTTTTGTTTTTGCACAAGGGATTCTTTTGTTTAACACTGTAAAACTTGACCATATACATTTTCTTCGGAACAAAACATATAGTGGTTATCTATCAGAAGATAAGATGATAAGCTCTAACTAATTTCGTATTCGTCTAAGAATTCAAGGAAAACTATTAGATAAAGTCGACATAAATTTGGCTCTGTAATTTTTATTCTGTTAGGTTTCGTTTTATGACAAATTGTAACACAGTCACATATTAAAATACAATATTTCCACCGATTTAAAATGCATCAGGTAGTTAATAATACTCGTATTTTATACACAATGGCATTTTAAAGTTTCAGGATGGGTTGAGAAAGAACCTTTCTTATTTTGAAAATTAATGGCATTAAATATTTTACGAAAATGACATTACTTAGTTCAGTAGTATTGAATCCAAGAAAATAAATCTAGTCTTCTCTTCAGTTCTAAGCTGTGAGAAAAGTGTGACTTTCCTGAAGGACATTAACCTGTAAAACTGCTTGTCTGTCGTACTAACGTCTTTCATGTATGTAAATAAACCACTTGTACATTTCCTTGTGGGTGGGTTTTACCACAAAATCAAATTTCATTCTCGATTAACATTATACGGTTCTTAATTTCTGAATCATGTAACCTAGAATATAATAAATACAGTGCTTGAACATATTTTATATCATCATTTGATGAACTAAGTCAATAAATATTTAGAACATTGCTTATATATACTGAGAGGCGAGCTCGATTATATGAACTTATTAATCGGATCAAGTGACAACTTTATATATGTAGTTCTATCAATTATTTTATTATACGTGTTTACTTTTACAAGAATTAGATAAGACCAAGAATAGAGCATTACTATCACATCTGAACTAGAGTTTCTAATTCAAGATTTTCTAGGCTTAGCAGAAATCGTTCAAAATCTTGTGACGGTAAAAATTTATAATTCCATGGCAAATATTCACCTAAACCCCATTCTTTAGTTTGGCTATTTCGGACTTCCTTGGTTAGGACCCACCATTCTATTTCCATGGAGTCGAATAACCCGTATTTCTTCCGTATTCCAAATGTAAAAGAACGTTTTATCTAGTTAGCATATTTTAATGAACGACTGTTTTGTGAGACAGACTCCCGCTTGGATGCTTTTCTGAATGCTTCAATCTTAATATTTTCAAGTCAAGAGTCAATCATTCTACTTATTCTAACAATATTCCTTTCCTTTCACTTGTTCTTTCATTCATAACACTAAACATTTTTATCGTTGCCTTTTCAACTAATCCTTTAAGTGGCTCTCGAGACTTGTATTAGGTTAACTCTAATATAAAAACAAAGCACGCCTTCACAGTTATTTTGTATCATAATATTATTTAAAAATACGTCTATACTTAACAAGGGATATATATACTTACTGGTACATCTTAAGCTAAATAACGGAGAATATATAGTCAGGAGAATAAGTCGCTACCACTTCATCGATTTAGGTTCTACATTAACCTACTTTGGGGTAGAAAGTGTTGAATTTTCACATAAAAATAAAAGATCAGAATAATCTGAAGTGGAGAGAAAATTCCTGATGAATTAATAAAATTTAATTGAGTAATAATTCAATGAGTTACTTGCACTCCATGAACTTGCCGATCTACCCATTCACTCGACTCCTCGTACATTTATTATATACCGCATATATCGAAGTACAATCTTTTACTTAAAATCAGAAATATATTTTGGAGTTGATGGTTTTGGAACATAGAGAAAGGAAGCTTGGACATTTTCACATAAAGAACCTACTGAAAGTAAAAGATGGAGTGAAATATGGAGCAAATTTACTAGTAAGTTTTATCTAAAAAGATAAATTTATAGAAAATGGGAGTCATATTAAGGAAACATGCAGTGCTAAAAAGGATACAGAATTGTGAAATGTCGTGAAGGAACTCGGCGCGAAGATGGTTTATGTATAGATTTGTATGTATTTGTATGGCCAGATGCTTCTACTTATTTACAGGCATCTGGCCAATGATAAAAAGAAGTTCGTATTTAACACAGGAATATATTTCAGAACAAAGTTACCAAGCCTATTGGAAGAGTTCAAGATCCAGATTATTGGAGAAAAAAGCCTTTCTGGTTGTAACTGTACTCATGGATGTAACTGTACTCATTTGTAATTCGAACTGGATTACCAAGCTCAATGGATTAGTTACAGAGTAACCATTTTACATTTACCAAGTCTTCTCGCCTGTAACATAATTAGATGCAGGTGGGTCAACATTTATTTAAAGTTTTGAATTTAGAGTTGCCATTCTTCTAGACAACGAAGGATATAGAACCCAGTCCGTCTTGCTATTTACATACAGATAGGGAGAGAAGAGACAACATTTCACAAGTGGCGAACTCGGCTGTAATTCAAACTCGGTTCTCCTATTTCTGAATCCAAGTGACTATCCATTACTACACCGTGCTAATTTCAGAATGGTCACCTTCCTTAATTCATATTAATTCTTATAGATCAGATATTATATAGAGAAATTTCATCAAATTTTGCTAATACGTACATTATTGATAGATCCCCATCTATAGGCATATATTTACGAGATTGACAGGAGTATGACATGAATATATGCTTCAAGCAAAATGTATTTCCTTAAAATCACACCTACCTTTATTCACCGATCTAAATTTATATAGATTCCTAACTGTCCATCACGTTTGTTTACCGACAACTATATATTTCAACCTTTCTTGTTTTCTGAATATATGTGTGGGGGTTGCTGCCCACATAATCTATTTTTTAGATATTCTAAAATTTATGATGGTATAACTTTAACCTTCAAACTTTACTTCTTCGACAGCTACTTTTCCATATAATGAAAGATCGCAGCAACTTATTTCATATGCTCGGAGCATCCATCTAAAAAGCATTATGAACATTACATCAAAAACATTCCCAGCTTCTCCATTTCAGTTGCCGTTGCCATCATCATCATGATTATCATTACCCTTGATTTTTTTTATTATTTTATGCCACGTTGCGAACATTGAAATCATTTTATTTTTGTCATCGTTATTTTTAGAATATACACTACAGCTTTACCGACAAGCCTTATCGCCATTAACATTTTGATTAGCTATGTAACTTATCGTGAAATTTCCTTTCAGTTTTTCTACTGCTAGCGGCAATGCTCTTCATATCAGCATTATTATAGTCACTATCTTTACAATCACCTTACTATACAAACGATCTCTTTATCAGTAGCTTTATCATTAACTAGCAACATTTTCTTATTAAAATCGCTTTTTTATTTATTTTTAAGTGTCATATAAGTTAACACCAATATTATTAATATATATATATGTATATATATATATATATATATAGAGAGAGAGAGAGAGAGATAGATAGATAGATAGATAGATAGATAGATAGATAGATAGATAGATAGATAGATAGATATGTATATATATGTGATAAAGATATAATATATTTTTACATATCAAGAACAATATTTTTGAAAAATGTATGGCAAAGTGGTAAAAAGTTTTATGCGACGCGTTTCATGGTTTAGGACTTCATCAGACTAAATTTATTGTTGTGGCGGCTAAATATGCAAATAAACGAGGAAAGCTGGGAATTTTTAGTTCTATTATCATGGTGTAGGAGATGTACTCACAAAAATGACTGAAAAGAAAGGTTTTTTAATGAAATCGGCAAAATAATAAAAATATAATCAAATTTAAAATTCCCAACATCCCCTGTTCGTTCACATGTGTAGTCGCAACGTAATAAATTTAGTTCGATAAAGTCCGAAAGAACGAAACGCGCCACAAGAAAATATTCCACTTTGTCATACCTTTTCTCGTATATATATATATATATATACCATAGAAGTAGTACAAAGTAATGGGTTGATAGTTCACTGCTTGTCGTGATTTACTTTATTAAGAGTGCTCGATACTTAGTAGAGCATTATATAATGGTAATATTTTTATTATAAATTTATAATACACTACTTGACGAGGTGCTAATAGGATATTATTGAAACACGACAGGTCTTGTGTTGCAGTAAGCTATGTTTTTATTATAAACTCAAAATAAAAATATTACCAAATATATATATATATATATAGAGAGAGAGAGAGAGATCAGAAGTACAGGATCAGATTGACAGAGAAAAATAAATATAGGATGTACTGCAAGAAATTATTTAAAACTTTGTTATAAACACAAAAGTTGGAGAGACTTAAGCATTGCACCTAACTAGGTAATCAAGTTTTTTTTTTTAATCATTTCACCCCAAGCAAGTCATTCCACTGCCACTATTGCGCTTGGGGCTACATAGGGGGAGGTAAATATGAAGAGTGGTTAGATATAGGAAATGTCAGAAGGGGGGTGATAGATAGTTGGGTGGCTGTGAAGAATGTTTGAAAGAATGGAGTTAGTTTGTTAGGAGGTGTCTATTGACCTTACATTTAAACTCCTGGAGATTCTAGCCGTCAGGGAAGCAGTCATGTGGAAGAGAATTCCACAGTCGGGAAGTGGGAGAAAAGAAATTGTTGGAGTAGAAGTTGCGGTTGCATTTTATCGGTTTCACTGTATAAGGGTGGGATCTAGTTGCTAATCTAGTATCTCGTGCAAATTCGAACCTAGTGATCTAAGTTCATCGGAACAGAAGCCGTGAAAGTATTTATAGAAGAGACACAAGGAAGCCACGTCGCGCCGGTGAGAGAGAGACTGCAGGCGGTCTGCTAAGTCGGTATCGATCACATTACAGACCCTCCGCTGTACCTTGCCCAAGGAGAATAGCAGGGGCACCCGACCAGATATGGCAACAGTATTCAATGCACGGGCGGATGGTAGATTTATAAATGTGCAGGATAGATTCCGACTAAAAAAACCTCCGGGCCCTGCACAGAGAACCGACTTTCATAGCAGCGGATTTAGCAATGGATTCGATATAGTCATTCCACTTGAGGTCCGCTGAAAGTGTGAGACCAAGGAGGCGTAGTGTTTTACTCTCTGGGAGGCAAGCCTGGTCCATGCTAATAGGAGGTAGGTGCGATTGTCTATGATGATTAATTGATAGTAGCTTCGTTTTAGAAACATTAAAATTTACGAGCCATTTCTTACCCCAGTCCACTACGGATTGGAGGTCCTTTCCAAGCTCGGTTGCAAGGTTATCTTTGTCGCCCGCACCAGATTTTTGTAGGAGGCGAGAGTAAACTGTGGTGTCATCGGCGTACATACCTACTTGGGATCTTATGGTATCAGGGAGATCATTAATGTAGATCAGAAAGAACGTACGACCTAGGATAGAGCCTTGAGAGACACCCGCGTTCGTATGGTAGTTCTGGGAGGCATGTCCGTTTAATACCACGTTCAATGTGCGGTTAGATTGGAATGACTGGATTAGTTCAAACAACTGTCCAGCTATACCATAGCTCCGCAGTTTGCATAGAAGGCCAGCATGCCAAACTCTGTCGAACGCTTTAGAGATATCCAAGGCAACAGTTCGGGTTTCACCATTCCTATCGAGTGCCTGATATATGTACTCGGTGATTGTTGTTAGCATATTAGCAGTAGACCTGGTGAAGCGGAAACCATACTGTTTGTCTGAGAGGAGCCCGTGGGCCGTGAGATGCTGAACGACCTCGGCGTTGATAATGGCTTCGAACACTTTGCCAAAGATCGGAAGAAGGCTGATAGGTTGGTAATTTGCGGGGTCCGAGGGTTCTCCAGTGTTTTTAAATATAGGAACTACAGAGGAAGATTTCCAACAGGCAGGAAAGCAGGAAGCAGATAGGCAGGAGTTGTAGAGCTTAGAAAGTACAGAGGAAAGTTCGGGGACACATTTCTTTAAGACTATGATTGGGATTCCGTCCCCTCCGCTCGCTTTGTGAGGGTCAAGTATCTCAGAGACAAGCGAGGGTGTAATATGGACATCATTCAGTTGAGCATTAGTTCTGGGTGGGAAGTTGGGTGTAGAAACTCCAGACGAGTCCAGTCTCGAATTATTCGAGAATCTGCGGGCAAAGCATTCAGCCTTGTCCGCTGGGGAGGTGAGGACCTCAAATTTGTTTATTAGTGGGAGTATTGTTAAGTACTCTTTTACAGAGTCGCCAGTAGTCCTTGGTGCCGAACTTAGAGGATGCTATGCGTTGCTTCATTCTGGCAGCAAATAACATCTTAGCTTCCTTAGGTATCTTTTTACACTTATTACGAGCTGAAGCGAAAAGGCGTCTGTTTTGGTCCGACGCGTAGCTACGATAGAGTCGGAAACATGATTCCGGTGGGCAATGGCGGCCGAGCAAGCGAGCGAGAACCATGGAGACGAATGAGATTTAAGCTGAAATTTCCTGGCAGGGATGAAAGCATCGATGCTAGCCTTAACCCAGGAGGAGACCTCGGGTGCACATTCTTCGATGGGAAGACTAAAAACGTTGTTCCATGGGATGTCACAGAGGAAGTCTCGGAACGAATCCCAGTCTGCTCTTTGGTAGCAGTAGGATATTCTACTTGTCTGGATTTCTTGGGTTGGGTGGGAGTGGAATGAAATATTGACGGAAACTACGTTGTGGTCAGAGTTACCAAGTGGGCAGAAAATTAAAAAGCAAAATGACAAAGAATCTTATGTAACGTGAAGCATATTAAAAAAAGGCCAGACCTTGCAACGGTGGTGATGCCTGTAGATTGTACCAAGATGAGAGGTTATCCATAGTATCATTTCCAGAACGAGAAAAGTTGCTAAATGAAAGGTCCGAAGTAATGTCTGGATGTAAACACATTAGAAAATACGTTTTACGATCATACAAACCCTGATGAACTTGTTAACAATTCTTGACCAGCTCCTCACTTAATAATAAACGTCCAGTCATGCGTTCTAAAAGTTCATGTGATGCGTTCGAAGAAATGATGGAAAATATTAGTTAATTTAAATGTCTGAAGATAACAAAAGGTTGAAACGAAGCTTGTATAATCTGCTAAATTCTGAACATATATATATATATATATATATATATATATATATATATATATATATATATGAAAATTAAGGAGACAGTGTCAATTTTTGTGTGTCGCGTTTTGTCCTTTACGACTTCACTGGACTAAAGTGATGTTTGCATTAATGTAAATGCGCACAAAAGAGCTGGAACGCTGAAATTATAATCTTTTGATTACGCTGCTTAATGTAATGACTTTAACTTTGATTTTAAATAATGTTATTGTAATTAAAAGGGAAAGCAATTGACTGTGACGAAAGAGTATAGAAAATGTTTTAATTGCTAGATCATCTGTAGTAAATTTACGTCTAGGCCCTAACAACATTTTACCTTTCTTTGCAGATTTTATATTGCCACAATGATGATAATTGATTTCATTAGTGAGAAAAATATAGGCAAAAATAGAAACTAAATATAATTTAGCCTGATGAAGTACTAAAGACCAAAAGACTTCACAGGAAAAGATATTTCTACCTTGTTATTGATTTTCCTAACACTGTTCTTGTATATAAATAAATATCAATTTCTCTTTTATATATATATGAGTCAGTAAGTAAAGGACTCAAATGACGCCTGAATAATATATTTGCACTATGTCGCTAAAGAAGACAGGAGAGTCAGCAGGTTGACATGGGAGATGTACTCGTACCAGACAGTGACTGCTCTTGACATATTTAAGATGTGAACACGTGAGACCAACTGGATAAGACACACATATATATACGAAGACAATTATATCCAAATATATATATATAGTCATCCACAGACAGATCTGTTTCGCTGTATCACAGCTCATTAGTATGGTTAGTCAGCCGATTGCTTTTTACCCAGGATTGAAACCCGATCGAATTGGCTTCAGTCGGCGATTCTACCTCTGAGCTACGGGCGCTCGGTAGAAAAAGGCAGACTTTTTAGCGTGTATATTATCATTATACACGCCCAATAACTGAGAGTGTTCTAATTCATTGCTGAATGAACGATGTGTAGATGCTACTGTTTTTCAAAGTCTACCATTCTTCTAGAGTGCTCAATCAGGGTGTATTGTTATTGTTATTGTAGCATTTTTATTATAAGTAGTAATAATAAAAATCGTTTTACATTGCTACTCGAAAGCTTTCTTGTTTCAGTACTACTAATTGTACTTCGTCAGGCGATGGTTAGTAAGTGGCGATAGGAATAAGGTCGTGTAGCACAGTTTGCTTAGATGTTATCCGATTGAGCGTGTTTCCATTCATTTTGGTCTAGCTGTCTCATCCTTCAAGGAAACAAACAATCTATCTATATTTCTGATATGAGATATTCTAACTATTTACATTGTTCGGACTATTGACTTCATCTTTATTGTCATATTCTCAACGTTTCGGCTATTGTACCCTTCGGCCTTCTTCAAGTGATATATTTTGAAACCCGTTAATTTGTCTCTAAGGACACGTGGTGCAGTGGATAAAAGCATTGTTTGAAGTAATCCAGTGACTTAAACTTGAATTAACTTACTAAAAGTAAAATAACTGAAACAGATATCCTGATGGCATGACGCGTGGAACTAGAACAATCTACTCCATTGGATGAAATGTTCGGTTTGAAATTTTAACGTATATATACTGAAAAAAACCGGAGCATACAACGACTGAAACGTCGTAATATGACAATAAAGATGAGGATAACAGTCTGAACAATGTAAGTAATGTAAATGATAAAAACATTCATCTCGACACCTGACTTTAATGCTCGCCATTTACTCCCGTTCATGAAAAGTGATGCACAGTATGTATTTCCATAAGGAACACGCTCAGTAGACAAGCAAACCTGTGGGCCTTGAGTGGGTATTTACAGTAGCCCCTTTTAGTCCACCAAGACAAAATATGTACATTTAAAAACTACTAATCATTGAAGGTGGTTATTATTATCATTATTATAAAAAAATAAAGCAGGAACGTTTGTAATGTAGTAGTTTTCATTATGATTTTTTTTTTAATGAATTTTACTTCCAACAATCATTTTTAGGAGATATTTTTTAAAACAAGATGTCGGCAGCTAATATTAAACTTTTGATTTATCCCTGAGGGAATTATCTTATCGCACTTCCTAAAATCTAATTCTCAGATCAACAGGTTTTTGCACAGATTCCCTTATTCAAAAAATGTGCGAATATAAGCGCCCACACATTAAAAAATAATATATATATATATATATGTGTGTGTGTGTGTGTGTAAGAGAAAGAGAGAGAGAGAGAGAGAGAGTGGGGCTACACACGCATATCGATTAGACAGTGATTTTTACTTTTATTAATTTATGTTTTGTGCATTATTTTTTCATTTTGAACACGCATGCGCAACAACTGAGCAGTAGATAAAACTAAAACAAGGTAAATTAAACAGTATTTTGCTTGCTTTTTTTTTTTACAACTTTTTCGTTTTTATTTTTATGCAAAAACACCAGTATTCAGCAAAATCTCACGTTAGTAATTTGACGCCCAATGATGTAACTGTAGAAACTGCAATTACTGATTCCATTTGTCGATAGACGATCGATTTCTTTCATTACTCAACTTGATTGTAGTTCTGTGGCCATAATGAATATTTCTTTGTTATTGTGTTTTAATAACTATTTGTTTCATAATAATACGTTATGCTACCGAGGAAGCAGACATCTTAAAGCTTTTAAAACATACAGAAAGACAATTAAATGCTCCCGAATCAAGCCACTTCTTAAATCTATAACATCAATGGGATACCAGTTTGTTCAGCTTGTTTTAAAGAGCATCTTTCCTGCTGGGATAGAATTTTCAGTTATATCTTTAAAACAATTTTTTATCATTCTGAAACTTATACATTTCGAAGAAATAAATTCAAACATCGGTTTCTCATCAAAGAATCAAGAAATGCCTGTGATTTAAGAAATGATAAATACTAGAAATTTTCAAATAGAAAAAGAAAATGATTCCTTTGAAGTGGCCAGTCTGAAGATTGTAAAGGAAACATTATTATTTTGTCTTGTGTTTTCTCCTTTTTTTATATTTTAATTAAAGGAGAACTAGTCTTGAAAAGGCACTCCTGTACAAATCAAGTTTCGTATAAGTTCTTTTTTACTTCCCAGTCAACTGAAACACTTATATATATTTATATATTTGACACAAATGATGAAATCTCTTTAGTAATCGGAGTTTGAGTTTAACTACAATTTGCTTGATTACAAAATACGCTATTTGATTTAGTTATGAAAAGCCGACAATTTTTACCTATAGGTGTCTATTCTTTTCCTAACTAAACTAAGTTTGTAGATTTTCATCAACCCCAACATAATCATCATTGTAAGTGCTTTCTGCATGAGATAGAAATTAACGAACTCGTCAGTCTGCCGACTTATTTGCTTTCTTTTTTTAATCAATTCACCACAATGAAGGCGATATTGCCACTAAGACGAAAGTAACTCCTGGGGTTGATATTGAGAGAGATTTTGAAGAAACCTGTAGGCCAATGTAATCAGCAAGCAAGGGATATATCTCTACACCTGTTCAAAAGAACGAAGAAGAGTTTCCAAATGTTTACAGTCTTAACATTTTACTTGCCTTGCCTGAAACTTTCAGTCATAAGATTGTAAATAATCATATGTTTATATTTCTTTTGCAATTTTTAAAAAGTTTTCATCTGTGTATATTGCTTTTCTGAGTATTACTTAATTTTAAGTTTCATTTAAACAAACAAATGCAGAAAAACTTTCAAGTAATGATGCATTCGGTAAAGTGTCATCCCCGCATCGCCATTCCTTTATTTTTTAGTATTGTTTCATTTTTTTCTCGGTTCAGTCATTTCTTCTCTACAAGTTTCTAACCGTTATAAGAAGGTTATACATATGAATAAAGACAAAAAAAAAAAAAAAATAAACGTTGGTCTACGCGTTTCATCCTCTGAGGGATTATCACGATAAAGTTTCTCAAAATACGGAATGAGTTGACTAAACATGTTTTCCTTTTGTATTTTTCATTTTGTCCTTTTACAGAAACTAACTGAATTTTACACAAAATTCTATATGTAAATATTTCCAGAGTTCCATAAATACGAAATACTTTCGTATGTGTGTAAAATCTGCAAAATCAGAACGATTGTGTTCCTGATTTTAATTTTTCTTGTGAATTTTACAAGAAAGCGCTGATGTTCATGTTAGTTTTTATGCGCATCGACATATGTAAAATGCTTATGTATTTACGTTATTAATGAGTTGAATTCTTTTAACAGCTCAATTCGATACTAATTACAAACTTTTAATCTCATCTCGACCTTAGAAACACATAGAGGGATAAAATATGCAAATTAATATATTAATATGCAAATTAATATATTAATATCTACTATGTAAGAGAGAACATGTGAAAAACTGACGCTTCATTTTTTTTTAAAGTTTCGCTCTCTCAGAGTATTCTCAAGACTACTGAAAAAAAAAGTTTAACAAAAATCGTTATCGCAACAATTCTGTTACTTTAATTCTTTTGGTTAATTTGAAATATTTTAACTATTTTAAAAACTTAAACTAAGTATCCGAGGCTAAACGAATGAAATGTAGTGAGAGACATAAGTCATTTATAATTTTAATTAAAATATAAATTAGGTTTAATGCAAAGTGAGGAACCAGCATCTATTTTAATATTTTCAGTATGCCTTATCTGTTCTAGAAATTGCGATATGTTATAAAAACATAAATATTATTATTGTTACTATTTTGTCTCATAGCCTGCAAACATGGACGTTGTATTGGTTTCCATGTTGTAAACAAATAGTTGGCAAGCGAGCTTAGTTAAATATTTACTAGATATCTTATGGTTTTGGTCTTGTGCCAAAGTACAACTAAAATTAATAAATATTAACATGGTTAATCCAAAGAAGTCAAACTGAACCATTTAGAGAAAACTGTATTTAAATAGTTTTGCTGTACTATAATAATCTCGGACTTCAATATTTCACTATTGTTCTTCACAGAATATTTGGTTTTATGGGTTAATAAGTTACTACCTTAATTAAAATATACTTGAATGATTTAATTATTAGGTTTTTGTTTATCTAACGTTATATATATATATAGCATTAGATAAATATATTATCCTACGTATATAGCACGACTGGGGGCTTCATGCATGATACACCTGGTTGTACAATAGACGGAGTATAATACACATATTCACTAATATATACTTAATATCTCTGTTGTATTATATTCAGCACTGTTTTTATTAACACCAAAAAATAAATATATGCGTGTACTTGCGTGTATACACACACACACACACATATATATATATATATATATATATGACCTATTTTCTTTTTATATAATAAAACCTATTTTTCTTTTAAATGTAACTTATTTAAAGTAATTTTGCTAATGACGTAAAATTAATGCGTTAGATAACTTTTTCAGTTATAAGTAAATACAGGGTGGGCCATAAGTCGCGCACCAAAGCATTTCAAACAATTTTGTTAATAATAAACGTTATTTTATTAAAAACAAGCTTAACTAATGAACTTAGAAACACGTTGTCTACTCTAGTACAATCATAAATGCTCAAAATGCTCGACATTTGCGTTGATGCACAATTCCATCACTTCACGTAATTCTTTGGTGCGCGACTTATGGCCCACTTTGTATAAGAGTCAATGGTACAACAATTTTTCTGATTTTTATTATTAAAATAAATTTTAATATCGAATTCTCAAAATTCGTTCTAATTGCTTAAACAGTGTTTGAGTGGGTTCGTGCGTAATGAAATATTGCGTTTCAAAATATGAACCCGTGCAAAGCATTAATTTCGTGGTTTCAGTTATTTATCATTGATGTAATGTTTTTATAATACCTATATAAGAAGTGTTAATGATATCAGTTAAATTTACTGCTAAATAATCAAATCGCATTACCAGAAACTTCAACACAATTCGTGATTTAATATACTGATATATCTTGCCACTCGTTATTACTTAATGTGTTATATTTCAATGGTTTTGTTCCAAAAACAAATTTAATGCAAAATCAACAAGTTTGTCTTTATATCAGTATGTGGGAAGTGATTCGCTGCAGGAAATAACAGGCCGTTTGAATTGAATGTATTATCAGTAAGGACACTTTGTTCCAAGTAATTTGTGATTATGTTAATATGTGCTGGTCTCACTTCAGATAATACCAAAATAGATTGAAATCGCATCAGATCATCTGAAAATTCAGGTGAATCATTTTGATGATTTTATTTTTTAATCATTTCCCCCTAAGCAAGGCTACGCAGGGGCTTACAAGAAATAAAAGTGAAAGAGAAGACTGGTAATGGGGCGGATTGAAAAAAAGAACAAAAATGAACTGGATTCAAGAAGACAGAAAATTCGCGAATATATAATAAGTAATTATATATAGTAATATAGTAAGAATATTACTGCCAATATTGCTCTAATACGTATCGAGCACTATTAAACGTTAATTGCTATGAAATGTGAAACGTCATTTCATTAGTTCTTACTACTAATATATACATATCAATAAATTTGTAAAATAGCGTTCAAACAAGTAAATTAAAATATATGTCAGACCTAACTAAAAAGAATTTAGATCTACCTGGTGAATACTTGAGAAATCGTGTTAGATATATATATCTCAAAGAAATAAATGTGTCTAGCTTGACATTACACATTGTAAATGATATTAAAAAGCAAAGCAACCGGTTTCGCTCCCGCTCTTCAGGCCTCTACGGGAGATTTTAATCAGAATTTAAAAAAAAAAACAGAATTGTATCATGAAAATGAGGAGGACGAAACAAATAAAAAATTGTGAATAACAATATCGAGCCCCAATAACTCACGCTGTTTGCACAGTGCAGGCTTTCAGACCCGATATATAAAGCCTCCAGAACCTTGAAATGGAATGAAGAGTAAGATCGGGACAAAACAGTGAACCGATCTACACAATATTTATTTTTGTATAAAATACAAAAATTATGGCACAAAGCCGAAAATGTAAGAGGTTGGTACTCGCCTAACTATCCTATACCTATCTAAACACTATCACGACCCATTCACTCATTGCAATTTGCACAATCACCACAAGAACCCATCCATCAACTCCTAATCCTTCATACACCAAAATGCCAAAAACTTACAAGCGACACGTACAAAAGTGGGGAAATAACCAATGACAATAAAAATGTATTTACTTACAATATAATACATAATTTAAAACATTCAATGAAAAATGAAATGATGGGAGGGGCATGAACCCCAAAACTAAACTGAAAATACAACAAATTTTGAACTAAAATAAACAAAAATAAAAAAAGAGTAGCCGCTGTATTCCGCCAAACGGCGAAATCAAGAAGCACACTCGCTAAGGAAGTGGTGGGGGTTAAAAAAACTAATGGAATGGGACAATGAAAGGCTGAACCAGCCGAGAAAAAAGGAGGCCAAAACAAACTGGGGAGGTTGGGAATCTCGACTTGAATCATAACAAAGAGAAAGCCGGGTACAGGCTAGGAACACATTCATTCACATTAACTAGGTACACAAAAGAAAGCTACCTTAACCAGGAGAGGGTTACAAAGGAATCTACCCCGATGTAACCAGCAGATCTAAAAGAGAAAATCAAGGCTAGCCCCGTTCACGCGAACCAGACTCGCCACATTTACCCACCTTTTACTGAAGTATGTCAAAGTCAAACGTTTCCAAATAGTTCTAATCATTATTTTGAGAATCAGCTCAAAATATCGGATCAGAACCTGATGTTAAAGACGCTGGATCCACCTTCGCGTGCAGGGTACGATAACCAGCAAAGAAACTCCTCTGGCCAGCCGGTTCCCATATGCTGAATAGACGACAAAGTAGTATGACAGCACACAGGCATCGGCCTTGCAAACAAAGTGAGTCTCATGGATCGCTGCGACATCCACACCGAAGGACAAGAGGTCCCTAAGCAAGCGGACAGCCTTACTCCGATCCCTAAGGCCATTCGCATTCAAGCTGGCTAACTTAATTGAAATCTTTTAAACCTGAAACAAGAAAGCAAAAAATTACTCCTGGTCACATACAAAGCGGAAATCAATGGCAGTAGGGACTCCGACTGTTTGTCCTAGGCTTCCAGTACCAATATCGGACGTAATCTGTCAGTCCTGGACAATGCCGCCGACGTCTGTTGGAAAGGTTAGTTTTACAGCCCTCTAAAGAGATGGGTAGAGGATGACAAGGACCCTCTCTCACAAAAATTTATTAATTTCTTCAAATACTTTGTGGCCGTTTGGGCCATTTTTATTTTAGGATAAGCCTCAACGGCCCCCCGAATAAAATCCCAGGCTTTCAAATTGCCCCCAGTGTGAGTACCCGGGGGGCTCCTGGGAAATTGTTAGAGTCTTCAACTGACTTTCTGTCAATTGTATTAAGTTTGAATAACGGACTTAGAAGGATCCTCTTCTTCCCAGAAGAGGACCCCTCCAAGGCCGCTCTATTTATAACAAATGTCCGCGTTTTTAAAAGGATTGTCCTTTTTCTTTTTCCCCCCTTTTGTTTTTTTTTTTTTTTGTGAGGGTTACCAATTTTGGGGGAGGGTTGATCCAATTTCGGGATGGGGGTTCTGGCTGAGAAGAGGGTGTGAGTAAAGGTATAGAGATAAATCTCACTGGGGTGGCAAATTGGCTTATCCCCCCCACAGGAGCTGCTCGTACAGATGATGCAGGGGCGGATTGTGTCTTAGTGGTAATCCTGACTCGTTCCACCCTGCCTCGTTCAATTCCGTCTGTCTTTCTTTTTTTGTATTCCCTCCCTTCCATAAGCGATGAGTAACACGGGGGAGGCATTTTGTCCACGCTCCTTTCTGTTTCAGAGACTTGTTTCTCTTGTTGTTGTTGTTACTCTAGCTGCTGTTTCTGCTGCTGTTGCTTTTTTATTTTTATTTTGCGATGTGACCTTTTTTGATGAGTCCTGCTAAGGAGAAGGGGAGGTCATTTTTTCCCCCACTTCTCACCACCTGCGTCTACTCACTCGGTATTTTTTTTGTGGGGGGGTCTGATTTTTTAGTTTCTGCTTCCGGTGTTTTTTGCCACCGGCGGTGTTGTCGTTGGTACCTGCCCCTTCTCCAATTTACTTCCGGGGCATGCCTTGAATATATGTCCTACTGTACCACATGCCCAGCAGTGCGATCTCCGACCTTCCACCATTACCAATAATTTTCTTCCTCGACAGAACAAAATATCGTGTACTTTCAAAAAATTTATTCTATCCACCGTCATATGTAAACATATGTCTTCAGTCGGAACTCCCGCCTTGCTTGTTACGCGAGAAACCTCGTCCACTGCGCCGAACTGAGAGAAGTAGGCGTCCACATGGTCGGAACTTATCTCAATAGGTACGCCGTGCACAACAATTCGTGTCCTTCGGGTTCCTAAATATTCAGTTGCAATCCTGATCCCTTTGGCCGTTAGTGTGTTTCAGCCAATTCTTTGGCTTCCTCCTCGGATCCTAATATAGCCCGGGACATTCTGGCTAAAATCTTGGGTATTATATTGAGGCATTTCAATGCCTATTCCATATTCTCCCTGCTGACGCTCGTAAACGTTCGTGTTTTTACGTCAGACGTCAGCAGAGATAGCGTTTTGGCAGCAATAACAGAAACTACATCTGGTATAACGAAGAGTTCATTATCTTTTTTTGTAGAGTTTTATTCCACACCAACGGTGTAGGAGCCACCACCGGCGCCGCATATGAAGTAGCTGACTGGGGAGACAGATCCATATTGGACTTCGCCACCCCGCGACACAAAACTAATTTTCAAACAAACATAGAAATCAAATTGACAAAGAAGACGAATAAACAACTGTGCACAAAACGAAAACACGTACTCATGCAAACATTGCAAATTGGTAATCAAAATAACGCAGTGTACGGTCAAGAAGTCGAAAAAAGAGTTCCAGTAAGGTTCTCACCACTCATGAACCTATCTACACTAAAATTAGCTGCACACTTTTTATTCTTTATAAGCTGCTCGCAAATGGCGGAACCGTAGGTATTTGAAACGAGTCAATTTCGAGGCAAGGTGTGATTTCTTATTTTAGTTGAGACTTGTTGTTTAATTATCATGTCGAGACGCTGAGTTATTCTTTCTATGTAATCAACTCTGCAACTACATTTATATTGATAAATTATGGAATTAATTTGGTGGGGAGGAAGAACATCCTTGCGTGCATAACATAACGTGGGCCGGGTTTGAAATACAATATATACCTCGGCCGAGAAAAAACAACAATGAATATTTGATGAACACTCGTATTTGAGTGTCAACTCTGTTTTAATTTTTTTTATATATACAATATAGTTAACAATACATTATAATTTCCACCGGCCTTAATCGTTTGAGAAAATCGTATAGAAAATATCTATCTTCCGGCAGTAATCGAACCTACAAACTCCATCGTGCCGGAAGATAGATATTTTCCATGCGATATATATATGATTAAAAGCTTTTCTAAAACAGATTATGTAGTAGAATTGGGTAATCTCAATAAATACTTTTAATTGAAACTATCAATTAAAATAGTGTATTATAAACTGATTTTTCTCTGACTCGTGTCCCCTCTTAGTATAACATTATTCAATTTTGCTTTCTTCGGTTGACTGTCCTAGTTTCTTTCAACTGATCATCTTAGTCAAAACAAGATATATCGTTTTTGTTTCACTATCCATGAAAGATGATCAGTTGAATCAGTTAATTCTCGATAGATGATTAATCATTTTCTCATTCATTGAACGATGGTATGACAATTCTACTTTGCTTAATACAGCGACTGAAATAGATTTTCCGAAAACAGGGATTTCTTGATTTTAGGTTTAATCTTCTTTTTTTTTTACGTAAACGGATTAAAGATTAGTTTTGTTTTGATTATTTTTAACGCAAGAATGATTAAAGGAGGCTGATATGTCCGCTGTTTCTTTCAATAAATTTATTTTCTAATGTTTTCTATCTATTGTTTTGACTTTATTCCACAAAGTACTTTCCGTCTATTCTGAATGAATGCTTCAATGCTTGATTTCATTGTGTGACTGCAGTTTAAGCGAGATCTTCTATTCCAGTATGAAATATTACTGGCAGAACAAGAGGAATATACAACCATCTGGAATAGGCTGCGAAATATACCCCTTGAGAGCAATTATTTGTTTCTGTTGGAAGCAAAAGAAAGAAATAGGCATATGCAAATATCTGTGATTATATTTTAAAATATGTCGTATTTTGAACTAATGTTTATTTCAGCTTTCAGACATTGAAATCACCAATACACTGGTACGAGCACGTATACACTTTTTAATTTTCAATCTGCAAAATTTATTTAGGGTCACTGCATTTATCTATTATTAGATTTGGTTATGTATCAGTTATAATTTAGATGTACTTTTCTGATGATTTCATAATGATTTCATTTTTAAATTTATTCAAAAAATATTTTCATGTCACTATATCAGCATTGGGAAAGATAAATTTGTATAGTTTGTACTAAATTCGATTGACATTCAAAAATTCATGTTAGTCAAAAATAATATTTAATCAGTATCCAAGTAAAAAGGTTTGTCGAAACATATATATATATATATATATATATATCAAGAGGAGTGCTACACACACATTATATATATATATATATATATATATATATATATATATATATATATATATATTGTCCTACGTTTTAGGCACGACTCAGAGTTTCATGCGTATGCAGTCATCAGGTTCATATTATGAACTAAGTTTTTGAATTTGTTATTACTGTTTCTTGTATTAAGTTCATTATAAATAGCAAATAGGATGTGCAAATACTTTTATTATTAAATGTATAATTAATTTAGTTAATTATAATTAATACCAAAACCTAAAAGTGGAACAGGATACTAGAAGCATGGTAAAAAAAAAAAAGAATAAATTTATAATTTAAGGCCCGTTATTGTTAAACTCACTGTGCAAGGAATGCAACTAATTTGTTTACAGTGACACTTTTTTAAAAATAATGAAAATGATAAGAAAAATGAAGCGTAAAAATATAGCGATAAGGAATACGCTCAGATTTACGCGAAAATACATATTCATCTATTCACAGGCACAAACTTGACGCTATCTGCGCGTATATACAAGAATATATTTATTTATCTCCTTTCCTATATATATATATATATGTAGAGAAAGAGAGAGAGAAAGAGAGAGAGTGAGTGGATGTATTTGCGTGTGTGAGAGAGAGTGCGCTATTAGTAATTGATAATTTACTATTGGGACATAGTCGAATTTTTATTATTTTGTCTTACTAATATGTAATTTCTATGCTAATCATTAAAATTAAATATAAACTTGAAAAATATGATCACTTTACATAATTCACAAAACATTTGGCTCAAATTCATAATATCCATTATGAAACATAAGTCTCATTACAAATAAGTTCAACTGTATAAAAGAAGAGGAAGTCTTCGGCCATTAAGTGGATATAATGTGGATATGATTGACATATTATTCAAAACAAAGCAACTCATTCTTTTGACTTGTATCTATTTTTGAATGTGCAAAATGCATTAAACGTGGGAGTATGTTTAACTGACTCGGAATTTCGATATTGTTTGTGAACATTTGGCTCAAACAACCTACTGTATAAATATAGGAAAAGCTGAGAATATATAGCATTATTTAATTTTAAAGGAGAGTCATATTCAATGAGTATTGCGGAAAAAGTTTGACGAATGCATTCCACACTGCGCCTACGCTTGAAATGAATCGCAAAATCGCTGAAAGTTCGGTAAATTTCTGACTTCTCTAAATATCAAATATTTTGTAAGATTTTTTTTTATTTTTGGTAGGCGTTTTCTCTTGTCAATAACATCTGCTGTTTGCGTATTTTGTATCAATGCCTACACATGCCTCACTTATTCGTCCGTTGTACAAATTAGGAAAGACAAAGTTAACATTAAACAGTCATTACCACGAATTCCATAATAAAAACAAAATTTCTATCCAAATCCGGCCGCGCTACAAAACTTATATCTAGTGTATCGAGGCAGCAAATAATTTTCTAAGCATATACTGTTAAATATAAGAAACAATGAATGTCTATTATGTTTAATCATGAGCCGTTCTAAACGTTGTATTTTGGCTTTAATTTCAGTTGAAAATAATAACAAAAATTCTCCAACATTTGGATATTTTTTATTAAGTTAGATCTAAGCTTTCGGCTCACATGAGCCATCTTCAGAGAGGTTATTAAGACGGTAACATAATAACATCCACCATCAGAGACGATCTTATTTTGTGTTGACATAAAATAAGATAAAAAATTATATCTATATACATAAAAATGGATATGTCTGTGTATGTGAATGCGTGTACTTGTGCGTCTCCATTTTAACAACCCTATTCCTCCGAAACCCTTGGTCCGATTTCAACCAAAATTGAGTCACTTGTCGATCATGACATGAACCTTTGATATACGCAAACACTTTCCGTATCGATTTAAATGGCACCGCAGAAATCGCCTGAATGCTTAGAGTTTACAAACTCTTCTCCTCTGAGACCCTTTATCCGAATCAATGAACAGGGTTTGTCAAAAATCAACGGCGAACATTTTCGGGCGCATTTTTATGCATTTCTCCAAGACGCTTCACTCAAACTCAACCAAAATCTAGTCACTGGTAGATCAAGGTTTGTTGCCTTGATATGCGAACAAAAACTTCAATTGACACAGAGGGTGTGGCAAAAATTAATGGAAACTGTTGCTTTTTGCGATTGCTTATTTCTCTGGAATGCTTAGCTGTATTCCAACAAATATTGGGTCTCTTTGTAACTTCTTCTTTATCATATGCCATAACAATTTCACATTTTTTACAAGGTGCCAATCCCTCCAATGTTGCAGATACAATACATCCACTTCTTCTGCGTCACAACATCATCGCATCACATTACAATCTCCCGTAACACCCGTCCCTGTTCTTCTAATAGTACATACATCAATTCATTTATTACATCAACAAATTCCTCAACGCTTGTAATTTACCACCATAGATTGAATAAAGTGTTCGTTTCGAAATACCCTGAAATTTTATCCAGCACAACAAGAACTTCATGACGAACGGAGGGCACAACAGCAGAAACAAAGTCGTTATAAACAATATGTCCTAATCTTTGTTATTATTATATCCGAGTGTAAACGCAAATAATATTACCTCCTTATCCTAGAATTTCAAACAGAAATTAAAGAACACATATCACAAATGCAGATCAATGCGTCCGTTACAGCTAGTTGTAGAATTTTTATCTCAGTTTTTTTTTTTTTTTTGCTTTTTGTATAATCTTTGATTAATGTTACCTATGGAGAACTGTTGGATTAAAGGCATTGACAAAGAAGGGGATTATGTTCAAAATTTTTTTAAAATGTTATATAAATATATATTCCTATTCATCACTAAACTGCACGCGTATTGATGGACGTACGTAAGCTGTGCAGTATATGTTGCTCAGAAATTTGATTTTATAATAAAAAGTCTCAGATTTGTGATTTTAAGAATAAAAAGGTATCTTTTAATTATTCATACACATAAGAACATAAGAAGTTGCTGTTTCTTTTAATTTAGACTTATCGATTACTTCTGAGAAAGCACAAGTTTAGTTCAGCATTTTCAAAACTTTTTACTTACTTGCTGTCAGACATATGAAGATCCGAAGATTAAAAGGAGGAAATTCTTCCCAAATGTAAAACTAATTTAGAGATTTATTTTTCAGTGGCGCATAATCTGATTACAAGCAATGGTTAAATGTCACCTTATTTAGGTAAACATTGACGAAAGTAGACCAACCTAGAAAAATAATAATGCAAGGCGAAAATGGCAAAAACCTTTGCTTAAGTCAACCAAGTTAAAGAAAATAAAATACTTATTTTACAGTTTTTCATTCTTGAAAAAAGAAAAAATAATTTATTTAATTAATATTATTATCAAATATATATGTAATGTGTACGGCCATTGGAACGGAGAGCTCAAATTCTTTTGTAAATTATTGCATTCACTTTCGCACAAATTCTCTGGGGAAATTATTCAATACATCTCTTCTCCGCGCCAAAATATGGGTTAGATAGCAGAATATGCATTAGTCTCGGAGGAAAGTCAGTATAGAAATTTGCTCTGAATTTAAAATGAAACCACTGTACTGTTTTATCCAAGAACTCATCAGAATTCAGATAATAAAATAAAGGAATCTAAGGAGAATCACAAAAGCCTACGCTCTGAAGGGAATTAAGGTTGAAATCATTTTGGTATTTATCTCCTTCACCTAATAAATTATTGCAATTTTTTATTAGGTTTAATAAGTAACTTGTTTACTCTAACAAGGCGAATAGAATGTATCAAAGAGACTAAGTTCACATCAGCCATTGGCAGCCACTAAAGGTCATTTTACGATGCGAGAATGCGGTGAGCCCAAGCGCATGGTTATTAGTAGAGACTGCAAGTTGCTCAATCCCCACTACCTAGGTCACACATGCATTGGTATTATTGCCAACCATCTCTAATTCAATGAGGATGGTGATGGCTCGAGTAAAGTTCCCCGGATACTAGGCATGTTTCTTTTCTAAATATTTGTCCTACTCTATAGCAAGAAAAGTCGGTAGTTTCTGAAGTTAACTATTCGGTTCGCTGCTTTTTAATATTGGTCAGGAGTGACAAAAAATTGTATGTTTCTTAAAGCAGTGTATTTAATGAGACGACACTTGCGCTGAGATTGACTGAAAGTGAAAGTGGATATTGTGGATGACCTCGTTCATGACTGTTTTTTTTTCAAAATTAAGCATAAGCAGTATGCGAGAAGGCCTTGGCTGTCGAAGTACATCACCATTTACTCCTGCACATTTAACTCAAAAGTACATTCATTTTTACTATTATTTTTCTTACCAGATTTCGGATAAGAAACATCGCAAATACTGAGGCGATATCTGCGACAGAGAATCGTATTTCACACATTGACAAAAATTTTACAAAAAGGTTCAGAATTATATTTTCTATGTTGAGGTTTAAAAAATCATTGTCTTTTGATACGTGAAGAATAGTTTTAAGGTCTTTTCTGTTAATTCACCCAAAAATATTAATTCACGTAATTAAAAATAATTTATATTTACTAATTCACACCAAACTTCCCTAGAACCAGTCCCTTCTATTGCACTCCGGTTGGGTTAAACTTTGCAAATGCTTCAAATGTGGGAGACTCACCCTGATAAACAAATAAAAAAACAGATACTTTTTTTAAAATATTCTTTGTGAGTATTTCTAATAACATCTGCGCTTATGAAATGTGAATAACCCTTTGGTTTTGGTAATTTTTAATTCTGAGTGTTGGAATTGTTGCAAGCTAAACAAAGTTTGATTTAAAATTTAAAATTTCAAAAGTGTGCTCAAAATTTAAAATAATAATAAAAAGAAACATTTGATTTCACATTTATAATTTATTGGGTGAATTAATATTTGCGATAAAAATTTACATTATTTGGGGTGAATTAACATCAAAGAGCCATAGTTTTAAACAGCTAGAATCAGTTATCTTATCACCAGAGGAATATATTTCCACGCATGATCCCTTTTAGACAGGAAGCACATACCTATGGCAACAGCGACATAGGCTCAAGGTTATATTTTCTCGACTGTAGTTAATAAGGTTAATTAATATCGCAAATCTGTGAAAACTTTGATACATTTTTTGTAGTTGCATATTTAAAAGCTAAAAGCACATCTTGTAGGTAAGAAGACAACAAATCTTTTAGAGTACATTTAGTAATTTCTTTTTGCGAACAAAAAACATTAGTCAAAAACTACTTTAATGCCTATCTTTGGGTTTGTGAATTTCTCACCATAAAACTGTTATTGTCACTTTATCTAGGTTATGTATACTCACTTAAGACAGCAAAATGATATTAATAATAATCATTTATGCTTTCTTTGACTTTTCTGAATCCTATTGGTCAATTCTTGATGAAGCAGATAATGACTTCTTTGGTTGTCAATCGTTAAAATTTGGCAACCTCTTATTTAAGACTTTGTAAATGTTTCCAATTACATACAAAGTAATTGTGGGCTTGTGCTATGGAAATTTTTGGTAAAAACTTTACCAAAAATATAGTTCAAACAAATATTTGTGGTGACAATAATTTATGGGCACACGACAAATTACACAGACAACACGTGCCGAAATTAAAAAATACAAAAATGTATTGTTTACACACAAAATGACTACACAGATTTAGTGTTTTGTGTGCGCAATATTGGCCAATATCATGTACATTCTGAATGTAAAGGGAACCTGCCTTTTTAAGGTATGTTCACTTTTCATTGATAATGTACATGTTATTAAATTTAAATTGAAATAAAAATCAAACTTATATCGCTGCAAACGACGTTCATCAGAAAGGAAAATTACATAAAGTGAAGAAAAAAAATTATGTGGATAGTTTCCAAAGAGAAATTAAGTGCACTTTTTGTATGATGAAAGTTCGCAGTTTCTTTTTCTAGTGGTAACAGCGAATATTTAGTTAGATTGACCACACCAGTCGAAGACTTCTATTTAAGGTGAGTGAGACCATGTTGTTCCCTCTGGATATTGTCGGTAGTTGTTTAAATTCTTCTGTGTCTTTTTTCTTCTGGATCGGGGCAATCTGGTTTCTGTAGCAACTGTTTGTCGACACCGAAATTCAAATCCAAGGCCACTTCCTTTACATAACTTGCAGGTAGGCTCCGAATACGCTACTCAGAATTTCGAGGAAAACCGTTTTATTAGTTTTGAACGGAAAAAATGCGCTTTTTTACCACTAAACAACATGTACCACAAGTATTTTCGAGATTTAAAAATGAAGCAAGAGTCCATCGCAACGTCTACTTTATGGCTGAAAGTTTGATGTATGTTCAAAATCCCTTTAGTGCTACGTCTAATATACGCTAAGAAAATTACTATAAAGAAATTTTATCATTAAAATGTTAGCGAAGTCATAAAAAACAAGATCAGGACATTGATACCAATTATGTATTTTGTTTCCAAGAAACCAAAATCAAAGAAAATGATATTAATATTAAATTTTGACAGCACAGGCTTATAGCTTTCAAATAATACAGGAAAAAGGATTCAAATGATTTTGTCATTAATACCAAATGATAGAATAACATCCCTAGATATTTTATGAACAACTATAATATACATATTTGTATTAAAACAAATATCAGTAAAATCCAACCATTCTCTGTAAAAGGTTTGAAGAATTTGGAAGACCTGCAGCACTTTAGGGCTTTAGCAAAGTGCAGGAATCTTTTGACAGGACTGATAAGTGTTATTTACAAAGTTGATGAAAATGAAATTCCTACTGATTTGCAGTGTGACTTCAAGTCGAAAAAATTCTCTTAATAATTGGTCAAAAGTAGCATTTTACACATTGAACAGATTAAAAGTTAAAATAAATATTTTTATGTTATATAGAGAAAGCAACCAACTTAAAATATTTTGCGTATAAAAATCTACTGATCACTTAGAAATATATGAATTTTTAAATTAATTCAAAGTTTATGGAAATTCTACAAGAGTTAAGTAAATTTTTATCACTTTGCGTGCAAATTTTGCATTAAAATACTGTTTTATGATATTCCAATTGATTTCGACTATCGATTAAATATTATTGAATAATTCCTAAGAATGGAAAGAATAACATACTTGGTTACGAAAAAAAAGTTTTGTTGGGATCTTAATTAGATTTTAACCAAACAGAATAATTTGAAAGCTGGGAAGCTATGAACTGAATTTTCAAATAGAATTCACACGGTCCTTGGTAATTAACACTCAAGTTTTACTCTGTGCCTCAATCATTGACACGATGGGAAATCGTTTCCAAAAGAAGATAGGGAAAAAAGAAAATCAATCGTGAAGTTAAAATAATCAATACTTTCTTGGCAGGAAATGAAACAGTCTAAAATGGTTCCGTTTTCTTCTACCTGCCAAGTTTTCTAAATGCATTTCACATCAGTTTGCGATGGAGGTCGATGTTCTGACATTCTCAGTAATTAATATTCTACAATGTAAATTACATTGAATACTCATCAATCGATTAACAGCGAGAGAGAAAGAGTGTCTGTGTATTAATAACAAATACAAACATTAGAAATAGGTATGTTTAGAAATATTTATTCTAGACAGTTTCTCCGTCACATTCTGTCTGATATATAGGACTAGAAGGCACACTTCATCATTAAATATATACCTTTCACATAAACTCTTATAGAAAGATGGTCAGATGTTTTC
This sequence comes from Ascarosepion bandense, assembly GCA_037127315.1. Classification (NCBI taxonomy): domain Eukaryota; kingdom Metazoa; phylum Mollusca; class Cephalopoda; order Sepiida; family Sepiidae; genus Ascarosepion; species Ascarosepion bandense. The sequence continues at coordinate 957,266 of JBBBDQ010000484.1, forward strand.
GAAACCTCCTATTATTTAGGTTATAAAACATACAGATAATGTGAGTTTGAAGGGGAAAAACAGCAATTATACTTAGAATTTGAAGGAGACAGTTGAAATTGCTGGGATCATTTGGAGGTGAGGATTAATAATTTCGATACATACAGGCAATACTAAAAGCAAGTGGGGACAGCGGGAAACAAGGGGTAACATACTTAATGATCTTGTGTAAATGGGTGGCAGAACAGGGATAGGGAACACATGTTGACGACAGCTACTAAGGAAAGAAAGTTGTCGAGATCCATAAAGGAACACGACACAGAGAAAGAGGATGAAACCCCCAGAGTATCGGAAAAGCGTATTTTGTAGAATACAAAGTGTAATTTATCATTAAATATGTAGCAAATATACATTGTAATGGAGATAGATAAAAAGAAAGAAAGAAAGAAAGAAAGAAAGAAAGAAAGAAAGAAGGAAAGAAAAAATCTGATAATGTTCATTATTATTTACATCTTTTATAAAATTTTAGGTAGGAAAGTATTATCTTAATAATACATTTTGGCTAACATGATTCTCATCCTCATTTATTTAGTTACCGCACTCTACGCCATCATGGTGACATTCAAGTCAAAATAGTGCTGGTTCCTTTTGCACCGTGATGCAGAGGTTACACCGTCTCTTCTTTCAAAAGTCCCTCTAATCACGAGTAAAGCCGTTGACCTCTCGTACGCCCAAGCTGAAAACTGGTCGATTGCTGCTTATCACGGGGGGATTGCGGAGAGATGTTTCCTTTCATCGCTCCGGTCGGGAAACCCGTCCAACTCTTACACAGTTTAGCCGGCAGGTCAATACTTTTGATCAGGTTGTTGCTGTTGCAATGCCTATACACTTCTTATGGCCATTTGTGATAGTTAGATGTAGGTTGTTTGTCAGTCTAGTCTAGCATCCCAATTCATCTGAGCAAAGTAGTGTCGATCCTTTCACTGCAGAGATACAACCGCTGACGATACACACTATACACACTTTTTGGCCGGTATAATTTCGTATAAAAAGCATAATGTTGATACATGCAAACTTTAACCAAATAAGCAGCTTGCTAGTTAAACGATACGAACCGTTTTAATGGTTATACACACTGAAAATGGAATGTGCGTGCAGAGTTCAAATTCTGATGAGGACAGATGCTCTATTAATTTCTCAGTGCAAATCAATCTGTCATAAATTAATCTTTCTCCAAGCGAAGCCTAAGTTATACAAATCAGATTAGCTTCCTTGGCTTAGACGGCAAGCAATCGAAGCAAAGAAAATTTAAATCATGCCATCATACATAATAGTGCAGACTGAGTGCTCTTGCTTTGGTAGGATTGCCAATCAAAGTGAAGAACTACAATTTTGGAATTAAAACCAACATGAAGACTGATAAGCATCTTGTTCTAGATACACCCTCTTGTGCTACAGTTGCAGTACATGAGGGGTGACCTGTGACCCTCATGTGTTACTGTACGCGTGATGAATCTGCGTTGACCAACTCTTTACTTTATTTACATTGGTCGAATTACTTCAACCAGCGCTTTTATCTATTGATTCGTGTAGATAAAAGCGTTGGTTTTTCATCGATTTGATCCAAAGAATTGTGAGTTCAATACATAGCCACAGCAGAAGCTAACAAATGTTGGAGAGTTTTGTTAGAAAATGGAAATAACTGAAGCTGAGATATCCAGAAAAGTCAAGGCACGTCGAACTAGAACAACTTGTTCCAGTGTACTAAATACAGGTTTCGGTTCGAAGTTCCAACATATATTACCTGAAGAAGGCCGGGGTGTACAACGACCAACACACCGTGAATATGAAAATAAAGACTGAAAGCAATTTAAATAATATAAATAGTTATAATACCTCTTCTCAGAAATATAGACATATCTACAATAGTCGGTAATAAAACTGTAGTATTATTAAAAATAATCACTTTTTTAGGTGAATATAGTTCGAAATAAAATCTAAAAAACTAAACACTTACATATGTCTAAAGGACAATTTTTCAAAGTTTCTTAAAGAAAATAATTAGTTGGTTGCGTATCATAAATAGCAGATGTTTTCTGAATATCAAATTGCGGACTATTTTCTTTCACAGATCAAAACTTGAAAAGAATAAATAAAGGAAGAAACTAACTTGAAATCCAAGTTGAAAATTATCTACTTTGATATATTAACATAAATCATAGGAAAAGAAACTAACATGTGAGATTAAGGAGGTATAGTATACGGGGAAAGAAAATAAAATAGACAATGGCATGCATTACTTTTCTTAATAAAGGAATCAAATGCGAAAGAAAAAAGACGAAATGATGAGAAGTTGGAAAGACGAATTCCAAAAATGAAATAAGAAATGAAGAAAAGTCAAAATGAAAGAATTCCTTCCAATTTTTTAAAGAAAGAAAATGAATCAGTATATGTAAAACAAACGAAAAAATACGAACTACATGGTTTTAAGATTGGTTCGACTGTGCAAAGTTGAAAAAGTCTGATCCGCCACCGAAGATGCAACCCAATTATCGAAAAACTTCCCTCGTAATGTTCAGATCTAATTTCGTCTAAGTCAAGATTCAGTTTAAATTATTAAACTTTTTCTTATTGGAAAAACAAAATTCGCTACGTTTATGATTAGACCAGATATCCGAGAAAAGTTCAAATGATTTGAAACTAAATATGTGAACATTACTTTGTACAACTAGATTCCTATTTTTCTTTAATTTTTTCTTTTATGATTCAACAGAAATGCACCAGTTATAAAATATGATGTAAATACGTAGAAGTAAGCAACCTTCAATCTTGAGAGAATATGTAATCTACTAGAGTCGCTAGTTAACACTCGTTTCAGACGCTCACTCAGCCATCTTTGTCTATTCAAAATCCATATAGACAAGCAGTGGTTTCTATTTTAACTATTGTAAAGTGGGTTTTACCGTTTCTGCACAGAGAGTGCATAATCTGGCATGAGCAACACTTTTAACAAAGTTAGTTTGATCAAACCCTCAGTCACTATGACTTGTAACTTCATGCTAATACAACTATCGACAATTTCCGAACAATTTCTGGTCTCTAGTTTCACTCACAAAACTAGGATTGATCCGTTGTATGGTTTTCAGACATTTCTCAAACATTCCGCACCGGGCAATACTCGCCTTTGTCTGATATTACCAAGAAATTACCTACTTAATAAATTGACTATGTTGAAATCCGAACTTAAATGTCATGATCCGAACCTACTAATGGCTCAGTCATGCATCACATATATACGTACATACATATATATATATATATATATATATATATATATATATATATATATATATATATGTATATACACACATTTATGCGCATAAATCAATTACGTTAGTTACTATCTTTTAATTTAAGATCGCTCGTTATTTAATGTTTGTATTCTAATGATATCAGAATGTCTTTTTTGTCAAATTATCTCAACTTAATTTTCCTCATTACTGTTTCTTATGTAAAAATAAAGGGAAAGGAAATAGGTTATGCTTCAGATTTCATACTATAACTCAGTTCAGAATGAAGAGCAACTTTCAAAGGAGGATTCTCTTTAAGGTCATTCACAGAGACCTTATATCAGTTAAATAAATATAAATAAATATGTAACCAAAGAACTCATTATTCTTAACCTTTCAGTTATTTTTTTTTTAATTTGTTTGGACAGAACATTATTTTTAGCCGTAATGAGTGAGCAAATAGTGATGTGTTGAATGATCAGATGAACACGCGTCCATTCTCAATAGCAAACTTCTAGTCAGTTGAAAAATAATAGTTGTTAGGTTATTAATTCTTACATAAATCATAACATTTCTCGTGTAATCATTTAAATCAGTTTAAACATTAGTCTAGTGTGTTTTTAACGTTAAAAGCTTTGATTTCGTTATATTGCAGACTCACCCGTCGTTTTCTACGTATTAGTGCTGAAGAATTCAGTTTTTAAAACTACCTACATATATCATTTAATTATAGCGGTAAAGGCTCATACAGACTGTAACACAATTTTCAGAAAATTTACTATCTTATAAATGGTGCGGACAAGTCCCTAAATATCTTTCCTCGGATATGAATTCAGCGTTTTCTTTATTATAGATAGTTTACCAGCCAAAGCTAGAAGGCCCAATTTGTGCTGGTATTTGAACCCATAGAAAAAATGGCTACATACATTGCCTAAGGGTATTTGTACGTAAATGAACTTTAAGATATCGACTGGAAGTCAGCATACAGATAAAAAATTTCCCGATAATCACTAAAATATATAATCAACGGACAACCTGACAAAATCTAAAATTCTTATATATATACAGTCTTGAATGAAAACAATAATACTGAAAAAAAGAAGACTAAATGGAAAACCTACCTAATTAGTAAAGCGCTCGAAGCCTAGATTTCCTATATCGACCCAAAAACATTTAACAACATTAAATCCCATGAAAGAATGGCTCTAGATACAACCAGAGCTCCCCGCAATCTTCAAATGACATGAATAGCCGTTCAAGTTGTCTGAAGATTGCCTGAGCATGAAACTCGGATTATATATATATATATATATATATATATATATATATATATATATATATATATATATATATATCCGTGTGAGTTTAGAATGAGGAGAGAAAAAAAAATTTCCCGTCCAAAACATTCATTTAAAACAGTGCTCGATATATGATATATACAATTGTGAATATTTATTATAAATTATGTTTTAGAACATGTACATAATTTTTTATATATATGGCCTCTTCTCTACAATCATATGGTTGTTTCAGTGTTTGGACTCCAGCACATCATCGGGAGAAGGAGTGAGTAAGAGTTTGGAATCATTCTCTGTTTATATTTGGTTCGTTGTTGTCGTGGGAGTTGGTTGGGGTTATAGTTAATTAAGTGAATGTGTCTTTTGTTTTGACCGTTAGACTTTTGAAGAACCTAGTGTGTCAGTGTGAAATTGTTGATTAATTTTATTATCTGTTGGAATGCACGTTTTTCGGTCGGGTATATCTTTTGATTAGAATTTCTAAGAGAGCGTCGTGTGGAGTGGTCAGTTTTGTATTTTTGTGTGGGGGTTCTTTTTTGGGTGTGTGGTTTATGAACTTATTCTGTTTGCTGACCTAAGATATTGTTTAGGACGGCTTTATAGTTGGCTATCGTTTAATTGATTTATGTCTGTTGTTAGCGGACTTATTTCATGTATTTACTTTGTTCCTGTGGCTAGGTTTTCACTTTGGGGTTTCTTAGATAGACGTGATAGCGGTGGCGTGTTTTTTCTTTCCAATTTTGATTTTCTCGGTATGGAATTTTTTTATAGATTTTTATATATATATTTGTTTTTTTTAATTTTTTAAATTTTATATTCAAGTTTGGAGTATTATTGTATTTAGGCGAAGTTATTTCAAGAAATCTAAACTTGTATTTTTTAGGAAGTAAATGCAAATTAGCATTTTATCAGTTTTTTTATATAAAGTTGTATGTTTAATCTTGATTTTAAGTTTAGAGGATCGGCTTTTTCTTTTAATTTGTTTTATATTATTTTTTCTATAATTTATCGTTTGGAATCCTTTTTTATTTCATTTAATTTTTTATCTATTTTATTTGTTTAGATATTTTTGCGGGTATTAGATCTTACTTTAAGGATTTATTAGATCGAATTTTTCTATAGCATTTTTATCTTTTATAATAAAAAATTCAAATTTCCAGTATTTTTAGTGTAATTGTAGGGTTAAATCTTACGTGTGCTTACAGTTTATTTTTGTGTATGGTATAATTATTCTTAAGTAGTATATTTAATCTTAGTTCTGAATATATGAATTTCGATTCTTTTTCGAGATTGGGAGCCATTTGTTTAATTTTGATTTTTCCCGTACGGAATGTTTTTGTATTTAAGTAAGGCTATTGCGTTAAGTAAGGTTATTGGTGTAGGCTTTAGTGATAGTTTGAGAGCTTTTTTATTTCTTTAATTTTACGTTTTATTTATTTAGATGATTTTGTGTGTATTAGACCTTCCTTTATGGATTTATTGGATCGATTTTTTCTATAGCATTTTTAATCTTTTATAATAAGAATATCTAATCAAACTCTTAGTATTTCTTAGCATGGTTGTAGGGTTAGGTCCCTAATGTGCTTGCAGTTTACTGTGGTTTCCTGTCTCTGATTTAAAAGCTTGTTACTATTTATATATTTAAGGATCTCTATTTTTTCTTGAAGGCAAACAAAGCATGGTTCTTTTATAGATTTTGCGGTTTTTGTTTTTTTTTTGAGGATTTTCCATTTGACTTTAGGTGTTTTATTTTTGTCTTTTAATTTCCAGAATATTTGGAGAGAGATGTCATGTGTTGTTTTTCTTTCTTATTGAAGTTATTGGACATAAAATAAGTCCATTAACAACAGATATAAATCAATTAAACGATAGCCAACTATAAAGCCGTCCTAAACAATTCTTAAGTTCAGCAAACAGAATAAGTTCATAAACCACACACCCAAAAAAGAACCCCCTCACAAACATAGAAAACTGACCACTCCACACGACGCTCTCTTAGAAATTCTAATCAAAAGATATACCCGACCGAAAAACGTGCATTCTAACAGATAATACAATTAATCAACAATTTCACACTGACACACTAGGTTCTTCAAAAGTCTAACGGTCAAAACGAAAGACACATTCACTTAATTAACAATAACCCCAACCAACTCCCACGACAACAACGAACCAAATATAAACAGAGAATGATTCCAAACTCTTACTCTCTCCTTCTCTCGATGATGTGTTGGTGTCCAAACACTGAAACAAACATATGATTGTAGAGAAGAGGACATATATAAAAAAAAATTATGTACATGTTCTAAAACATAATTTTATAATAAATATATATATATATATGTGTGTGTGTGTGTGTGTGTGAATAAAGAGACAAAAGAAAAAACCATTCTTAGCCGACATGTTTCATCCTCTGAAGGACTTTTGATAAAGTTCCACAGAAGATGAAACACCTCGGCAAAAATTAGTTTTTTCTCTTGTCTCTTTATTCTTTTGGTTCTTTTACAGATACACTCTATCTGAAAATAATTTTCAATCACTCATTCAAAATACACAGACACACACACACAGACACACACACACACATATATATATATATATGTGTGTGTGTGTGTGTGTGTGTGTGTGTGTGTGTGTGTGTGTGTGTGTGTTAGCAAGTTATGTATAAATGAGCTTATATTAAAAATGCAATGAAAAAGTCGTATGATTATAAGAAAAGTATTTATTATTAAGAACAAGATTCAGAATTTTCCTCTTTATTTTTCTTATCTTTAATACTGAAGGTTTGAAAATGGTGTGGAAATGTTAAAATCGCCCCCACATCACGATGTCGTGTGATTATGGCGTTGAGTACTTACAATGATTTGTTTGATAAAGATAGGAAAATGGTTAACTTCAAAAAATAGATGAGTTCATACGAGAAATATATCTGATTGATAGAATGATAGAACATTCTGCAAAAAATCTTCAGCAAGATTCTTTGATTTATCTCAGATGTTTAAGTTTAAATTTAATTAATTCTGTTAAAAAAAGACAAATAATATAAAAATGACATTACATTTAGCCTTCAGTTATTGATAGACTTGTGCCTGAACACATTTTGCCGATGGGTAGGTGAAAATAACAAAAGGACAATCGGGAGATTGAGAGCAAAACTCTATTAGTGAGTCACCAACTGATAAATGTTGGCGTTAAGGCGCAGCAGACACGAACACGAATTGTATATAATTTTCAAATAAAATGACTACTGCAACTGCTAAAGTTGTTTATGTTTTTACTCCATTTACCTCATGCTCAAAACGCTCTAATTCATTACATCTGCTTGTTATTATATGTGAATAAAGTTGCATCATATTTATATAGGTTTTAGTGATAACTCAAAAAGTAAGCAACAGGTGTGAAAGAAAACTTTTCTGTTCTATATCTATATGTATATGAGTTGAATATATGAATAGAAATGTCACAAGCTACTAAAATTGCTTCAATACGCGCGACTCGACACGTGTATTAACACATACAGACACATATAGGCATATAAATATGGTTACCGTGTAACATACACCTAAGCAGACTAGCATTCCTATGCAACACACAAAGATACTATTTATGCACTTTACCAGCTAAAATATACCACGCACATATATTTGAAAATAATTATCTGTTTCTTTACAAATCTGACCAATAAGTATTAACACCAAACCACAGCATACATGTATACTAGCACAATATATATATATATATATATATGAAATATTAAGGCAGACACGTTATTGCATGGCAAATCGTAAGTATAGGCCTATTTCAGGCGAACCATCAACAGCTTCCGTCTTTATTTTACATAGGATTTTACACGAATGAGATTCACAAAGACCTCAAAAAACGAATAAAAATAACGGTCGCTCCATTAAAAGAGAAAATTTAAGAAAAATACATCATCTCGAGGAACAGACACACATATTCATACATAAGCATATAGATACGCAACATATAATCAGAGGACACGCGTAGCGACTCAGTCTGACAGTTAGATTGCAGACCCGTATATTTGAAACGTAAAGAAAGTGGGTTATGTGAGAGAGAGAGAGAGAGAGAGAGAGAGAGAGAGAGAGAAAGAGAGCGTTAAAAAGAAAGGGTAAGTATCTTAAAGCGTAAACGAAAAGGGAAGAAGAAGAAGAAAGAAGAGAGGAATAAATTTAAAATAGAAAGAACAGATGATAGGAGAAAATGAGAAAATAAAAATAAATAAATAATATGAATTAACGGCGAAAGAAATTGGAGTCTAAAGAAATTAAAAATATATTTAAGAGATAATAGTTAATCTGTTGTCATCACAAAATACTCACACCGCTATATAAACAAAATTATACAATCAACAAAACAAATATAATACAATATAAAATTTTAAAATTTTAAAATTTTAATTTAAAAGTAAGCCGAATTATTCTATTTAAATTTAGTTGTTTAAACTTAATTATTAAGTTTAAAAATAAATTTAAATATTACTAGTGAAAGGATAAGAAATTGGATTTTTTTAAAAAACCTAAGAAAATTAAACAATTAAGATATAATTGTTAATCAATTCGCTTTTATCATAATTACCACCACATCACTATATAATCAAAATTATACTATTTATTCGGTTAACAATACAATAAAAATAGTAATATCATAATGTAGGTAAATATTTCGGTCAAGAGTACAGTTATAATACCGTATAACTTTAGTACTGTAAAAAAAACATATATATATATATATATATATATATATACATATACATACAATTCACACACACACGTAAATGCGTATACATATACCCGCATACACATATATATGTATGCCCATATATGTACACGTACACAGATACATATATACATATACAAACATAGGAACACACACATGTCTGCCTTTATTTTTCTTATATTTGCTCTATATGCATTTGTATACATATATATTTAGACCTCTCTTAGAGAGTTATCCTACCACTTTATGTACAGGATACTGCTTTGGATTTTTCTATACTCACAGTGCTTGCTGATATACATATATATATATATATATATATATATATAGTCATCCGCAGACGGATCTGTTTCTCATCAGTATGGTTAGACATCGATATTGCTTTTTACCCAGGATTGTAACCCGACTGAATTGGCGCTAGTCGGCATTTCTACCTCTGAGCTATGGGCGCTCGGTAAAAGGTGGCAGACTTTTTAGCGTTTATATTATAATTATACACGCCTAAGAGCTGAGAGTATTCTAATTCATTGCTGAATGAACGATACGTAGATACTAGAGCAGCTACTGTTTTTCAAAATCTACCATTCTTCCAGAGTGCTCATTCAGGGTGTGAGAGCGTAAATAGTCATCTACAGACAAATGTTTTGCTGTATCACAGCTCATCAGTACCATTCGATTGCTTTTTACCCAGGATTGTAACCCGACCAGAGTGCTGAATCATATATATATATATATATATATATATATATATATATATTACCACAATTGGAATTTTTAAATAACCGAACATTTTCAAAATTAGGGAGGAGTTACTTATCTTAAAAACCTTTATTATAAATCGCTTAAAGATACTGAAAGGTTGAAACCTAGGTTGCAGAAAAACTAATTTCCAAATTAAATGTATATATTTGTCACTCACATACATGCCTGTTTCAGTGTATCACAACTCATCAGTGTGTACAGACATCTACTTGTTTCTGGCCGGGATCAAAACTCGACCGAGTTGGAGTCAGTGGGAGTTTCTGCCCTCTAATCCATAGACGCATAGAAGGGGAGGAAAGAAAATTTCAGTGTGTTATATATAAGCGGTGTATACACACGCCAGTCACCGAAATAATTCAATCCATTGCTGACGAGTAACGCGTAAATCGCTGAAGTGGTAACTATTGTCAAAATTTTCCTCTCCAAAGGGCTAAATCATAATGAGAGTTTAATATATTTGTCACTCACACACACACACACACACACACACACACACACACACACACACACACACACACATATATATATATATATATATAGTGTATCGAGGCAGCAAAAAATACTGTTAGTGCTTGTAGGGTTATTAGAGACTATCAGGTCAATTGTTTTGAATTTTTTATAATATATAATGAGTTTAATTTGATTATTAATATCCACTGGTTTAACATTTCTACGTATTTATGTTTTAAAAAAAATCTGTCGCTTTCTGCGTCACGTGATGTAAACAACCTCTCCACGAACGCTCTCGCGAAATACGTTTCTAATTTAAATTTTAAAATCATTTGTTTCTGATGAAAGGCCGAGGACGGTCTGAAATATCAAATATAATAATACAAATAAATAAATACTGTCAAAAAAATACATTTTTAAACTTACAACTTTTTCGTAGTTTTTCCTATATATATATATATATATATATATATATATATATAATGGGGATGTTAGTGTTTCAAAAGAACAAAAAGTGTATATTTTAAATAAAAAGAGAAAACGCAAATATTCTTTTATAAAATATATTCTATTTTATTTTATTTTTATGTTATATTCTGCTACATGTGTTTCTTGTCTCGCGACCTTCTTCAGGCATTACGCGCAAGGAAGACGGTGACTGACAAGCATTCTCTGCCTGAAGATTATATATATATATATGTATATATATATCTATAATATATCATATATATATATATATGAAACATGTGTTTGAATCTCATGCAACGCGATTTGTCAACGAGATGACTAACATATTCTTGATACAAATGATAACTCCTGGTAAATCACCGAAAATTCCACCACAAGTTGTGAGTAAAATAATATAGACAGACTTATCAGAAATGGTCGGTGGCTGGGCTAGCATAAAATTACAGGCCATCGTCAGCCGGGTCTTGCTGAACTGTTGAGGAGGTGTCTGCATTAGGGATTAACTAGAAACACTGGCAGACACGTATACGTTTAAATGGGTACCAGCCATTATACATGTAGGTGTAAGTTTTTTTTTTAAGTGTATTCTAAGCACTTGTTGGATTTATGTTCCGTATCACGTGTTCAGATTTTTTTCTCAACAAAACAACTGGACCTATTTCAATCCAACGGTTTGCTTTACAGTCCTGAATTATTACAAATACTATACCTGAAAATACATTGTTGGATATTAAAACGCCTCAGAAAAATTAAGTAACTAAATTTATTTAGCATAGTATCATAATATATAATGAAAAGTTAATATTATTATTATATTCATAAATATTACAACAGTAAACTATATTTTACATAATTATTATTTTTTACATTTATTTAACTGAATTTGTTACAATTTTATAAACCAATGCTATTTTAAATTATCAGTGCTCGAAAGGATAAAAGATTCCCATAATCCATGAAAAGAGTTGACGTTTTATGCTAGCAAATCCTTTAGCACAATATATTATAAAATATATTTATATTAACAATAAAATATTTTGGCAATGTTTTGATTGGCAATGTAATATGGTTTACTCTTACAAACACGCACTATGTTCATTATGCGCATCCAGATAAATATCGTCAAACAGTTGCTAAGCCAGAGACAATGTGCCTATTTTATTCTTTCTTTTCACCGCATATCTTTTGCTTAGCTCTATTTAAACTTCATTTAATTTTTTGAATATCTTGTCTGCGATCAGTTCCTTCTCAACAAAATACGGACGATATCTTTTTATTCTCGTAAGACAATCAATTCTACCTTACTTGTCAGTCATATTTGCTATTTAGCTCATGTATCCGTTGTTGGGGAAAAGTTTAATTTCATGTTGCTTGATATCGATAGCATGCACCATCAACAGGGATTGGCCACATTTTAAAACCCATTCTCCGTGTTTTTGCCTCTTTTTTTCAGTATATAAAGATTTCTGAATTAGATGAATATTCTCGTATTTTCAACATTTTACCAGAATTTAAAATAGTAAATGGATTATAGTTATTTTCAATAAAACTTGTGTGCAAAAATCATTTTATTTATAATATAAAAGTTTAATTGTGTCTATATATAATCATCTGCACACAATCCTGTTTCGCTGTACCACCACTCTTCAGTACGATTAGACATCCGATTGCTTCTAAACAGGTTTAAAACTCGACCGAATTGGCATCAATCAGCGATTCAACAACTAAACCATGGGCCCTCGGTGAAGGAAGATTTTAACATAAGAACTAATGATATGACTGCCATGCCACAGTTCGTGCCATATACTCTTAAACAGTACTCGATACGTAGTAGAGCAATATTTGTAATAATATTCTTATCATTATAATAAAAAATGTTTTCACTTCACAAGAGCTGTCGTGTTTTAGTGCTATATTCAACACCTCATCAGGCGATATACGGTTGCAAGGGTTAAGAAATTATATGTAAAGAAATTTGAACCTATTGTTCTCTTATTCTAGTGGGTATGGCTACATATACCAGTGGAAAGTAAAGTTAACGATGGATAATTGCATGATGTTGGAGGATGGATGAAAGAAATTTGAGAGGTTACTATAAAATCATAAAGTCACGTGATGTATATGGGAATGGATTAGAGGTTAGAGGTGGGCGAGAGATATTGAGAGGTTAAGAAATGCGTTGTAGTTATGCTTATAGTGAAAAAATAATTAACTATATTTAAATCTTACAATTTATACTTTCGCCTTAAGGCTTACAGTATACTTTCACCTTCATCTTTGTATATATACAGAGTGTGATGTATAGATTTTCATCTAAATTACGCAAAAATAAAAATAAAAATAACACTGGCATCTCATTTTAAGAGATATATTTATCAAAATTGCACAAAATTTATCTTCAAATACTAAAGAGTAAATTTATTAAATAAAATCACCATTGGCGTTTTGGAATTTTCAGACAATTTTGGAATCTTCTAAAGCTTTTCTTGATAATCTCCTTGTTTAACTTGGTAAATGCTGTCATAATTATGGTTTTCAAATCATCTTTGGTGTTACCAAACGTAACATTTTGTTCATTTGTTGTTTAAGTGCGTCCCACGCATAATAATCAAGGAATTTCGGTTAAAATATTTGACAGGCATTACTGGTTTCTCCTGACTGTGTGGCATGGTGCAGACCCCTGTTGTGAGAGTTAATGTCTTCTAGCAGCCAATCCATGGACCCAGAACAATACTAGTTCCTTTTCAATGCACCTGACGTAGATTTCCTTGTTGAGTGTGAGGCCGTAACCACTAATTTTGGGAGTTATTTTTCTTATAGGATCGACAAGAGTTACTTTTCGAGGCTACCGTATTTTTTTAATCACCATTAAACTCACCCACCTCATTCCGATTCCTCTGTACTGTTCTCAACTTGACACCCAAACACTCTGAAATATTCGTATTGGAATCCGGGCTCGAATGCCAAGCAGTACAACATGCCACTCCCAAATTTCTGGCGAAGTGAACTGCGTCATGGTGTTTTTTTCTCTCACAGACGGTGCCCAGTTAACCATATTATATTGAAATGTGCAAAGTCAAAATCAAAAACAAAGAACGCTCATGCGCAAAATTAAAAATATAAACTGACAATTTACCCATCGCTCACTCTCTCAGTCTCTGTCTGTCTGTCTGTCTGTCTCTCTCTCTCTCTCTCTCTATATATATATATATATATATATATACACACACACAAATATATGTCTCCATCAACACACACTCATATACGAAAACAATTTATTTACAATATTATTCCATTTAACATTTTGAAGTCAATGTATAATGTATTTTAGTAAATAAAGCTTCCGGAAATAAGGAAATGCAAGTAATAAATTCTTTTCAATGAAATCCTTTAAAGAAATTAACGAAATGATTTACAATTTTATTTTCTCTTCCTTGGAGACTGGCAAAATGATTCCTGCAGAAAAAAACATTTCTTTGGTTAAGAATTTTCAGTTAAATAGCAAACGTAATTGTTCCGGTTTTATATGTAATGAATCAATGTTAATCTCTGATCGGCGACTAAGAATAGCAGAAATACGAAAGGAAATTTCCTTCAATGTTAAATTATTCATTCTGAATAGGAAGAGATTAACTCACAATTCTCTAGCAATCAATAACTTTTGAATAGACACATAAGCAATCGATGAAATGTTGTTCCTTTCCTTGATTATATTTAGTTACTTTATAAAATCATCGGTTGTTGTTTTTTCTATTTCCTTATAATTTAAAGAAAGCAGTCGTACAAAATGTTCGACGAAGGAGAATGATGAGCATGTTCGTAAAACCTTGAGTTTATGAGTGTCAAATACCGTTTAATATCACATGTTATTCATGTAGAGCGAATGCCCGAGGAACGAAAGCATTACTTGATTTCAGAATAATATATATATTTTTTTATTATTTCATATCCATAAAGCAGATTTAAATAATAAACAGATAACTAAGAATAAATCCTTGGAGTTGTTAACAATAGTAGCATTGTTTGTTTTTTTTTATATCGTGTCATTTAAGGACGTAGGTGATCATGACTCATTCTGGGTTATAAAAAATGGGAGAGCCGATTTGCATTCAGTATTTGCATTCACTTATGCACAAGTACTCTTGGGAAAGATATGAATCAATCACTTCTTCCTGTCAGCTATGGGTTAAATAGCAGGACAGATAAGGTTTTATAGCCTTGGTTGGCAACCAGTCTATCACAAAAAGAAATGGCAACCTATCACGTAGTCATTCATGAATCGAAAGAGATATAATCGCACAAACGTGTATCCCGTATGGTACTTAACTGACAGACTGAGGCATTTTTGAGTAAGTGAACCGGACGATTTCTGCTACATTCTCTACGGTTTGGAATTCAGAATTTCCCTCTGCTTATACTGATTGCAACTCAAGGCTAGAGATCTCAGTCTGTGCTGTTATTTAACGCACTGCTATGTTGAAAATAAATAGTTCCATGCCTTTCTCGAAGGTATTAATGCGAAAGTGATCGAATTTCATGAGAAACGATTATTTACACTATCCTCAGAAGTACTGTCCTCATCTTATGGTGAGGACAATAGTGAGAATATAAATGATGAAAAATATTGATATGTTCTTATCACAGAAATTTAGAGAGGATTTCAGCTAAAAGATGGTGAAATTGTCTGGGTCAAAGTGAAAATGCATTTTTCTGGTTTCTTAGAATAGATATTTTATTAATCAAATATATACAAATTCGTCGTTTATATTAGGGATGCTGCTTCTTTTATGTGCCGTGGCACTTCATGTTTTGGACGATCATGGATTTTTACATCTTCCTATCATTTGTAACTATGAAAAAAATATTTTCCCTTTACTATTTTTCTCAGTTTTTTCTGTCATCCATGTACACAAGCACATCAAGTGACTCGATGTTTTCCTCTGAAGATTTTAATTTTAGTATATCCTAAGAGTGTCAAATTCTCAAAGCCATCTTTTCTCATTATGTGTTCCAGAAATTTTCAACAGACATTTTATGATTTTATAAACAAAGCTACTTTTTATCTATTTTCCTGTTCCATTCATGTTATTCTCGATATTGAAAAAATATATTTCGCCCCAAGTATGGCCCAGTGGATAAAAGCGTTGGTTGACCCAAAGAATTGCGAGTTCAACATCGGGCCAAAGCAGAGATAACCTGGCCACAGAAGAGATGAACAAAAATGTAGAGAATTGCGTTAAATGAAAATACTTGAAACTGCGAGATCTGAAAGAGTTATGACACGTGAAATGAGAACAATGTGCCCGGAAATAAAGTGTTCGGTTCAAAATTCTAATAATCTGAAGAAAGCCGGAGTTTAAAACAACCAAACATTACGAATATGAGGACAACAGACTGAATAATGTAAATAAAATTTTATTTTATGCACCTGAAATATCGTGAAAGCTAAATGTCGCAAAAAATCAAAATGAAAGAAGATTTTTTTTTAGTTTAAGGTGTATTATCTCTTTCCTCTGAGTGACAGCGAATGAATGATGCAAAACAATTACAATAGAAACGTGAATCCACTTCTCTTTACTCTAAGATTGTTGGTCTTAAATATTTTCTATTAGCACTGTAGATTTAATATTTACTTGCAAGAATTGCAAGCAACGTCTATATTCAAGTATGATTAAACCCGATGATGTTTTGTAATTGATTGCAATGAAATAATTTTCCTGGTAGTTATTAACTAAACCATCCTACAGTACTGTTAAATTTAAGGAATGACACCCGATAATACTGGTAAACATTTCAAATGTGTTCTTACTCATGAGCAAATATTTAAGGTGACCTCCTCACGTGTCTTTACAATTAAAACAGATTGACGTAAAAATGATTATATTTGATAGACATTGATTTGACATAGTCACCTAAATATCTTATGGGCATAATAAATTAGAATGACGTATATGAACTAATCCCAATATATATATATATATATATATATATATATATAAAGAGCAAGAGATAGAGGTGCGTACATCTTGAATACACATCAAAACTCGAAATGTCAAGGGTGAAATTAGCGTTTCGTTTCTCAATATTCAATATACATTAACAAATGATTTATATTACTCAGTGTATATGCTTAACCTTGCGTAAAATAGGAGTCTAGGTACGATTTGATAATCGCTGAGAGATATGTAACGCTCATGTGACTGAATACACCGTTATCGTTTTAAATTTTACAACTTGTTCTTAAATGAACTATTTCGAAATAATTAGATTTCATTTATCTCTATATAGCAAATCATGTTACAGACAAGATATTTCTCATTATTTTCCGGGATTATTCATTTTACGAGAACAAAATTAATCCAATTGACTACAACAGAGCGTCAAAGTTATTTCATCTGCTTTCTCTTTGTTTTTACCTAACTTTCAATTACAGGGCACGGTTTTATTGACATCTTGTCTAAAACTGTGTTTTTTCTTTGCTTTATTTTTTTTTTTAATAATTAAACGGTGGATGTGCTGCCTGTGCAACGATTAGTGACTCTGAAAGTAAAATAGGAGAGTTAGAATTCCGGTTGAGTACGTACAAATACCCTTGCGATATGTATGAATCTACAAATACTCATGAGATCGGTATGAATTCACAAATACCCTTCAGGTATTCATTTCCACTCCCCATGCCTAGTTAGATGTTAAATAGCAGGGTTGTGTAAGTACACTTGTCTTGAGGGGAAGACAGCTAAACAGAATAAAACACAACATTATTCTGAACGTTATCTTCACGATGAGGACATTTCGAACAATGTAAATAGTGTAAATGATTACAATATCTCATCTCAAAAATATAAACAAATATTAAAGGATAAAACACCATGTGTGAAAAAGAGAGGGAGGAGGTTGATATGAGAAGGAGGAGGACTGAGATGTGTGTGGGTATTATTATTATTATTATTATTATTATTATTATTATTATTAGTTGTTTTTTTTCTTTCGGGAAGGAGGTGACGGAACGAAAAAAATTCAAATATATATATATATATATATATATATATATATATATAAAACTTTAATCCAAAAGGAAAAGCAGGAATGTAAATCCCAAACACCCGATCCTAATTAATATTAATTACATTAATATTAAAACTGATCAAGGGGGAGTGCTCAATGTAATTAATATTTAAATTACAGAGCCAATTATAAAATAAAATAAATTTCGATGTTCACATCAGGTGTATGGCAATTTCTACATGAAATCCCTAAGAGAAATTTCACGCATCATCGGCAACTTCTTTATTTCAAAATTAGCACAGATATTTTACCGGAGGAAAAATTAAAGGGGTGGGATTAATAAGAAAGTAGACAGAAATCAATGTCTATTCTTAGATTTTTGGAAAACCTTACTTTTAAACTGAGTTAAGAGTTGTAAGTTAAAATTTAGCCTTGTCTGGCTCTAAGAAAAGGAAGGGGAAAGATAAAGGAAAGAAATAAGTAAAAGAAGTAAAAGAAGTAGGAAGGGATGGTTGACAGGGAAGTAACCTAAGAAAAAAAAAGAAAGAAAAGGAAAGAAAAAGGAAAAAAATAATCTCCATAGAAACGTTAACAGACGTGTTGACAAATAAATCATAGCTGTTTTTAGTTTAAATAAATGGCATGATGTTATTCGAAAAAGATTTTTTGGAGGAAAACCTTGACATACAATTTAAATATAAAACTAGATTTAAATTAAAAAAATAAAATTTATAGAAAATTAATAAAATTCATAAAAATCATAAAATCATAGAATAAAATAAATATAAAACATAATAAATATAAAAATAAAGATGAAGAAAGATTTTACTTAAGTAATATAATAAATTAATAAATTCAACAAGTGTACACTTACACACACCCACACACCCACACACATACATATATACATATATATACATATCACATACACACATACATATACATACACACACACACACACACACACACACATATATATATATATATCACACACACATACGCACACAACCACACGTACAAAAAATTTAAGGTGTAGGAAAAAATATAAATGTGCAGGGGAAAAATATTTAGAAGTGCAAGAAAAATTTGGAGTTAATTTAATCTAAGTATCTTTACTTCTTAAAAAGTAGATATTAATAGGAGAAAAGGAAGAAGAAGGAATCTATTAGGCTGGGATCAGACATTGGTAGTGGGGTTCAAATTTAATATTTAAAAATTAATTAATTAATTAATCAATTAAAATGAATTTATTTTTCTAAAACTGAACTCAGAACTTAAATTTTAAACGTTCACAAACGTCACCTTATGGCGGCATTTACTAATGAATTCTTTCCTTAAATTCAAAAGTAGGTTCTGTTTAGGGTACTTTAATATTTGTATTTTTTCCTGTAAACACAGTTTCACGATAGATGCAATCTGTGTGTGTGTGTGTGTGCGTGTGTGTGTGAACTGAATCAAATATGGATGCAATTCGACAGAATAATACTATACGGAACAAATAAGAAACGTTTATCAATTTAACATGTTCCGCCTTTTATTTACAGTTCATGAGAAATGGAAGTGAAAAGAAAATTTTGGTGTTGCTTTATTTATGAATTTGTTTTTCATTATACCTCACGTGTATTCATTTTGTGTTTTAGCGTTCATGCGTATAATTCTTCTGTGTTTGCGTATTTTTATAAAATCTATACTTAAAGAATCTAAGACCAGACTACCTGCAACCACAACCGGTATTACCTAACTTATTTCATTCCAACACATAACCAACATATGGATACTACAAGAGAGAAAATATATCTACTAGACACGCACAGATGCGCACATATTTGCAACAAAATTCCGCATAGAACATTATGAATTATGATGATCAAACACACAAAATTACACAATGTTATTAAACAAGAAAAATACACGTTATTTTTCTCGACGTTGAATCAACAATTCGATTTCAAATTCTAACCGAGTCTGTGAAAGTAAATCTAACAGACTCGGTTAGAATTTTGTAATCAACTTGCCAATGCCACTTTCTGCGCGGATAACCGTTGGTCTCGCATTACTCAATATTATGTTTGAATCTAAGAAACATTTTTTTTCACCCCGAGCAAGGCGGTAACGCCACTGATGTGCAGGGTCTACGTAATAGTGAAAAGATTGGAAAAGAGAAAGCCGGAAACCACATCCTAAACAGGGAACAACGGATGAGCCTCTTAACCTGTTCAATAGACGTGGGTGGAGTGTGAACCGGGCGATAGATAGGTCTATCTACTCCAGTTTAAAAAAAAAAGAAACCAAAGTGAGAAGATTGGAAAAGAGAAAAGCCGGAAACCACATTTTCACACTTCTTTTTCATATATACTAGATAATCACAAATACTAATTTTCAAAGAATATATTTTTTAATTTTAAGAGGAAGTTTTAAATTTTCTATGTAAATTCATTATGAATTACCCCCTGCCAACAAGCAAAAAAGTCATCCAAAATGATGGAGCATATCCTTATTGACTTTATACAATTTTGAATAATTACAAATTAATTTTTTTAAGTTAATATTTTAATATTTAAAGAATATTCTTTCTGTTTGCCTTTGTTGGGTAAAAATAATTCTTAGACAGAAAATTTTAAATAATTTAAAATATGAACAATGCGCTGATCTCGCCGGCATCTAGGCCTCGGATTTCAAATTTTTATTGTAACAGTTGATTTCCCTTCTCAGTTTTCTCGTAATTCTGATGGAGACGCTTCTTTAATTGACTTGTCTCTTACCTCCTCTTCGGCCTCTTGTTGTGCTTTCACACAAGGCTTGTTGGCAAATCTGACCACGCGGTAGTGTCTGTAGAGATTCCTTCCCGCTTGTCTTTTAAGCAAGAACCCTATATTCGTAAGATTTTTTCCCAACGCGCTGATTGGTAACATTCTTCACGCTACCACTTGAATGAATTTTTTAATCTTCTTGTTGACAAAAGGGCCCCAGAGATTTCTGCCTACGTGAAAGCTGGCATCAAAGCTTTCGTGTCAATGTGGAAATACTAAGTGAAACCGAAACATTATCTTTGGTTCTTTCTTGCCTGTTCCACTGTTATATCCCATAGGAATAACTTCTTCAATCTATACCAACGTATCAGTTCTGATCATGACAGACGCCTCTTTGTATCCGTTCGAAATGTCGGCATGTCCTCTACCGAGTGAGGTTGCTGTTCGCTGATAGAATTCGACACCAATATAGCCTCTCAAAAGTTTGCTCCTTAAGATTAATATTATGTTTGAATCAGAAAAATAACGGTGATTCTATTGAAGCGTACATTTCCAAAAGTATTTATTTTCACACTTTTTCATATTAGTGTTGAATAAGCACTCCAGATTACAAATACTAATTTTCAAAGAATATATTTTTTAATTTTATGAGGAAGTTTTAAATTTTCTATGTAAATTCATTTTGAATTAACCTCCCACCAAACAAGCCAAAAAATTAAACTAAATGATGAAGCATATTCTTATTAAACTTATACTACTAGAAATAATTACGAACTATTTTTTAAAATGCTCTGTAAAAATGTGTTGACTAAATACTTAATACCTTCTCTCTTCGATCAATTTGAAGTAGTTATTTTCTGCTGATAAAGTAGAATGCACTGTTTGGAAATTCCCTTCCAATTTCAATCTACTGAGTGATATGCACATAATTCCATCCATAGTTTCTGCTATAATCCCAAAACTAGATCCCCACCGACTTGATAGTATCCTTGCAATTTTGCTAGGGAAATGTACTCCTGAACTGGTTCAAATTCTGTAACAACTATTAGTCTGCTTTTTATAACATCTTGCTTTCATCCTCTTTTGTAGATCCGGTTTTTAAGAACACTGCTCAATTTTTGTGTACTCTGCCATTCTATTGTCCATTGAATATTTCTGTCACATCTGGTATGGGGCTTTTGCTATATATATATATATATATATATATATATATATATATATATATATATATATAGATTCTCAACAACATCCAAAGAATTTGCAATATCAATTTTAGTCACTTTACTGTGATATGATTTCCTTCTGTCTAGGCAACTAGGTCTCATCAATTTATTGTTGAATTAGATAGATCCAACTGTAAATTTTATTCTACTATTTTTTTTCTTACACTTTTGACCTGTGGAAATTTCATTTGCTTTCTTGATTCCCTACCACCTAGAATCTTCAAAAATAAATGCCAACTTATTATTTTCTGTTTTCCTAAATGCTGTTCTTTTATTTTCTTTACTCCTCATTAAAGTCTTCTCTCTTACTCTCAGTAATCACTGACATCTTAGAGGAATTATCACCTATACTTATACAAAGAAGTAAGATACTTAACAACATCTTTATACAAATAAAGTATTGTGGATAAGTGTAGAATTTATATTCTACATCTGAATAAATTGTTCTCTGTAACGAAATACAAATAATTTGATGTCCTTTAATTTAACCAAGTTTGCATTAATAGAAAGTCAGAATTGTGCAGACGTGGTATGAATAAAATTCGATAAGAAGTAAATTCATATTTTTACAAAGTTTAAGTTAATCTCCCATCAAGCCACATATTCTGTGAGGATGAAACGCACGACTGATTGCTTGTTAAACATTGCTTCACGCGGATGTGAAATATGTTTATTTTCTCATGTTGGTTAAGAGTGATTTTCTAGGAGTAGCTTAGATATGGCACAAGGCGTATAGTATGAGGCACTCAGTGAGGATTGAACTCACTACTCAGTCGTAATTACGATATAGCAAGACAAGCTTACTAACCAATACACCACGTCGAAATGCCCTTCATATTGGTTAATAGGTTACAAAATTGGAATTATAAATGAAAAACATCGAATGTTTTTCTTGTTTATTTGGTAACATTTGATGGATTCTAAAAAAAAAACAGCTTTATCTCAGAATATTTGTTATTACCGTGTGATAACGATCCTTATAATTTTGAAGGAAAAAATTCGTTTGAAATAAGAGAAATCGTGCTGAGTTGTTACGTGATATCTGTCCTCCTAGCAGCGAATGCTGGACAATCTCATCAAAGATGAAGAAGAGACTCGAAGCAACAGCAATATGCTTCTACAAAAGGATGCTGAGAATACCATAGTCCGAACGTGTGAGCAACGATGAGATTTTGGCGAGAATGAAGACAAAAGAAAATTTATGCACAACATCAAGTTGAGTAGAGACAATTGAAGTTTCAGGGCAGGAAATGAGGAAGGAGGGTTTAGAGAACCTGATACAGGGTGAGTAGAGAGAAAGCGTATCAGGGAAAACAGCGCGTGCTATAGTTGATGGACTTAAGCAAATGGATGGTAGAGGTGGGTTTGGGAGAAATAACATGACAAAATATATTACGAATTACAAGTGAGAAGATGTAGAGGGCCACGAATTCCTACATTCTGAAGGGACACGGCACATAAAAGAAATTTGATGTGTTTCGTTTATCTTTTAGCGATACACTTATCAAAATTTCAAGTTCTTGTTGAAGCTAATGACGTCTTTCGTAAATTATTCTCAATTACAGACAGCCATATGCTAACGTTGCTTATCGTTGAACGCAATGAACAAACATTGATAATTTATTTGTATTTTTCATTATCGAAATCCGTCCAACCAACCCGACTCGAAGTGAAAATGCCACTTTATTATTCGAAGATCAATGATAACGCAAGCAGTCATTTCCTCAGCCTTGATGCCAGATTGGCTCAGGTCTATGCAGGTTAACGGAGAAACTCGGGTTAGCCAGCTACGGTTTGTTCAAGTGAATGACTAAAAAAAGAAGAGAAAATCTTAACATTTAAAAAATAAGTTAGTCTTCCCTAAAAGCAAACGGTATGCATTTATTTAATCGAGTTCCCTGCCAAGCAAGGCAGTAAAGCCACTAAGACACAAAGATTTATTGATTGTGGAAGTATTAGAAAACAGGAACATTATTAAAAGGCCAGAAGAAAAAATGAGTAATCAGGAGGACAGTATTTAAATTTTTAAAGATTTAAATTTTTGAAGATTAAACTTGCCTAAAAAGAATGATAGTTGGTTCTTATCTTTTTGTTTTCTAGATTGACTAAATATTTTATTACTTGTCTGTTACCTAAGCATTATCTGTTGTTTAAATTAATGATCCGTTTAAAAACGAGATATTGAAATTTATTTAGAAATGAAAACAATATACAGCATGTTTCGTTTATGGTTGATTATATAATGTGGTCTGAGCGTTCGTTTTCTAATCATGCCATCCTGGTTCGAGTAACAACACAATCGATTTGTTCATAGAGTTGGCTTCTTGATATTTACCGGGAGATCTCGGGCAAATTGATCCAAGTGTGTAAAATTGGATAGACTAAATAATTTAGACTTCGTTTATAGTTGAGCTCGCACGAAGCCACAAGTCATCGTGACCGAGTGTTTGACCGTTTTGGTTTTCTCAAGAAATTGATCACGCCAACTTATGCGCCCTCTACCAGAAACTGTAACGAACATCCTTTCAACACAGTTGCAATATAAACAACGCATGATCTCTGTGGCTTACGGACGCGTCTATAATAGGGACTGATTAGCCACGCTGGTAGATGGATGTGATCGGAAGCGAGCCGTAGGCGGCCGGATAATTTGATGAAAGGTTATGTATGCTTTATACTTGTGTATCAGTTAGTTAAGTGCCATACGTGATACATGCTTGGACGATCATGTCTCGAAAGAGACATGACTGACTGGGCAGAAGATTATCCCGCAGTAGGTTGCCATTGCTTTCTGTGGTAGACTGGTTGCCGACCAAGACTACAGAAACCAATCTGTCCTGCTATTTAACCCATAACTGGAAGGAAGAGACGGATTACTACCTTTGCCAAGGGTATTTGCGCGTAAGTGAATACAATGGATTCAACTAGAATTCGAACTCGGCTCCCGATTCCTCGTTCCGAGCCGATATCCACTGTACCACAACGCACATCCTTGTGTATAAATGCCGTAAAAAATGACGGCAAAATATTTGAGAGGATTATTAGTTATTTCTTCATAGGTTATCTCCCCTGCTCTGTGTTACCTGACTAACTTGGGGGATTTATGCGTAAATTTGGCCAAGCATTTCTAAAATTTATTTCTAATAAAAATTTAGATTTTGACTGAAAGAACTAAAATTTTGTTTTAAAGTTATTAGAAAATTTAAAAGATAAAATTTTGCTGATTCAAAAATATTAATATTTATTCATTCAGTATTGGGAATGAACTAAAATAAATGTGTTAACTGTGCACTAACTTCAGAATTAACAGAATTTATGTGTAAATTATGTCTTTTGATTAAAAAAATGTTAATAACTATTCATCAAATATTGTGAATGAACCGAGTGTTAACCGTGCATTAACTTCAAAACTATGAAGGCAAAAATATTTGAGAGGATTAGTAGCTGTTTACTCGCATTTTACCCACCCCGAGCGTGAGAGAAGTATGATGTTGTCTTTTATAAAGATACAGAAAACACAGAACACGGGAGCTGGATTAAACACAGCCATTTAGCTGGGCCGTTTATTCAGGAATCGTGGGGAAAAGGAAGTCCCTATCTTCTTTTTCTTTTTATTGGAGAGGGCCTGTCTAAGGGAGGGGGACAACTCATATCTTCACATCCCTCTTTTACCATAAGGAGTTTTTTCTAACAGTTTCTTACAAGTCGTATCTTTTGGGTGGTTTGATAACACGACCTGATTTTGTAGTAGTTTCTAGTCTACTCGTATTGGTTTGTGTTGCATGTGCACGGCTCTGCGCTTCCATAGGCGGTGCACAGATGCTTGTGTTGGTGCTGGGAGTTTCCTCAGGGTGCACGTCTGGTATTGATGTGGTGTTGGGTGTGTGGGCAACTTCCTTGAGGTGCCTGCGGTTTCTGCGGAGACTCTGCCCTGACGGCGTTTCGACGATGTATGAACGCGGTTCAGCACAGGCCTGTTTGACGATGGCTGGGATCCATCTTCTTGAGTCTTGGTCTTGAATGCGCACTTGTTGTCTTGTGCTAAGATCAGGGAGGTCCTTGGCGTGTATGTCATGGTGCTTTTTCTGTGACAACTGTCTTTGGAGTAGTTGATTCTGGATTTCCTCCCTCCGGACGTTTTGGTTGTTGCATTTGGCGGGGAGGTTGCTGACTAGTTTGCGATTGAACAGCAATTCTCCCGGGGATGGAATAATGTGGTCTATTGGGGTGGATCGGAGACACAACAGGCTCATGTTTATGTCCCGGTTGCTCAGCATGGCTTTTTTCATAGCCGCTTTGACGGTTTGAACACAGCGTTCTGCCATGCCGTTGGATTGTGGGTATCTGGGAGAGGAGGTGATGTGCTCAAAGTCCCATGCTCTTACGAAGTCTTTGAAATGCTGGGAGTTATAATGAGAACCGTTATCGCTGATAAGCCTTTCTGGGACTCCTTGCTCAGCAAATATTTGCTTGATAAAACCGATAACTTCCTTGCTGGAGAATTCTTTGAGTTTGCGGATGAAGGGGTACTTCGAATAGTAATCCACAATTAGAAGATAATTAACTCCATTGAGGTTGAAAATGTCAGTCGCTAGGATTTGCCATGGTCGCACAGGGATCTCGTGTGGCATGAGGGTTTCTGCGGTTTGAAATTTTTGCAGCTCTTGGCATATGGTGCATTTCTGTGTTATTCTGTCAATGTCATTATTGATGCCGCTCCAGAAAACACATGTTCTGGCTCTCAGTTTGCATTTTTCGCGCCCCTGGTGCCCATAGTGTATCTTTTCCAATATCTCTGGTTGCATTGATGTAGGGATCAGAATTCTGTCACCTTTGAGTATTATGCCATTTTCAATGGAGAGCTCATCCCGGTAGGACCAATATGGCCGCAAATTTTTGTTGACTTCTCGGGAAGTGTTCGGCCAACCTTGTAGAATGGTTTCTCTGAGTTCACAGAGGATGGAGTCAGCTGTGGTTGCGTGCTTGATCTGTGCTAATTTTTCAGTGGAAAACTGAACGAAATCCACTCTTATATTGAGGTTGATCTCTTCTTTGTTTTTTCTATTTGGTAGTCGGGAGAATCCATCTGCCAGGGTCATCTCCTTGCCTGGACGATCTGTGATGCTCAGGTCATACTCCTGCAGGCGTAGAAGCATGCGTTGCAAACGAGGGGGAGCTGAGATTAGGTTTTTTAAACTGATCATCTCTAATGGCTTGTGGTCACTTTCTACCTTGAATTGACATCCATATAAGTAGGTTTTAAATCGCTCACAGCCAAAGACAACAGCTAGCAGCTCTCTCTCTATGTTCGCATATCTTTGTTCTGTCTCTGTGAGTGCTTTCAACGCAAAGGCGATTGGTTTTCCCTCCTGCATGAGTACTGCGCCTAATCCTTTGTTGGAGGGGTCCACCTGCAGGCTTGTTTACTTTGATGGGTTGAAATATGCGAGAGACATTTCCTGGCATATCAGATCCTTTATTTTCTGCAGTGCTTTCTGGTGACTGGCTGTCCATTGATATTCTGATTCTTTCTTGAGAAGATCCCTCATGGGTGCCGTCAAATCAGATAAATGCGGAATGAAGGGCGCTAAGTAGGTGATTATGCCTCACACCTTTTGTAGTTCTGTTACATTGGTGGGGCTGGGTAGTTGTTTTATTGCCTCTACTTTGTTCGGATCGGGTTTGATACCATCTTTGTCGTATATGGCTCCAAAGAAGGCTATGCGTTTCTTGTCAATTTCGCATTTTTCACTATTGAAGCACAACCCTTCGGTTTGCGCCACCTTCATAAGCTTGCAGAGGTTGAGATCATGTTCCTCCTTGGTCTTTCCATAGACAATGACGTCATCTATTAGGCCGATTGTCCCTGGGCATTTTTCCAGTATCATGTCCATTCTCTGCATAAATACGTCTTGGGACATCACTAGCCCAAATGGCATTCTTTGAAAGCAGAATCTTCCAAATGGTGAGTGAAACGTTGTTAGTCGTTGGGATTCAGTATCAAGCGGTATGGACCGATATCCATTTTTGGCATCCAGTTTTGAAAAATATTGAGCACCCGATAGCTTGTGCGTTAGCTCCTCCATCGTAGGGGTTTTGTAGTGGCATCTCATGATGGCTCGTTTGAGGTCTTTGGGGTCCAGGCAGAGGCGAAGTTTTCCGTTCTTTTTTCGAACGTAAACTATACTGCTGACCCATTCGGTTGGTTCTGTCACCTTTCGGATGATGCCTTGGGATTCCATGGACTTGAGTTCCTTTTCTATTTCGTATCTTAGGTGGATGGGGCACTTCCTGGGTGCATGGATCACTGGGTGATTGTCGGGTTTTAGTACTATGTGATAGTCGCCCTTGAAGTGTCCTATGCGGTCAAACTGGTCGGGATAAACCTTTTTTAAATCCTTGATCGATTCAATCGGATCTTTTATTTCTCTGGTGGTGCAGTGGAGGCTTACTAATTTTAGGCTTCTGAGTAAGGGTAGTCCAATTATGGCAGGTCCATTTGATGTCACCACATAAAATTTTATGTGTCGCCATAGACCCTTGTAAGCGCATTTTATTACGATGGATCCGTGCTGTGGGATCTTGGAGCCGTTGTAAGCTGTTAGAACAGCTGTTTCTTCTTGCGTCGTTCCAGGACGTGGATGTCCATTTTGGTCCACACATTTGGGGAACATTTGACGGAATGTACGTAATGGGAGGGCGTTTCCTTCAGCTCCGGTGTCTATTTTGATTTTTAGCCGGTCTGTGCCTTGCCTGTTTGGGAGTGCAACGTCGAGATTCGCGAAGGCTTCTGTTTCAGTGATTTTTCTTCGTGCTCATGCACTGAATAAAATGCCATACTCTCGAAATCACTTGCGATCTCTATTTCATTTTGCACATTAATGCAGCTCTGTTGGCTTCTTCCTGTGTCCCGTGCTGTTTCAGCTTTTTTGCGCTTGGTTTGCTGCCTGTTCGTGTTCTTTCTGTATGTCTGTGTCTGACACACTTTGGCCCAATGGTTTTTCCGACCACATGCAGAACAAGTACTGCCTCGTGCAGGACAATTTCCTGGCTTGTGTTGACGACCACATCTACCACAGACGTCGAAACTTACAGTCTTGTGTTTTATGGCGCTTATGTGGCTTTCCTCTTTTTTTTAGCTCATTCATCTTCTCCATATGGCTGACTGAAGCTTCATAGCTTCTACACGTGTTGAGCACATCTGGCAGTGGTACGGGCTCGTTCTTGCTCAGTAGTTTCTTTTGTAATTCTGGGAAACGGGTTCCTATAATTATTTGTTCGGTAATTCTTTCCTCAAGCTCGAGCTCGTCTCTGAACTTGCATTTCTGCGCCTGAAGCCTGCACCTTGCGAGAAAGTCATCGATACTCTCAGTGTCGGACTGTGCGTATTTTTGTAGGCAATTCGGAAATTAGTTTGGGGCTCTATTTGTTCTAAGAATTTTTTCCAAATCACCGCCGGATTTCGTTTGTCCGCTTCGTTGGCGAATAACCAAGAGTTGTATCTTCTCAGGCCTTCCGTGCCTGCCAGCAGCAGAATGTGGTCCACTTGTTTACTTTCCTCAATGGCTCTTACGGAGAAAAATAACTCGCATTGCTGCTTAAAAAATTTGAAGGATTATTTGTTTCCCAGTGCATGTGCGGTTCCATTGAGTGACTGGACGTCATTTTGCAACAATATACGGGAGTGAAAGAGAATGAGAGAATGAATTCGACAACTTACGGTTTTCTCAGGAACATCCAAGATGGCGTCTTCTAGTGTGCACATGTGCGTTTTTTTTTTTTTTTGGGGGGGGGGGCTCTCATTAATAAATTTCTTCTTGTGTCAGTTTATAGTCGTGTTGCGTGTTCCATTGTTGGTTTTACCGCTGCCACCATTTAATAATGTATGATGTTGTCTTTTATAAAGATACAGAAAACACAGAACACGGGAGCTGGATTAAACACAGCCATTTAGCTGGGCCGTTTATTCAGGAATCGTGGGGAAAAGGAAGTCCCTATCTTCTTTTTCTTTTTATTGGAGATGGCCTGTCTAAGGGGGACAACTCATATCTTCACAGAAGGGATATATATATATATATATATATATATATATATATATATATATATATATATATGTACAAGCAGTATAGCCCGGCGTTGCTCGGGTGTAATGAAAGCTTTAAAACTAATCCATGGTCCTGGAGCTCAGACTCTTTGGACGTTGGCACAAAAGAATAAAAAGCAATAGTTTTTTTTTTAATCATATCACCCCGAGCAAGGCGGTAACGCCACTGGTGAGCAGGGGGTTACGTAAGAGTGAAAAGATTGGAAAAGAGAAAGCCGGAAACCACATCAGGAAACAGGAAACAAGGCATGAGTCTCTCCACCTGTTCAGTAGACATGGGTGGAGTGTAAACCGGGCAATAGTTTAGTCTATCTACTCCAATTGAGAAAAAAAAAGAAAATAGTGAAAAGATTGGAAAAGAGAAAGCCGGAAACCATATCCTAAACAGGAAACAAGGGATGAGCCTCTGCACCTGTTCAATAGATATGGGTGGAGTGTAAACCGGGCGATAGTTTAGTCTATTTGCTCTAATTGAGAAAAAAAGTGTGAAAAGATTGGAAAAGCGAAAGCCGGAAATCACATACTAAACAGGAAACAAGGGATGAGCCTCTTCACCTGTTCAGTAGACATGGGTGGAGTGTAAACCGGGCGATAGTTTAGTCTATCTACTCCAATGAGTCTATCTACTCCAATGAGTCTATCTACTCCAATAGTTGTTTCCAGTTAAAGCGAAACCGTAGACTGAAAGAAAAATGAATGGATGTAAATCAAATTTTGATTTCCTGGTATCGATTTAAAATTTTCTGCAGTATTGTAAGAACTGCAACCTTGAAACTTCTGAATATCGTTTCTTATGTCTTTCTCTATGAGTGTATCAAATTTGATTAAAATCGGACCACTCCTTCTATAACCCGATTTTTTCGATTATCGATTTTCGATATTTATCGGCGGTACCTCGACACAAAACTTAGCTAAGAACACTCGCAGACGCTTATAGTACAACTGTGTAAATGTTCAAGAAAATTTGTTCAGCCGTTTCGGAGTCTATAGGTAACGGATACAGACACACACACAGACAAAGTTCCATTTAAAAATAAGTTTATATATATATATATATATATACACACACACACACACACACACACACACACACACACAACGGTCCTTGTCATAATAAAGAGAATTTTGTGTGTAATTGTTAGACGTTAATTCGGTATATAAACAAGGAACATTTTAATAGCAGAAAATCGGAAACTGAATTTTTTTGCATTAAAACTGAATATATATAATATAACTAATAATATTAATAATTCTGTTATTTAGTTTGCTTGCATCACTTTAGCAAAAATTTGAAAATCAAATTATTAAATTTAAAAAGAAAACGTTTCCTTGTAAAGAAGAGCTTCTCTTGTTTATGGTTTAACATTTTACTCATATATTTAATAATAAAAGCTTAATGTTTCTTTTCTAATCTGCTTCTTCTTTGCTGAATGCTATTCAGCCCATAAGACGTGATGGTAGCATAAAGTATTTGAGATTGTCGGCACAGAATGCGGGATTTCAAACCGAGTTTTAGTTTAGTTTGTCGAGTTTTCTTTCGCTTGGAAAAGGAAGGAATCCACAACTTCCTCCAACTCAACTCCAGATGTAAATAAAATAGCAGTGTAAACTGGGATCTCCAGACTCGTATGTCAGCAAGTCTGGGAGAATAAATTAGTTTAAAATAGTAAAAACGACAACAGGAAACGATTCCAGTATCTTTCACAGATGTCATGCTAATTTGTATGTAATAAAGGTATAAAATCTACGAAGTTCCATAAAGTGGTTACATCATCAAGGAACATACTTTTTAAAATATTCAGCGCATGTAGATATAAATCATTTGTGTAATATAAGTGATAGAAAGAAGAAAATTAACAATTACCAAAAAAGAGTTGCTTGACTCCACAAAATCATTTTCAGGTGGCATAACTATTGTTAAACAAAACCTAATTCATAAAGACAGTTTAAATTCACATATAGTTGATCCTTCGTGCAAGAAGAACGGATAACGCACCAACCTTTACAGAATCTATTCAAAATAATTGATAGGAAGCATATTTGAGGAATATAAAGTTTAAAATAAACTATACATAGGCTGTACTGAGATAATTCTGTCAGTTGTTCGAACTTGGTCCTATGATTAACTTCAACGCAGTAATTAAAGCGAAATCATCTCAAGAACACAAACGCCGGAAACTATAGACAAGAGAGGGAATTCGCATGCATACTCAGAAGTAGATTCAATATTCAGAACATAACACACATCCAAAGTAAGTAGAATAGTATATAAACGAAGTGTTTTAAAAATACGTTATCATCAGTCTGAAAAATTAAATAAAACTTACAATACAAAAGTAAATACTTGTAAAATCGTGAGTGTTTCCACAGCTTTAGACCATTTTTTAAAAAAATTGATAACATTTTTCAGTATTGATAATTCATTGCTCTTATCTAATTTTCATAGAAGAGACAATAAATATTTCCATGGGTCTTCACAATGCCACAATTAAAAAATATTATAAACTTTAAATATTTCGAACACAGAAACGAAGTAAATTTTAACATGAAATTAGGACAATTTCTATTTCCTTTAGGTATACACTAAATATGTTTGTAAATAGGCACGCATTGATGAGTAAGCTTGTAAGAATCAAGCATTGAGTTGTAGAAGCCGATTTTAGTGGAAAGTGTCAAAATATTCGATGACTCAAGAGATTGGAAAAACGTCGACAGATGTATGGAATGCTGTGATTAAAAGCAATAACAGATCGATGTGCTTTGATCGGTAGAAAGAATGATGTTGTTGTGCAGACGTACAAACGTTTTACCCGTTTGGCAGATAGAACATCAAGGCCGGGCCGACCAAGCATTGGGCATGACAAAGAACATTCCGATGCCAGTCGCTGTTAAATTCAGTAATCAATACCGAAAACCCATCACCGTCAATTTTGATACCCTTGTAGCTGGCTTGTGCAAAAAGGCGCACATCAGAATTCTCTCTTCGCTAAATCATTCAATTGAGAAAACACTTGACTGAACTCGGTTCGTTTATAAGCGATTTCCGACACCAGCTTAAATATTGAGATCAATGTCTGAAGGTGTGCTTGAAAGAAACTGCCGTGTGTGATTGACTGTTGATGGGTAATGAAGCGATTAAATTTCATCCAACCGATGAGGAAATAACCTAGAATACTTATTCATCTTTAGATAAAAAGCACAACGTTATAATGGGGCCGAAAATCAATTTCTATGGAAACGTGTTTGTGTAGTTACATATTCACAATTACGCTAAATATGTCCATCCGCGCAGGTGGTAAAACCGTTCTGAAAGGACATTATTAGTTTACTTCATGCATGAAGGTTCGGTCGTCAATACATTGAATATTATAAAAGCCAGAGCATTAAGATATTATTAGTCTGATCTGAATAACGTGCCATTTTTAAATCATAATAATAATAACAGTAAACATGATCTGAGTGATTTTCTACCTCAAATCTTGTTAAATCATAGGGATATACGATGATGCTCATTAAACGAGCTGGAAGGAACACTTCGTTGTGATATTGGTGAGCGATCTTGTCTCACTAGAAAAAAAATTACGACTGAATTGTGGATTAGATCTCCACTGGCTGGCTCATGTCTTTGGGTTTGTGCCACATTTAAGCTACACTTAGAAAATCATTATTACATGAGATAGGAGTTTGAAGGTGTTCAATATTTGCCCATAGTTGGTACCCTCACAGATGCTATCACACTGGGTCAAGGTGACCTGGAAACAACAGCAATTAAAAGATGGTTCTACGCTCCTCAGAAGTCTTGATGCCGTCGCATGTAGTTCATCGTCATTTTCGACCGAATACATGGGTATCAGCAAATATTAATATTATTGCTAAATTAATTCACTATATTACGCGCTTTGCATGGTCATGTGTGTGCCTATATATATATATATATATATATATATATATATATATATATATATATATATACCTATACAGCATTCTTAAAGTCGATCAGTTATGTACATAGGTGTTGAAATGTAGTAAATTAAACACCAAAGATCAATTCTTTTTTAACTTTAAATTTATGTGCGTTGTGGTGCAGTCAATATGGGCTCGGGACAAATTAGATTTTTTAGCCTTGGCTGGCAACCAGTCTACAGGAAAAATTAATGGCAACCGATTGTGGAGAAATTTTCTCCCCAGTCAATCATGTCTCTTTCAAGATATGATTGCCCAAGCGTACATCACGTATGGCACTTGAATGACTGCATTTATTTTCACTCAATGTGTTCTACCGGCATTGTAGCATTGCCTGAGGTAAAGCAGTTTTATTTATCATACACATTTAAAGTAAAAATTTCTCATAAATATTTTGCAAATATTCAGTTTTTTTTATCACAAATCAAGAAACTAGTCACAATAAATGAAGGCAGGACAGGAGGATATGGGTCTGCTTACAGTTCTTTTATTAAATAATCTAAAAGTGATTCACACTAAATAAGAGATTATGAATTTTTGGGGTCTTTTTTATTTTTAGTTTATACTTCATCAAGAATGGATATACTAATACTTGGTGATTATAGTACCTTTTGTAATTACAATACTGACGCCTGACATTATTTTGCCTGGCTGTGAAATCATTAAATCATTGAAAGGTATTTTTCTCACGAACATTCGTAAGAAAGTATCTATAAAAGAATTGTATCTCTCGAACAAGCTAAGTAAACTGCTACACTTAAATGTCAAGTGATTGAATGATAATAATAATGGTCAGTTCGATAAAAAACCAAGCATTGTCGAGGAATTCAGACGCATAGCCGTTGACATTTATGGTCTTAAATTCCCCTAAATTTAAATAAATAAGTGTATTCTGTTCGTTTAAAATGTTTTTTTAATGTCGAATGCTTATATATATATATATATATATATATATATATATAAGGGACCTTTCTTTTTAGCTTTAGGTGTTCGCACTTCGCACATTTTCCTTCTTAGTAAATAAATTTCTTCCATTATCTTCTTTGTTCTGTTTTATAATAAAATTTTATTATAAATGAGATAATTTTGTTTTATGTTTTATTTGCCGCAGTGCTTGGATTTCGTCCAGGAAATGAAAAAAAAATTATAGTTAAATGGTGTATACGCTTAACGAATCTTCGATTTAGTTTGACTTTTAAAAGTCAGCTTCTATTATACGTACACACACACACGTACAAAATATATATATATATATAAATATATATATATATATATATATATATATATATATATAGTAATATTTTTATTATGATTGTTTATAATAAAAACATTGTTTATTGCAGCACAAGAGCCGTTGTATGCCTGATGAGGTGCTAATGAGCGAGCACCGAAATACAACGATTGTGTTGCAGTAAATTATGTTTTCATTATAAACATTTATATTACTATATATAATTTTCTACTAAATTTCGAGCACTCTTAAAAAAGTAAATCGCTACAAGCAGTCGATTGCTAACCCATTTGTTTGTACTACTTCTAATATATATATATATATATATATATATATATATATATATATATATATGAAAAATTATTAAAAAGTTGTGAGTTTCAAAATGTATATATATATAATATATATATACACATATTATATATATATGTGCGTGTGTGTGTGTGTGTATGTGTGTGTGTGTGATAGTCGTTTGCAGTTTCTTTTAACTTAGTACAAGAAAGCGTGAACTACTACCATGCAAAAAACTATAAGATGACGGAAAACAGAGAATATAATGATAATTAATTCTTTTTAATATGTGGAAACAAACACCCTCTGCCTGATGAATGTCACGGCGCTAGAAACACGTGTAGCAAAAGATAAAAAATAAAATACAATATATTTTTATTTAAAATATACACTTTTCTCTGGTTGGAACTATATATATATATATATATATATATATATATATGGCAGATCCGCTTTACGTATATATATTCGTGTAAATAATCTCTCATGAATTCATGAATCAACATAGTTTACATGTTTCTTAAAATCCTCATCTATTCAAATTATCATGAATATTTAAATATAAGGTTCTAAAATAATTTTGTTCTCTCAAGCTGCTCTCTGCTAGTGAGAGAGAGAGAGAATTCCAAATTTTAAATTTTAAAACCGTGACACTACAACATCTCTCTTGAATAAATTTGACGAAAATGATGAAACTGAAGTATCAATAAGAGACGACACAACTACTAGTAATCGTTAAACCCTTCTCTACCTTAAAAAGATATTCATATAATTATGTATTTTTAAAGTAATAGGTAAACAGGTAGTGTAGTTGTTACTGCCATTTGATATGGAATGAACGTATCATACAGTCGGATTTTTTATTAGTGAAAAACATTAGGGCAACTATCAAAAGTATTTTTCGAATGACATTATCTCTAGTTTATCGGGAATATGCTAATTACAGAGAGAGAAGTCTCCTGTGAAAACTACAGATACCCACAGGTGATGCAAGAGAGCGACGGTTAATGACTGAAAATGATAATTACTCAACAAAGAGGAACAATGCATAAATTCAATGCCCAATTCAACGCTAGTTTGGCTCAACTCGCCGCCCAGTTCATCACTAAAGGCAATGTGCATTGTACACATCGATTGATGGGATTTCGTAGTCATCGAATAAGATGCGTATTAGTATTGATGTCACAGCTTCGGTTATTGTATCTCAACGGAGCCAATGTCGGATGATAAGACAAAGTTCAAAGAAGGATCTGTAATGTTAGAGGTTCTGGCATGGTATCTCGTCTTCAGTCAATTTCTCACCATCATGATGTAGCTTCTTTCTATCTTTTCTACAGATATCCTAATGGGAATGGTCATAATTAGATTTTCTTCTTTGTACTTTGAACGCACGAATTTCAGGGAACCACTAAATTGGCAACTAGGTCTCACCTACTCACTGTTGAAGTAGCTACATGTACCGTAATTTATATTCTAATAGTTTCTTTGCTCACGCCTGAAAATCTATTCCCATTTCTTGCTTCTCTGCTAACTACAATCTTCCAAAATTTAAATGCCACGTTCAACGCTATATTATGTTTTTCGGGAAACCTGTTATTTTATTGTCCATACTACAGTCTTCTCATTTTCTTTCACTAATGTAACCTTATGCGTCATTAAGTCAGCATTATCGCCTTGCCTGAGGTGAAATATTTTTTTAAAAAATGAGTCATTTTCACTGCTGTTGAAGGTAAACGGTCGAGTTTGGTGTACTGAGTGGAGAATATTTCTCTAAAATGGTTTATTTGCTGAATATTTTTTAAAGCTGGTTGTTTCTCTGTAACGGTGCAGAATGTGTACACAATGACCACAGTTAGTTTTGACAAAGTGTCATATACACAGACATAGTAGCAATTAATTTCCTCACCTTTATGTTTGCCATGTTTCCAGATTCTGACTGTTCATTTCAACAATATAACACATCATTCATCGAGTGAAGGTGACGCTAAACTGATGCCATTAAACACTTATTGACTTTCAGGTATTTTACTCTACGGTTGCCAAATTTTAACCCTGTTAATCCTGTATACTGCCGATCTCATCAAATTTCTGTAACAACATCTAATACCTACAACGATATATATCTTGAATATTCCTTGATAGATACATTGCTGCAATTAGCCTTTCCTATGTTTATTGTAAACTTTAATTGATGGAGTTTTCTATGTATTGATTGGGTTTTCCATATATAATGTACACTTCAAATGATAGGGCATCGTCGTTACCCATGCCACAAGAGGTGCTACACTATTACGTAGCTCCCTAACTTTAAATACATAAGTTTATAATATCCGTTCAACTCATCAATTAAAACTCGTAATTATATCTATTTCATTTTTTTCTTTCTTTAAGTTTTCAATGTTTAATATTTTTCTCGATCTTCAAATGATTCAAACTGATTCTTGTGAGTTAAAACTAACTGGAATAGTGCTCACCTCACAGATGTGTATCAACCAAATTTGATAACTGGAATAATTTATTTAATGCAGATTCATCAGTAAGCTAGTAAAATCTGTTTTTTTATTGCTTGATTTTTGCTTAGTATTTAATTTATTCGAAATTTTAATACCGTCATTGCAAATTAAGATTAGTTTTTAGAATTTTATTTCATTTATATGAAATACTTGATATATTATTACCAAATTATAAAGGAAAGTGTACCGGATAATATGAATAATACCTCAATAACTTCTCCAGGGACGACATTAAAATAAAGTCATTCTATTTGATTGATCACATATCATTATTTTCCGACTTTCAGGTCCGACGACACATTTGGGATTTCGTAAATTTCAATCAGAAAATCTCAAAAAAGAAATAATATTTATTAGTTTATTTTTGTATTTCATACAAAAATTGTTAACGCCAATTCCGGAAGATATTGTAATTAAGAAAAATACACACATGGCTCCTATGACTAATAAAACGCTTAAGAAAGACGCATGGTTATGAAAACCAGACCGAGGAAGACAAAAAAAAAACACGAAAGAACACTTACTCCATAGCTAGATATCAAGAAGATCTCTGTTACGAGGCAACAGGCCGCACAGGAAACAGCACGTTATCGCTGACTATTGATCACTGCAACATATTACAACGCCATCCAAAAGGTCTCCCTCATGCAATTCGTCATAATTGATTTTCCCTTGAAATAATCATAAAACATTGCAAGCTAAAGTAATTTAAGTTGTGCGATGTCTGTCCCCAGTGACTAAAACAGAAGTAGAATTATCTCGTCAAATTCTTAATATTTTCTTGACAGGCTCTCAACGAATTCTATTAAAAATATAGATTTTGAATAATTAAAAAAAATATCACAAAGAATTTGTGCAATTTCTCATATTTATACATAATATTTGAGAAAAAATGTTTGGATATGAACTTGAACAGAATTTTAAGACAGTGTAAATAAATATAGAGAGAGACTCTTGTCCTTTTTTACACTAGTAAATCAAATGTTTTTTTTTCATAAACTTTTTGTATATTTGTTATTGCATAAAATATTATTGTTATTGCATAAAATATATATCATTCTTCTTCTCCAATAAGTTGTGTTCAATCAGGATGTTAGCTATCATAGGTTGCTATAATTTCCTGTCCTTAGTAACTTTTGGTAAATTTTGTATTTTCCATATCTCTCCTAATCCCTGTTCCGGTAAGCTTTACTATTCCCCCGATTCCATGATTTGTCATTCTTTGACGCAGATCCATTAGATCGATTATTTTCTTTTTTTTTTTGCTTTCATTATGTCATATGTGTGAAAACTTTCCATTTCCTCTTTTCTTATCATATTATGCAAATTCTTTAATTGTAACGTTATTTAATCGAGTGCATTGCCATATAGAATTCATTGATATGCCTTCTCTAGAATCAAATAAAATCAGTGTAGCATATGAATATAGACGAAAAAGGATAAGAAACATTCATCTGTTTAGATACTGGCACTTTTTCAGCGACTTTTCAAAATCGATTCATACGCATCTGAGATCTCATAAGGTATTGTTTCTTCATCGCTTTTTTCCATAAATGTTTAACAATTCATCTTAATACTTACATATTTTTGTCATTTCTGCTTTTCTTTCCTGTCTTAGAATTTACCGATAACAAAAAGCAAGTAAATATAAAAATACTTAAGAGACATTCTTTTTAAAACTCTTGATGAAGATTGATGGAACAAAACAAATGAAAATTGATTGAATATTAACATCTTAATGTCATCTTTCGACACAAAGAATTACCAAAATTATGATTGCTTGTAAAGTTAACTATTTCAGTAAATACACACAACAAAAACAAAATGTACTGACACTTGGGACGTGTCAGTACTTTTTTCAGATAAAGAGATATAGTACTCTCAAGAGATGATAAAATAAAATCGTATCTTTTTTTAGTTTTCACTGCTCTTAACAGTCAACAGTTTTTAGAAACTTGTTTCCGACACCTTTTCATATAGGAAATAAATATATACGGATACATACTAAAAAAAAAAGAGAAAGTTTATTCAATCTAAAAATAAAAATCATCAACGGCAACTGAATGTATCGCCACACTGCTAAATGCAAGTGAGTCTGTTGTTTCAAAACTCACTTTATTAGATATTTTTATATGTATGACAATCACAATTACAAAGTGAACTTTCCAGAATTAACTTCTGGATGTGGTTAGACTGGCAAAATCATACTTTCCATTAGACATTTATTGAAACCTGACCACATCTACGTAGTTAGCTATGTGAGCATGTTTGTTAGTTTGTCTGAGTTAAGCGTATGTTTATGTAGCTACATCAATAAGTCCGCCAGCTAGTAGTAAAAAGAGCACAGAAATGTTAACTTTTAGAACTTGACTTTGTTTCTTAGCAATGGATTTGATCCAGCGGTGAATATTTATAGCTCAATAGTTTCCCCGGGAAAATATCAGATGAGAATTCATACATATACAAACGTTTCAGGTTCATTTTTATTCATTCCTTAAAGATATATAAATCATTTATATTACTAATTTTACTAGTGTACGTATTAAATTACAGTTAAAAATAGTAAGACTACATTGAGCTGATTATCCGAAGAGCATAAAATCATTCTTTAAAATAATTATTTGAAATACTATTATAACAAAGATATATAAAAGTAAAGTTACCATAGATACTCATAAATACTGATAAATATATCGTTTTATTATTGAAATTACTTTGATCAATGTTGTTGCCCCAAATATTGAAGTAAAACACATTTTGCTGGCATACCTGACCCACGTTTACCCTTAAATATTAAAAGTTTATACTTTTAATGATTGCACGAAAAACAATTTAATTGTGAATAAGCTAACTAAGGAACATGTTAAAAGACTCAGTAACATCCAAAAGGTTTTCTTCATTAATGATAACCCTATGATCCGATAAGTGACAGTTGAGTCTGCATGAAATTGAGGTTGTGGTATATTCTATTTAAATTTTTTTGTGTTTTATTATTGTTATGTTGTTATCTTTCATCATAATTTGATTTCTGCTAAGGTCTCACTGCATACTAAGTGTGCGAGAAGACCTAAGGCAGGTCGTGGTGTGTTGTTTTGATTCCAATTCATGTTTTTTCATATCTTCCTAACGTCCCTAGCGCTACATAGACAAAGTTCTCCCTAGTTCTCCAACAAGACAATTTCCTACATATCTCCCTAGCTGGCGTCTCCAGGAATTCTTTCAATGTGTTGTTCTGCTCCATTTTTTACCACTCCAAGTGCACTTACTATCACTGACACGATTCTTGTTTTCAATTTCCACACCTTTTCTATTTCAATTTCCAGGTCTTTATATTTTGGCAGTTTTTCGAATTCCTTGTTTGCTATGTTACAATCCGCTGGACAAGCCATATCAATTAATAGACAAGTTTTTCTTTCTGGTTTTTAACAATAATGTCCCGCCTATTTGCTTCAATTTTTCCGTCTGTGTAGATGGTGCAATCCCACAAAATGGTCACATTTTCAATTTTTGTAGCCGGTGCTGGGCGATGTCCATACCAGTGATCGTCCATACATCTCTCAGACAGTTTGCACACTGTCCAATGTAAATATTGCTTCACTCTATCGTGACGATATTTATATTCATTTGGGGCAAGTACAGAACATCCTGAGATTAGATGGTCTATTGTTTCTTGATATTTATCACAGAACCTGCATTTTGGATCCAAATTATTATGGGTAATATCTGCATGAAAGTTCCTAGTGAAAAAACTTTGGTCTGTCCTGCGCTCAGACTTTAATCCAGATACACGTAACCATCGATGAGTTTTAACTTTATTAACATTGGATTTATTAGCACGTTCTGGATATTGGCTATGCAGAGGTTTGTCTTGCCAGCATTGTTTCATCTGTTCAAGAGCTTTATCTTTGGCTTTCTTTTTCATACTTTTTGCCGCGATAGTTGGTTCTTGGCTTCCGTTTTGCTTTTCTACAGAATCTACTAAAGGTAAATCTTGTTTGTATTTACTGCCTTCTTTCATTATTGAATATTTGTTCTTTCTTTTTTCATGTTGTTTGAGTAATTATATTATCCAGTCCTTTGTTGTTTCTATATATGTTAGTAAGCCAATAGTTGTTGTCTTGCATGACAATTCTAGCTGAATACGACCTCTTCCACCTTCTTCATGGGATATGTATAGACGGTCTACATCAGACTTTAAATGATGCATCTTATGCTTAGAAAGAAGCTTTCTTGTTTTTGAATCCATTCGTCTAATGTCGTTTACAGTCCAGTTCAAGATGTTGAAACTATATTGGACAACAGGGATGGCAAGGCTATTAATGGCCAGAAATCTGTTCTGAGAATTCAATTCAGTTTTTAATATCAATCGTAGCCTTCTCTAGTACTCTTTACGCACTATTTCTTTCATTTTTTATGGTGAAATTTTTCACTCTCATTTACACCTAGATATTTATAAGTTTCTGGCTCTAAGTCTTTTATTGTTACAGCAGGGTCTAAGCTAATTGAGGATGTTTGTTGTAGCGATCCTCGTAAAACTGTAGCTTTAGCACATTTATTCAAATTGAATTTCATTCCAATGTCGTCAATGAAGTATTTTACAGGTTTGCAGAAGATCTTCCAGCTCATTATCATTCTTAGCATACAACTTTAAGTCATCCATGTAAAATAGATGGCTTATTTTCTTTTGAGCTATTTTATAACTACATTCTGTCTTGTTAAGTTGACTGGTTAATGCTATTAATGATATGCAAAATAGTAAGGGAGACAAAGAGTCACCTTGAAATATACCTCTTTTGATGCTTATTTCACCAGATTTATAGGTTCCATTTATACGATTGAGGTAAAGGGTTGTTTTCCATATCGACATACATTGTTTGATGAAATTGATGATGACGGGTGATACCTTGTACATATTCAAAGTCTTTAAGATCCAGAAATGTTGTACACTATCGAATGCTTTACGATAATCTATCCAGGCAGTACTTAGATTTTTATTTGTATTGTAGCAGTTTTCGAGAATCATTCTGTTAATAAGCAATTGGTCTTTACATCCGTAACAGCCACGTTTGCACCCTTTTTGTTCAAGCGGTAGTATGTCAATTCTTTCCCAGAAGAAATATGTCTGTTTTGTTAAAATAGATGTTAATAGTTTGTATGTTGTCGGAATGCATGTAATTGGTCTGTAGTTTTTCGGGCTATTTGTATCACTATTCTTGGGTAGAAGAAAGGTAATTCCTTTGGTCATCTATGCAGGAATTTTAGTGGGATCATTAATGATTTCTTGATGTTCTTTGGCTAGTTTTTGTGCTGTATTTAAATAATATAGCCAAAAGTTAGGAATTTTATCTATTCCTGGAAATTTCTAATTGTGTGTTTTTTTCAGTGCACATTTAACATCCTCTTCTGTGATTCCAGCCCATGTCTGTTCTGGTTTATTTTTCATTCGTTCTATCAGTTGTGCAATCCAGTCTGCTTCTTTGTTATGTTCTTTCGGGTAAGTCAATAATTTTTCCCAGAACTGTATAACTTCTTCCATTTTTTGTGGGGGGGGGGACTGTCACTTCAATTCATTTTTTACCTATTTCCCTATAAAATTTCTTTGCATCGGTTTGAAAAATCTTGTTTTGTCTGTAGAATCTTGATCTTTTCTCATGCTGTCCTATTCTTTGAGCCTTCAGTTGTATTGTTTGCTTTATTTTTTCCTTAGTTGATTGGACTTCATTTTCATTTCTAATATTGTATTTACTTTCGACTCGTCTGCCTTTTCTAGTTCTTACATTTATTCCTCTTATCAGTTCACCGAGTACTGATAATTCATTTCTAA
Organism: Ascarosepion bandense; assembly: GCA_037127315.1. Classification (NCBI taxonomy): domain Eukaryota; kingdom Metazoa; phylum Mollusca; class Cephalopoda; order Sepiida; family Sepiidae; genus Ascarosepion; species Ascarosepion bandense. The sequence continues at coordinate 1,001,157 of JBBBDQ010000484.1, forward strand.
GTTGTTCGATTTCTTTTTCTAGTTTTCTTTAGCAAGGTAGATCTTCATGTCTGCAAGAATGCCTTGTTTTTAATTTGATGTTCAATTTTTTTTGTTGCTGCTATTGCTGGTGCATATATTGCTTCATTGAGATTTATATGAGTGTCTTTTCCATCCAAAATTAATTTGAGTGCTGCATTGTAGAGCTTAATAGTTTCGAGGTTATGCTTTGGTTGTGATTTTGGGAATTGTTCTCGTTCCTTCATTGCAATATTTTGTATCTGACTCATAAAGGTTCTTGATTTCTTCCTTGGCTTCTTATATACTGATCTTGTTTTCCGTAAAATAATTATATTCAATGTGTTTGGAATTCGTTTTATGGCCGTTGTGTAACTGACTCAGATCACACCTTTCCAACACTTCTAAACTTACAGCATTATCTTCACAGTGATTTGTGTGTCTCACGGTTTCTACATTATGACCTGTGGTTTGTGTGATGTTACTTCTTTTTATTTCTGATTCCGCTTCCGTTTCATATTTTGTTGATTCATCTATTCTGTTTGTAATTCTTTTTATCTCCTTAATTTCAGCCTCTGTCAATCAGTTATTTCGCATGATGTATCTTCGCACATTGGCTAGTTTATTTTTGTCTATATACTTTCTATTTTTTGTCCAACCTTTTCTTGCCAAATGTCATGTTTGGCGAGTGGTGATTTTTTAAGGTTTGAGTAACGCTTCATGAAATGCAGTCATAACGACTTTGTACTCCTCACGAGACCATTTTATTATTTATTTTTTAAATGTACTGTTATAGATCTAACTGGAGAATTTTCAGGATCATCATTAGGATTATCCCGGTTGTGGGGACTTGAAGATCCTTTCTTTTTGTAGGAGTTTGTGGCAGATTTTTCGACCTCAGGTAGGTTGCCTCCTGAAGGACGGGCTCCCTGTTTATCCACTGGAAGAGCCATACTGGACTTTTTATTTCTATTTGTATTTATCATATTTTCCCACGAGTAACGCACGGGTCCAAAAGTCCATCCAAAGTTGCCCGACACGTTGGGTAACTTTTTTTTACAAACAGGGTTCCGAGGTCTGTAGGTGATCGTTTGTGACCTCATAACGCAGTAGCTATTCACTGCTCGATACGATTAACACCTTGAGTTGCGGGTTGTTGTTCGGAGTTTTCCTTCTCCTAAATGGGTTGCCAAGAGAACTGTCGCGATTGGAATTCAAAGAGAAAAACGCTTGTTAAGAAAATTATTATCATTATTATTATTTACCGAGTGGGCAAATTCATTCATACACACCATTGGTATTATATAGCGGGCTGGAAGCCTTTGAGTATATTATGTTTATGAGTAGTTTTATTACTAGAATTGTTGTTTAGATTAAATTTGATTAGCCTATCGACTATATAATTAGAAACAGATGTTTGTTTTATATTCTTTTATTGGTTAAGGAAAAATATTTTAGATGAAAAAATAACACTTTGGATTAGGTTATTAATGAAAGCAGTTATATATTTTTATGGCATTCATTTTTGTATTTTAGAAGGAAAATTAAAACTAATCTTCATTTTATACTGATATGTAACAAAATTATCACTGTTAGAGTTAATGAGAATGTATTGAAATGAAAATTTCAACGATATTTAGTTCATAAATAAAACTTTAAACAGATTTGTTTTCCAATTTTAAAAAACATTCTATAATGCTATTAACGGATTTAGTTTTGATAAAGATGTCATCAATATATCTGGCATAAATGTTGGATTTAATCAATTTATTGAATACATTTTTTTTAAGTTGGCTATACAAAAGTGGAATAGTCGATCATTAAAAATAATCAACACAGAATATATAGCTCTTTAAAAAAATTTTATGCATAAATGAATAGGAGCAATTATATATATAGATCTTATGCATGTAGCACCTTAGCTGATGCCTGTAAAGACTTTCCAATCATTCTCACACAAGACCTTTCGGGAAACCACATGCATCAGAATATTTAGCTGAAGGATGACTTCCTAACCTCTAGGTGCAGATTAGCCGCTCAATGAATCTAGGTTGCTGACCACAGCTGGTCGACACACATGAGCCTCACAGATGACAGTTAGATATCTAAGCATCTACCGTAGAAGGAAAAGAGCCTCTTACGTTCTCAAGAGAATGTAGAATCCATTGCTGGAGAAAACCCCGAGGCAAACACCAACTCGCCGATATTTATGTTTGTAGCTGAATAAACAATAACTTTGCGTAGTTGAGTATTCTTGACAACATATTGATAAATAAATTGATACAGAATATTTCAGAGCCAAACTCTACACATATACGATTTTTATATCTTTTGGTTTCAATTTTTTGTAGTATCATTCCTGATAGGCAAGTGTTTTCGCTATCAGTAAGTTTTTCTGATCGTGCTCATAATAAATTATTCATACTTTAGCCATTTTATAAGCCTTTTAATTTAATCAAAAACCGTTCATATTATTCCAAATAAAACTAATTTAGAAAGCAGAAAATTTGTTTTGTGATCAATAAGAATAAAATAGGAAAATACTAAACTTATATTAAACTTATTCCCCTGGACAGAAACGAACGTCGATTAATATTTTTCTCACAATTATTTGAAAGATTTAAATTGTATGAGTAAAGAAAATACCTTTTCTCTACTTTGAATGATTCCTATTTTTATTTTTTATTTTTGCAGGTAAGTACCGATCTAATCATCTCCAGTTTATTATCACCATTTCTGCTTGTCATCAGGTCAGTAATCAATTTTTTATTTTTTCTGATAAAAAACAATATTAAGCGTGACCATTGAGGTAAGTGTGCAAGAGTAAATCTTTGGTAATCGTGACTGTGCGTAAAATGACCAAATAATATCACAAAAATATCTGGAATCGAATCAAAAGAAATTTAAATACTTACTGAAAATATTTTTTTATTCTGACCAAGAAAATGTTAGAAAATCCTTTCAGTTTTTTGTTGTCGGTCGTTGTTAGTTGTTTATTTTCATTCATTTGGAAACTTTTTTTTATTTGATACCAATCTACAAGATTATCTTCCTACAAATTGATTCTGGATAAAAAGGACTAATCAAGTCATGAATAAAGATGACGATTAATTTTTTGTGCTCGTCGTTCGGATTTTATAAAGAAAAACATTAAAAGCTTTATTTTGGAGAAGCATTCCTTTATTTTTTTTAATCTCAAAATATTCATCATCACACTGAGCATAAAAATGATATAAAAATTATATTAACTTACTCATTTCTTTATTAAAAATACAGTTTCTAAAATATTTTCATATTAGTCTACTTTTTCTTAATAAACACAAATTTAAATATTAATAATATTGGAATTATTTTCTTGTAGCATGACCAATGATCAGTCTTTTATTATTTACTTTATTAACAATTGGACTAATGTCCTCATATATTATGACAATGTTTTGGCTGTAGTTTCTTATGGAGTTCTACAGGTTCTGTTGATCCTGGTAACATTTAGAGTTTTGAACGGAACTCTTTATTTAATCTACAGAAATATGTTTATTTATATCTTCAGATATCTCACCTTGTTTTTATTTAGTAGTGCTTAGTTATTGCTCACTCTGTTTTAACTGGGTCTGTTTTCTCCACCCGCAAACAATCTAGCTGAATATTAATTGTTGCGTTCAAATATGATAACAACATGAGGACATCACACAGAAATTCTAACAAAGGGAGTTTGAATGTCGCTCGTAAATTCTCTTTATATAGGATTAGCGCTGTTTTATTTCGAATGTAGAACGACGTTCTGGGATTTTGCAAGGTAAAGCAACAGAAATTAAATGAATGAATTCCTAAAAAATAAATATAATAATAGTAACCGGTTTTAAAAAGAAAATATTGCTTTTGTTGGTTGAACACGATAACAAGCTGGCCTCAAACGTAAGCTGGGTTTTTGAGGTTGAATGCCCTTAATTAAAAGTCGATTCATTAAAAGAGTTGTTGTTCTCTGATCTTTTCTGTGGATTTCTTGTTGAATTGATTTTACGTTTTACATTAATGAAGATTTTTATTTACACTATTTATATTGTTCGGTTAATTGTCCTCATGTTTCTTGTCATATTTACAACGTTTTAAATTTTGCACGCCCCGACCTTCTTCAGGTCTACTAAGATAGTTTGTTCTAGTTCTATGTGCCATGCCTTTTTTGGATATCTCAATTTTATTTATGTCCCTTTAGTTACTTAACTCTCCAAGTTTTATTCACCATTTCTGTAGTCATGCGTTAAACTCTTCAACTCTTTAGCTAAAAAAAAGATATTGCTCAGTAGATAAAAGGGCTGGTTGAAGTAATCCTTAGCTGCCTTCTGTTCTTTTAGGACGACTGAATATGTTTTTTATATGTGTATCTGAACTTCTAGGAATTTTTTCCTAATACGATCAACACGTTGTAGCTGTGTTCATAGTTAATTTTGTTGAGTTTTGTCTTTTTATTTTTAGAGCTTCTATTTCTATTTCATGTGTGAATTACCAATCTATTTTATTTAATCTATTATATGTATGAATACTTGTATTTTGGATAGATTTTGTACACTTTGTATCTAAAAAAGAAAATACAAGAAAAATAAAGTAAAATGCCTAATTGCAGTACCTTGCCAGTCGTTTTTAATGATGTGTGTGTGTGTGTGTGTGTGTGTGTGTGTGTGTGTGTGTGTGTGTGTGTGTGTGTGTGTGTGTGTGTTACTTGAAAAGAACTGAGGTCAGTGTAATAAGGCACGATGGAGAGCAATGTAGCTTAGAAAGAACAAACTGAGAATAGTTTACTACAAAAATATTCTCTATGTTGGTTTCGATCATGAGAGTTCTTTAATCAAAGGAGATAATTTCCAGCCAAGGACTGTGTAATTATGTAGTTAACTACCACAGTTATTTGAAATTCCGCAATCATAATTATTACTAACATAATCTGTGGAAATAAATCAACAAGAATGCAGTAAGATGTAATAAGTCCAAATGATATCTTCTAAAATGTCTTGTTCTGTATATATTTCTTATTGCTTCTACCATCATTGAACTAACCAAATCGGATTATGAGTACGAAAGACTCTACACAAACAGAAGCGAAATGGCTTTTCCTTGCTTGAATCTTATCTTTTATTTAGAGTATTTGGTTAGAGACCATTCAATTCATTTATGATTTATTCTAAGTTTTCAAGATTCTTTTGTCCAAGAAATATTGCTAAGTTCCCGATTAATTCCTGAGAATAAAAATATAGGCGTAATGAGCACGAATAGTAGATAATGCAAAAAGAATTTTAAAAAAGAAAATCCGGGGTGCATTTAAGCAAAACTAATGAACGCTCCTTGAAACGAAGTGCAAAGCACAAGACGCAAGAAAAATCGCGATTTGACTTCAAAGAAAACCAGTCTTACATGCAAAAATAATTTAAACGTAGTAGCTATAAAAGAATATAGCGTGGGTGTTTTGAGAGCGATCACGAGAAGAAATAGGAAATTTTGATTGAGCAGCATTTAACTTAAGCGTTTCTATGTTATTCAAAGATTGGGACTAAGATATATTAAGCGGTATGCCGTAAAGAAATTCGCGAAATATCTTGCGTCAGGGAAATCGAGCATAAAAATGGTCATGGTATCAAAAAGGCTTTTTCATAGGAAGAATTATTAAAATATATAGAAGAAAGAATTTTTTTCGGTTGGAATGTCTTACTGTATGAAAAAACTTTTTTTAACCCTTCTGAATTGTTACCTTTTCTTCTTGAAAATACTTGTATGGGAACAGATTTAACTGAACGGTCACGAAAAGTCCAATGCGTTCTGGAATGTCATTCAATGTTTAACAGATAATGAAAAGAAAAGACAAAAATAGAAACGTTTTTCCACAGTTAAATATTGTTTTAAAAGTCCGCTGTATAAACAATAAAATATTTAAAGTGATTTATAACATCTGCATGAAATAATTGTCATTAATATGCACAACATAAATAAAGAATTATAAAGTTATTACATGAGAAATGCTTTCAATTTTTAAACGAGATGGGGCCGATCGATTCTAAACAATAAATTAAATATGATGCAATTCCGTACATTTAAGAAAGGCATTGAGCATTAAAATATTAATAAAACTTAAGTCAATATTGTTGTAATTATTATGAAAATTTGTTTTGTTCGAATACTTCTTTTACCATAAGACGGTTCTGAAAACTTCAGCTGATAAAGAACAGAACGAATCAATAAAATTATTAATTTTTTAAAAATTATGATGTGCAATCAAAATAGTTTTCTGAAACTGTGACTATAAACAAATATTTTGTTTTCTTAATTTCTGTTCTGTTGTTGTTCTCCATTCATAATAATGTTTCTTCTTACATTCCCTTACACTCAGTTATCCTCTCATGCATCTTATTGCCTATATTACCTTTAGTGTGATAATATATATAATTTGGAGGCGAGTTATTTCGCGAGCTAAGTACCGGTTTTATCGTTTTTCAAACACTCACGATCTTTTATGAACGCGCAATTTTTAAAATTGGGAGAAGTTACTTCAGTGTCTTAGAAGACTTTCATCAATGATTTTATGATCCTAGTAGGTATTTATTGGTATGGTTACACATGCACAGAGTTTCTTTTTTTTCACTTAGTAGTCTTGTCTTTAAACAATATAATTGCCAATTTTTCCACCTGGCAAAATCTGCATATTTTACCACCGTAGTGGTATATATAACCGATCAAAATTTCACTAACAAAAGTTTTCGCGCATTCTTCGAGTGAGTGGACTTGATAAAATTTTTGTCATGTCCCTTCAGATCATGACTGACCACGACTATTCACAGCCTACTACTTTTAGTAGCTCTACGCACAGCTTTGGCCCCTTATTATCCTTATCTGTTTTCAAAAATTCCTTAGGTAAGTTACTCGTTGTTTCTGTCAGTCCCTTTCGTTTCCATACATCATATTTTGCATTTATCATCATATTATGTTGTATTTTGAAACTTCTTAGAAAATGTTCCTCTTTAGCTTTTAGAAGTTCTCATTCTCTATTCCAATACGCCTTCGCATTTCTGTGCCACATTTTACATTGTCTTTTATAACATTTCCAGGCAAATTTCCGTATTTGTCTGATATTTGGCATCCACTCTTTGTAGCTTGTGTGTTGGGATGTCCTTCTTGTTAAGGGAAAGTCATTCCCACTTTTAATTAATGGTCATTCCTTTCTTTTCGTTTGCATTTACCACCTTTCCTCATGCAGTTTGTTTTCTGTGTCTGCAAACAACTTGTCATTTGTCTATATAATGCTAGGATTGTGTCCACCAAGAATAAATCCTGCTAGCATTTCTAGTCCCCTTGAAATGGCCTTGTTGTATAGAATAAATAAATCTGGTGAGAAGTTGCATTCTTGTCTTATATATCTTTTTATTTTGTTTGTATTTACTTGTAGCTTGTCATTGTTCAGGTGATATTTTATCACGAAATCTTCCGGTTTATTCTATCATCTCTCCAGTGTAAAAAATATATACAGTTGAAATAGAGCTTTGTATCATTCAGAATCTATGGTTCATATTTGAATCAAAATAAGCTCACTTTCTCTAAATCTTTTCCTGTCTATTTCACTTTCTCTATCTCTGTCTCTTTCACTTTTTCTATCTCTTTAAATTTCTCTGTCTCTGCCTCTTTCGCTTTTTCTCTTTCTATTCTAATGTTGCGGAAATTATATTTGATACACACCACAAAAGCAATATTACTAAATTATTTATCTCCATATTTGCGTATTTTTTTCATTTTCCTGATTTTTTTTTAATTGTGATATCCTCCTAGTTTGACAACTCACTTCTCGCTATGGAATCTGCATCCGAGGAGATGGCATATAGAAAACGAAACTGGTCCTTGGACTTACAATCCAGAGGATGATATTCTATATTGACTTTCGGAGAGTCATGGATCACCTGGCGCGTTATTTTTATTGCCAATAAGGGAAAGGACCATGAGATTTTTATTTTTACTCACGTGTAGTGCTCATATTGTATCGAACTTATGTTACATGACTCATTCAGTATAAGGGTAAAAATAATAAGTTGATTAATACTGACCGATATTGTATTTAATGTGGGTATTGACAAAAATAAAATGTTCTGAACATCAAGGCGTTGTAGGAAAACAAAAGTAATCCCAACTATTTTAATTAGATTAAGTACCTACTTAGAAACTGATACATTTAAAATATAATCATTATTTCTAACTTTCGGCACATTAATTAATTCCTAATAATTTCTATTATATGTTCCCCATCTTATGTCAAGAAAATATTTAAATCAACTTCTAATAGGGAATAAAACATTATATTATTATTATCCTGCAATATCCATACAATAGTATTATGAAAGTATTATGTTTAAAAAATATGATTTAATAAATAAGTAAAAATCCCTGTAGAAATCCCTGAAGCCAAGTTATTAGTAATTTGATACTTAAAAATGACATCAAAATCCTAATTTGTTTTATTAAGACATATGACGTTCATACAAACATTTTTACGTTAACATTACACTTTGTTTGGTTGAAACAGAATTTTTATTACATAATTGATTATTAATTTTTTTATTACATATTAATATTATTACTGCATTTCTTTAATTGCTAGATTCACCCACATCAAAATTGCGTGCAGATTCTTAAATCGTTTCACCATTCTTGACAGATCTTCTATTATCACATTGTGGGATACTTAATAACAAAAGTGATAAAAAATAAACAAAAATCAATAGAATGTAAATTAAATCGGTTAGTTTATTTACCTAAAACCCAATTTTCTTTAAAGTATTTAAAATCCTTAATTCTCAGCGTCTCTTTTTTTCGTGCACATGCGCGGTAGCACAAAGAGATGCATAAATTTAATCTGTTAAAGTCCTAAACGACAAAACGCGTCACACAAAATGTTTTTCCCACTTTGTCATACTATTTTCTCCTAAAATTGTTCTTAATATATCAAAAACATCACTGCTATCGATCTTCCCTTATATAAATTAAGAGGTTAATATTAGGTTGAATATTTTATTTCGCATATTTGGAATTAGGAAAAAATAATACCAATGGCTTAATTATCTAGTTTAATCATCAAGCCTTCCTGCCACTCCTCAAACTTTTTAAAAAATCTTTTCACCCCGAAACGAGAATACTACTAGTACGCAAGAAGTTACAGTGAGTGAAAGTGAGAGAAAAAATTTAGTATAGTGATGGAAAGGAAAAAATAAACAGGATTTAAGAAGATAGTTGATTGTGATTGATTTAAATTTTTGAAGCTTTTAGTTATTAAGGAAGCAAGTAAAGAGAAGGAAGTTCCACGAGCAGGAAGTGCGAGAAAAGAAACAGAGCAGAAGTGGTGGTTGCATTTAGTAAACAGTAAACGGGTGTTACCTAGCTGCAAATCTAGTGGCACACTTAAGCGTATGCAGTCGTAGCACTAGGGAAGAAAGCTCTTCAGAGCAGTTTCCATGAAAACGTTTGTAGAAATGACAGAGGAAATCCATGTCACGTCGGTGAGAAAATGTCTGAAGCCGAAATGCCAAGTTAGGATCGATTACATTACGAACCCTTCTTTGTATTTTTCTAGAACATAAAGATGAACAGCAGGGACACCATACCATATATAACAGCAGTTTTCAATGCAAGGTCGAATAGTAGATTTGTAAATGTGTAAGATGGACTCTGACAATTATAATTTTTAACAGTGAGAATCAAATTTTTCACATGTCATAAATATGCTTATTACATTCAGTTCATCGAATTTGTGTCAAATTTTTATTTAATAATATACAATAGTGAGCATAAAGATCAGAATAATGTTAAAAAGTCTATTTTTTTCGAATGTTATATAATTATTCTTATAACTTAATAACAAAATAAGTTTATACTTTATACTTTGGAATTATATAATTTACCATAATATCCTTATTTTTCCTTGATAAATTGTTCTGTGAAGCTTTAAGATAAAAAAAAGTTATTTCACATTTAGACTATCTGTTAACACCGTCCTGATCTTTATGCTCGCTACTGTATATCAATAATTTGTCATTTCTTTTTGCGATTCGTTCTCTTATTTGTTCTAATCTCGAAACACGTTTGATCTGCTTTTAAAATGAAAGATTATACTGTAATTGCCCTTTCTCTTTCTTGCATCAGAGATATTTGTGCTCAAAGATAAAATCATCCAAATTAATTAAAACTGACTTTTATTTACATGTTCAATAGCTTCGAGACATGACATATATTACAATGAAGGTAAAACAGGAAAAACACTTGGATCATTCTCAAGTGACAAAGAATTTCCTATTCTCCTCTGTAACGTCTTGCCTGCATCCCTGAATGTCTTGTAGAAACTATTCAAACAATAGGATACTGCTATATATATGGAAATTCCTGTTCGTCTTGAAGGAAATAAGTCTTCTTTACTCGCTCTTTTATATCACTTTGTATTGTAGGCGTCAAATAGCATCCATGCAGGACAGTAGTTGTTCATTGTAATTAGTGAGGCAAATTTGCATAAAATTAATATAACCGAAACAAAAATTTTCACATTGCTAGGCAACACTGTGCCTCAAAGTTTTAACCTCTATAATTGTTTCCATGTAGATTATTTATTCAGAAAATCCAAAAAAAGGAGGCATCTCTAATACTGAAATGCCAACAGCTGCATTATAATCAAGGTGTATTTTATCTTTCTTCATTAATTGCCCGATCATATCTAGAAAAGCGCGTGCTGTTTTTCTAATTTTTTACAAATTCATGATGTTTTATCATTATAAATAATTTTTATTTTATTTCAATTGAATCTGTATATATATATATATATAATCATCCGCAGACAGATCTGTTTCGCTTTATCAGTACGGTTAAACAGCCGATTGCTTTTTACCCAGGATTGAAACCCGACCGAATTGGTGTCAGTCGGCAATTCTACCTCTGATTATGGGCGCTCGGTTGAAGGAGGTAGACTTTTTAGTGTTTATATTATCATTATACACGCCCAATAGCTGTTTTAATTCATTGTTGAATGAACGATGCGTAGATGCTAGAGTAGCTACTGTTTTTCAAATGCTACCATTCTTCCATAGCCCTGAGTCTGGGTGTGAGAGCGTAGTTACCAGTAGTGGGGGAATTTGCAGCAACTCTGCAATTAGATTTATCTACATATTATTAAGTATTAATTAAACTATATTGTATAATTTAAGTAAAGTGGTATTCATACAAACTAACCTCAGCTACCCAGGTAGCTGAGTTAATTTGTCATTTACTTATAAAACTACCTGGGATATATAATCAAGTAATAGATATTCGGTGGAAAAATTGAATATTCAGTACACTCTACAAAATATGGTTACAACTTTATTTAGATATATGCAGTTACTTCATAATGGAGTCATATAAAGATATAATTGTTACAATAGTAATTATGAACCAAAATGTCACCAGATCCAGTTCTGAAAACTTATTAAATATATATTAAAAAAGAGATTGAACAAGCATGAGTTCCATGCTGCTTAACATAACTTTTAAAATTATAACCAAGTTAACAGCACTCGGTTGCAGTTTTATAGGTGAATTCTGTATGTCACATTCCATATGTGGCCCAGAAGGAGGTTATGAAATCATGTGTGTTGGTCACTTCATGGCAAGTTCACGTCCACCTTAAAGAAATTCATGCACTGTGAACTTTTCTCTGATCTAAATGTAATTTACTAAGTTGCTGTTTTCAAACTGCTCGGGTTTTTTTTTAGAAATTTCTAAGTAGTACTTAAAAATATTGGGATGATGGTACGGCGTACCAATTGAGCGCTGACTATTGTAGCAGTAATAGTTTTCATAGCAAAAAATAAGGAAGATTCTGCAGTTGTCAGAGATACTGCAATTAGTCTTTATTGTAAATATTACAGATCACAGAGACACTGGTAATGTAACAACAATTTATCAGCACTTTTCACCGCTCGTTAAATACATAAAAACGGCTGTTGTTGGTTTAAAATCAACGCTACTGCTTGCTTTAAAAATCCATTTCCCTGTTATTTCAAACTTAAAGTAATTAATATTTGTTTAAAACCACATTAATTATACTTTCAAATAGCTAATATTTCTCAAATAAAGTTTCAGAAAAGTATATTTTATTTTTGGATGATTTTTTAATACAATTACATTGCTATGAAAGACGACTAAAAACAGCTATTTTAAAAAATAAAACAATTGATTTCTAGTTGAAATAAACTAGTGTATTTTGCTTACTGGAAATATTAAACTTAAACTTTCAGATTTCAATTAAAGCGTAGATGAAAGCTTCAAAAAACATTTTCATTTATAAAAATTAAAAGTATCGAAAATTAGTAGAGATACTTTTCCTTGGAGATTTTCACATAAGTGAATATAACAAAACAGGAATTAGAACTCGACTCTCAGATTAACAATTTCGTGTCATTGTCCACATGCATATGAAATCTTACTGCACCTTTTATTGCCAAGTGGTTATCTATCTAGATAGGGAAGAGCGACTATCTGCCAATTAGTGCACTAACGCGTTTAGACATCCTTCCATGCTCGAAATTGCTTAACTCTTTTGATCGTACGAGAACTGGTGTTTCAAGCCTTATTTAGTCCATATTAGTGTTTCTAAAGAAAATTCATGTGAGAACAATATCTCGAAAAACAGAATTTTAAAAAGACTGTTGTTCATAGAATATGTAAGTTCATGTTATAATGATACAAACGAATATAGCCAGTCACAAAAGATTGAGAACTTCCTATGGTCTAAGAACTATTTAAAGAAGATTATATATTAGGTTTTATTATTGCCTATAATATTAGAATATATTTTACAGTTCATTTTTCAATTTTTTTTATTCTTCCAAAAATTTTTTGATGTAATTTTTGAATTGTGATGCATAGAAAATAACAAGCGAGGGAAATATTTTAAATTGTTCATTGTTTCTTGTCTCAAAAACTCATGTGCACAGGAACTAAAAAAAGAAATTAATGTAAATTGATTTTTATTTACATTGTCATTATACTCAAGACATTAAATATCGCTGTCTGCCACCGATAGTCGAGAGGAGTCGGACGCAGTAACAAAGTGCAAAGCTTAATTACTAAACATTGCTCTCTGTGAGTGCAATGAAATTCATATTAAACACGAAGGCGACAAACAAAAGATAATTGATGTTAAGAGAGATCAGTGCTGTGGAAATTATTATTTCAGTCATAGAATAAAAATACACACACAAACATATAAGTATATATATGCATGTGTGTGCGTGTGCGTATATTGGTAAAATTTCAGTCATGAATAAAATATATATTTAAAAAGAGTATGAATAAAAACTAAACGAAAACCTCATTTTTTATCGACACGTTTCATCCTCTGTGAGAGATTAGCAAGGTAAATTTAAGGATTGTTGTTTTGCATTATGTATTTATAGATAGAAGTACAATATGGTTAAGTTTTTAAACTTTTTTAAAACGTGCGAATGCTTTAAAATGTTCTTAAAGTTATTTAACGAAAAGTAAATTATGGAGGATGCTAAGTGATGAAATTTACTGGGTAATAAACAAAAGCGCGTAAATAAATGATTTTTGTTGTTGAATTTTTTTTTTTTGCATAGTTTTTATTTTTTATGCAATTATTATTTTATTTTAATTTCATAGATCATTGATGTATGTATTTATTTAAAATAATGGAAAGTCTTGAGTTAACCGCTTTCTATTATTTAAAATGGATCATATATTTTGACTTGGGAAAGGACTTTCCTTAAAGAAGTGAGATATTTGAAAAATACAGGACGTAAGTTAATATTTTGGGAGAAAACGATAGCTGCATTTGCAAGAACATTCCGTCTAAGTAAGTTATTTTTTTTTTGTTGCGATATTATGGGATCGAAATTTTCATTAAACTTATTTTTGTATATGACTAATGCATTTAACAGATTCATGAATACGTTTCTTTGTGATTTTTTTAGTTTCTGCAAGTTCTTCAATTATTTTATAAAGGACAGCAGTGACATTTTTTATAATCATGTCTCTCCAAGCGAGGCATTTTACTGCCACTGTTGGGCAGAGAGTTACATAGGAGGCAAGTTATGAGAAGCGAGAGGTTGCAGGGGGTGTCAGGAAGAGAGTAGGAGAGGGAAGATATTGCTGATGAGAGTGGGGTGGATGTAGAAAAGCACGAGAGAGAGGATGTAAGTTATTGAGGCAGGAGATGACTATTGACTTGCAAGAAAAGAAGCTGCGGGAGTAGAATTTGCGTTTCAAAGTAAAAGGATGGGACCTAGTTGCTAATCTTGTGGCTCGAGGAAATTCGTATATAGAGGGTGCCAGTGAGCTAAGTTCATCGGAGCAGAAGCCGTGGAAGTATTTGTAGAAGAGACACAGGGAAGCCACACAGCGTCGGTGAGAAAGCGACTGTACACTAGCTGCCAAGTCGGGATCGATCACATTACATATTCTCCGTTGGATTTGGTCAAGGACACCTAATGGATAGCAGGAACACCGGACCAGATATGGCAGCAATATTCGATGCACGGGCGGATGGCAGAATTGTTTGGGACGGGAAAAATTTTCTTGGTCTTACACAGATAACCAACTTTCTTAGCAGCGGATTTAGCTATGGATTCTATATAGATATTCCACTTGAGGTCTGGTGTGAGAGTTAACCCGAGGAGGCACAGTGTTTTGTTTTCAGGTAGAGAAGCCTGATCCATGTTAATGGACGGGAGAAAAGATTGTCTGTGGTGGTTATTAGATAGCAACTTCGTTTTGGAAGCATTAAAATTTACGAGTCATTTCTTACCCCAGTCCACCACGGATTGGAGGTTCTTTTCAAGCTCGGTTTGCTTTTTCAGCCTCGGTAGATTTTTGAACGAAACGAGAGTAAATCATAGTGTCGTCAGCATATATGCCCACTTGAGATCTTATTACATTAGAAAGATCGTTAATATAGATAAGGAAAAGCGTAGGACCGAGAATAAAACCTTCAGGGACACCCGCATTCATGTGATAGTATTGGGAGGCTTGTCCGTTCAATACCACCCTCATTGTACGGTTTGAAAGGAAGGACTGGATTAGGTCAAACAATTGTCCAGTTATACCAGCATGCCAGACTCTGTCAAACGCTTTGGAGATGTCGAGGGCCACAGTTCGGGCTTCACCGTTTTTGTCGAAGACCTGGTGTATATACTCAGTGATAGTCGTGAGAATATCAGCAGTAAACCTGGCGAAGCGGAATCCATACTGTTTGTTAGAGAAGTGTCTATGGGCTGTGAGGTATTGTACCACCTCGGCGTTGATGATGGCTTCGAACACTTTGCCAAAGATCGGTAGGAGGTTGATAGGGTGATAATTATCGGGGCCAGAGGGTTCTCCAATATTTTAATATATAGAAACCACGGAGGAGGATTTCCAGCAGGCAGGAAAGCAGGAATCAGAAAGGTAGAAGTTATAGAGTTTAGAGGGAACAGAGGAGATGGGTATTCCGTCGTTACCACTCGCCTTATGGGGGCCAAGCTTAGAAATTATTTTGGAGACCACCGAGGGAGTAATTAGTATATCAGTCAGTTGGGCCTGGGTTCAGAGAGGGAAGTCGGGTACAGATACTCCAGACGAGTCCAGTGTCGAGTTAGTGAAGAATCTGCCTTCGAGCAAAGCACTCGGTCTTGTCTGTTGAAGAGGTGAGGACCTCAAATTCGTTAATTACAGGGGGGATTGAGGGCTTACTGTTGTTCAGCACGCTTTTACAGACCCTCCAGTAGTTTTGGGGCCGAACTTACAGGATGCTATACGCTGCTTCATTCTGGTTGCCAGCACCAGCTTATCTCCATTAAGTACCTTCTTGCATTCATTACGAGCCAAAGCAAAAAGGCGCCTGTTATGATCTGAAGCGTGACTCAGGTAAAACCGAAAGAAGTGATTTCGGTTGGCGATGGCAGCTGAGCAGGCAGGGGAGAACCAGGGGGATAAGTGGGATTTAAGTCTCAACTTTCTGGCAGGGATGAAAGCATCGATGCCAGCCTTAACCCAAGAGGAGACCGCAGTCTTCAACAGGAAGGATAAATACTTTATTCCAAGGGACGGAATAGTGGAGGTGGAGGGAGATATTGATGGAAACTAATGCATGGTCAGAGTTTCCAAAAGAACAGAGTTGCTCGACATTGCATGTATATATATGTGCGTGCATGTATGTGCGTATGTTTCCCAACCGCTGGACGTGTGTCCGCGTGTATACGTGTGCGTACTCCAGTTATGGCCCCGGTTGTCCAACAACATTAGTCTGCCTATATATGTATCTCACCTCAGTGGTAAGATGTTTTCTTTTGACTCGTTGACCTGGCTAAAGAGTATCAATTTCATGAACATCGCCTTATCTATCTGGGTCATCTGAAGATTTATATGTCATGGCCGTGGCGTGCGTGTGTGTCTGTGTGCTCGTAGTCAGCGTAAAATACATACAAGTACGTAACACTATTATTGAATTATAATTTAGCAACAAGAACAATGTAGATATAAGTATTAATTAATAATAATAATCTGACTTCAAACAAATATTGATAACAATACCCACCAAAATTAACCTTAAGCCTGCCCGCATATTTTCCAAATGAGAAGTTGCTTTACTCTGATTGGTCCACATTGTATATACAATAATACCTCCCTGATTAAAGGGGACACGCTCGTTTTCAGACTTTTAAACCATTCATTTAAGAACCATCACATTACTTGATGAGATACAAAAGTGTTGAAACAAAATGGCTACTTTTGTAGTGATATTGTAACATATCCATATTATAATTTATGCATAAATAATATATATATATATATATATATATATTATATATATATATATATATATATATATATATATATATATATATAAGATGAGTTAAAACCTCAGTACAGTCTGATTAGCCTTGGTTTATTTATTTGAATGTAGTTTTAACTGGGAAATTCTTGTAAGATTACGCGTTGCTTTAGTTAAAATGTCACGATATTAAAACCAATCATTGCAATGCACATATTTTTATACCCTTATCAGACTATTTTTGTGATATGTATATTGAGCTTTGTATATTTTTATCCAAGCATCACTGCTGTTTTCTCAGTCAAATGTAGCACCAACACCAGCAACAATGGGGATATGTGAAATACAAATAAAAAATGCTGTACCTACGCGGTAGCGTTACTTAATTTTCATAATTATTTTTAAACGATGTAACACAACATCCATTATTTCAGGTATAGCACTAACGTTTTGGACAAGTCATTCTTAATTTATTTGTCGTATATCGATTTCCACTGGTCACTTAAATTTATTGTAAGTGTAACCAGAAAAAGGTTTCCGCTGTTGCGCTTGCTAAATTGTATTGTATCTGCAGTACTACACGTTTGTGTCTTTCAAGATAATATTTACATCATTTTAAACGTAAATACTTGCAACTTAAGTAATTTACTTCAGCTAAATGTATCTTCTCAGTAAGCAAAGTTATAAAGTGACGAATATTACTTCTTTTTCATATGTGGTGTCCTATCAGGACGTAGGTGATCATGGAATTCCATTTGGCCCAGTCTCTTTTCGCTTTCAATATTTTTCCTCTTGGTATCTCTCCTAAATCCCGCTTCGCTATTCATTTGCTCAAGAATATCAGATAGGTCTCGCACCGCTTTTACCTGACACTCTTTTCTTCTATCTGTCCTTTCAGTATTAGATTCTCCAGGCCCTCTTTCCACAGTACGTGTCACAGAAACCTCAGTGCTGTCTCTTTCTGATGTTGTATGAGGTTTTCTCGTTTGCATCCTCTCCAACACCTCATCGTTGCTCATGTGATTGGTCCATGGTATTCCCAGCATCGTAGAACCGCATATCTGCTCTCTTAAGCTTCTCCATCATCCTTGAGATCATCTCACATTCACTACCTTACAGAAAGACAAATTTCACATAGGAATCCAGCACATCTTTCTTCGTGTAAAATCTTCTGTACAATAAAGACGGAAGCTGATGATGGTTCGCCTGAAATAGGCCCGTACTTCCGGTTAAGCATGGAATAACGTGTCTGTATTATTTTTACATATATTTGGTATATATGTATTTATATACATATATATATTTAGAACTTTCCTAGAGAGTTATCCTACCACTTTATATACAGGACACTACTTTGGATTTTTCTATATCTTCACTGCATGTTTATATATATATATATATATATATATATATATATATATATATATAAGATATCTCATAATGGATCTTGGTGCTAATATAATAGTAAAAAGTCATATATAAGATTTGCAGGAGATCCCGATGTCAGCTGGAAGCCGTGTAAATTTATTCAATAAAGTCACTTTTGGCTAAAGCCAAATTTTGTTGAATAAATTTACTCTCTTGTATTTCAAGATATTTTTGTGTAATTTTAATAAATATATCTTCTAAAATATAACCCTATATATATATATATATATATATATATATATATTGTGCATACATGCCTCGAATTATTATATAATCAGCTTCATAATAATTTTTCTGTCGACGCTTTTTTTTATATTGATAGCTCTCTTGGTCGAAGCGCTGTTGATAACGCGAAGCAATGAATGTCAAACATCAAGAACCATTTCATTCAATTTTTGTGCAGATTCCCTTCTATTGGTTTTACTCAATTCACGACGTTTACCGATATTCTGAACTAAACGTTATATTAAATCTCTCCTTTGAAAGTCTAATAATTGGTCTAATACCTGGTGAACACCAAATGTATCCTACCGAAGCTCTTCGTCCAGTCTACAAGTCTCGCTAATCCTAATTTAGGTTAGTATGGGGGTAATCCAACTTATACGATATAAAACTCTTTAATCTATTGAATACGGTGGACACTTACTTTTGAATTCTAGTACTGTTTCTCGTTTTGTATGGGGTGAGGTTCTTGTCTGCTGTTTTCAGAAATATGTTATTCTGGCATTCTTTCTCAAAATTATGCTTATTTTGAGAGATGCATCGGTGCATATTCTTGGAAGACATTCTACCTCAATTACGTTTTCAAACATTCAGTATCACTTGTTGATAAATGTCCAAAGCTTAACCTGTCTGACATCATTATTTATAATGCGTTAAATCTAGGAGGACATAAAAATTAAATGAATTATCAGCTGTATATATATATATATATATATTGGGCCACCCTATATATCATTCTGGCCTCTATAGGATTTTGAGTAAGTATCTAGATTTAAACTCAACTAAAATATTCAGAATACAAATTCTTATTTTTAAGGAATGCATATTCTTTACTTAGCTCAATTCAATCTTCATAATAACAATTTAGATTTATGCATGATTGATTTAAGATAAAAGAAGAAATTTTATATGCTCTTATTTCTTAAATATACAAAAGCTTTTAATAGCTCTCACTGAATAATCTTCATTTTTTAGAAGGATTATTTTTACGAGAAAATTTAAATAATTATCTCTGGTTTGGTTTGATCTATTTCGTTTTACGGAATATCAACATAAATTGGTTATTTTCCGCTGACAAGATTTTTAGAATAAGCTCCTATAAATAGAACATGTATCAATTGATTTTTTTTTTGTTCTTTTGGCAAAAATGTATTACTGATAATATTTTTTCTTTCAAAATGCATTGCTGGTATTTTATATAAAAAATTAACCCCAGTTTGAAGGTTAACTATTTACCCATAGCTGGGATCCTAACAGCTGCTACCACCCCGGATCTGGGAGGATCTAGCAGTAACAGCAAGTGGTTTACTACTCCTGCTAAGCTCCCGATCAGCGACCTTACTGCTGGATGTCATTTATCGTCATGCCCAGGACAGACTCGTGTCTGCTTCACTATTCAAAATCTTGAAGTTAAGCCAGAATATCATAACATTAATATGCCAATCTCTGCAAGATTCGTGTAATTTTACCGGTTAGATGCATCAGTTCTCACTCAAAATGTTATAAATATACTTAAGAAAGAAACAAATCCAATGTGTTGAGCAAATGGGGTTATTAGAAAGATATTTTGAGAACTATCTCTTGAAATATGATTAGCAAATAAGGTGAATAAATCTTCTTTGTTTTCATGTCTTCCAGTTAACCATATGCACGTTCCCAACTAGCAAACAACTTTAACCCTGGGACTCACTGAATTCAAGCAAACTTAATTAATTTTTGTGCGAAAATAAAGTTTGTTATTTCTGACAAATTCCCCAGTTACAATAAAATGCCTGCGATCTTTAAAGATGCGATTATTGACGATTTGTATCTATAAATAGGGTTTTATTTGTTTCTAGCGTCTAACTTCATTCTTTTTATTAATACTTTTCTGAGGGTACAAATCTTTATTAATGTAATAAAATTGGACATATTGAATTTAATAAGAAAAGTGAATAGCAAAAGAAAAGAACACAATACCTAATCATTGTAGAGAAACAAGTTTAAAAAAGAAAATAAATGCAACAAAAAATAGGTTAACCATTCATTTTTTCTAAGTCTTCAGAGATTAATTAAGTAATAAAATGAAAATGGTATGAACAGAGATTAAAATACCGGATTCATATCAAAGAGAGTTATTTCACACGCATTATTACATACATATATATGAATAAAGACAAAAGAAAAATTAATCAAAGCGTTTTGATCTCTGATGAAGAGATGTAACATTTATCACAGTAAATGTAAGGATCTTATTTTGCAAAAAAAATATAAACAAAAGTAAAAATGTCGTTACGTTTTAAACGTTTAAATCAAAGAAAGCTCATAAATATACATTAAGCTAACTGAAAAGTCAAGATGAATTATAGAGGATGCTAAGTGATGTAATTTAATATCAAATAAAGAACCGAATGTTGTTATTGATTTTAAATTATAATGTAATTACTATTATTGTGGTTTAAGATTATGTTAAATACGTGGAGTAGATTGAACATTTGTTAAGATTCGTCTATCCTACACACACACACACACACACACACACACACACACACACACACACACACACACACACACATATATATATATATATATGTTCTATTTTATATATATATATATATATATATATAATAGTAAGAACTAATGGAATAACAATACGTAGTTCGTAGCATTTACTTTTTAAAAGTTTCTGATACTTAGTAGAGCAAAATATATAAACATATTTAATTATTATTGAAATTTATAATAAAAGCATATTTGCCCTGACATTAAATATATCAAACAAAAAATAGTAATTATAAAAATAGAAACCGAAAAATCATTTGGTATCCACCCCTATTTAACCAAATGGTCAGTACAAAGTTAGGGCATAAATTCCTCAATCGCTAGAAATAACCCATTAGTAAAATGTTTTTAACAAAAATACTTTTAAATTAAGCTACAGCTGTTTTTTGTTGTATACCTACCTGTATACAGGAATCGAATGTTGTTATCCTCATAAATACCTGAACACTACTGTGTAGTAGAGGAGAGTGATCACACTAATCTGAACACATTCTCTCTCTTTCTCTATCACTCTGTCTGTCTGTCTCTCTCTGTCTGTCTGTCTCTCTGTCTCTCTCTCTCTCTCTCTCACCTTTCTGCTTTCATGCGGAAATTTTAAATTATCAATTTCCCTAAGTTAACCCTGTTAAATAAACGAAACGAATTAACAGTCACTTACCAAAACTGTTTTCGTTTACCTTAAGGTATAGTTAATTATATTTTCTATTATAAATATAACTACATTCCACAATTAAATTACCACTTTCGCATTAAAATATAAGATGACAGCATCATTTGTTAATTATTTTAATATTTTTATTTAAATGTAATATAGTCATAATAAGACATTTATTTTGTTTTCATATATCAATGCACCTTAGTATACCAATTACATCCCTTCAAGATTATTATATACATAATAGAATAAATAAATAAATATAAACATCTTCCACAATAACATCCGACACAATCTATGACACGACATATTAAATGTAGCCATATACTCTCACACTATATTTTACACTAAGTAACTAGTTTTTCCTAAAAACATTTATTCTTTGACCCACCTCTACCCTCTACGCTTCATCTCTTATGCATCGTTGACTTAACTTTCTATTGTTTTATTGTGTCTAACCCACTAGAACTCCATCTACTCTCCCAATTAATAGTCAGGATGAAGTAATTTTTGGTGTTTAAACACACACACACACACACACACACACACACACACATATATATATATATATATATATATATATATATATATAGTTAGTATCAATTGTACATTGCGACACGGAAATTTCTATGCTTCGACATAGATTCTCATCATCAGGCAATGATGATGTTAGTTGTGCAGATGATTTACATTTAAATGATAAAAACCTTTGGTTTGCTGTGAATGTATGTGGGTGTTTCTTTTGGCTAATCTGAATGAAGATTCATTTGGGAATCCCAAAATGACTATTTACGCTCTCACACCCTGATTGAGAAATTTAGAAGAATGGGAGTCTTTGAAAAACAGTAGCTACTCTGGCAAGTACGCATCGCTCATTCAATAATGAATTAGAGCACTCTGGCTATTGGGCGTGTATAATGATAATATACGCGCTAAAAAGTCTGCCTTCTTCCACCGAGCGGCCATAGCCCAGAGGTAGAATCGCCGACTGACGCCAATTCAGTCGGGTTTCAATCCTGGATTAAAAGCAATCGGAGTCTAACCGTACTGATGAGCTGTGATACAGCGAAACAGATCTGTCTGCGGAAGACTATATATATATATATAGTAGATTTTTATAATAATAGTAAATATATATATATATATATATATATATATATATATATATATATATATATATTATTATTATTAATATTATTATTATTTCTAATATCATTTTCAGTCCATATCATGTCTGTGAACACAATTTGTTTCGTCTACTTAAAGTCTTCTTGGGTGTGTAAACCGATAGAATAAATAAATATTACTAAAAAGATAACAAATATAGTTATCCATTAAAAATATACTTTATGGTAATAAAAATATGTCTCATTAAAAGTAAAACCAAACTGGGCGTGAGAGTGTTGGATTATATCAATAATTTTAATTTCTGATGATTGGAAATCTTTTTTTTCTGGTTTGGATTGCACAACATACAAACCTCTAAAATCCACGAAAACAAATTCAAGACAAAAATATCAAAATCTGCTATTTAATTGTTATGTTCCTTCTAGATAGAGAATTTGCTTTGTTGGTGTAAAAATGACTCAAGCTAAACAGGAACATTGTTTATGTCTAGCAAAGAATATTTTCTGATTTTTTATCTGTAATATTTTGTTTCTTTTT
Organism: Ascarosepion bandense; assembly: GCA_037127315.1. Classification (NCBI taxonomy): domain Eukaryota; kingdom Metazoa; phylum Mollusca; class Cephalopoda; order Sepiida; family Sepiidae; genus Ascarosepion; species Ascarosepion bandense. Next base: position 1,024,487 of record JBBBDQ010000484.1, read on the forward strand.
CTTTACCTATTCATTCCTTTTAATAGGATGCAGTTTGCCTTTACCATTATAATACAAGGCTATATACCTTGTTTTGTTTTTTTAATATCTATTTTCTTAACAGAAAATGTTTCAAAAAGTGAGAATCTTTAATCATGTAACTGATATCTTCGTTTCTTTTTTCATTTAAGTTTGCGTACAATATGGTGCAAATGATAAGTCACATCTTGCAAGGTTTCTCTCAGGCAGTTAGTGATATGCACAAAAATTATATTATTTGCAAATACAGCTGCTTTCTCGGTTCTGTAATTGGGGATTTTCATTATTCCAGATATTTATTAGGAACGTTTATTAAAACAGTAAAACCTTCAACATCGCTATTTTTAATTAGTGACTCTGCTGTCTTCACTTCCTGATGTAGGGTGTAGCAAGATTACAAATGCTCATAATTTTAACTTTTGAACAGGTGATACTGAAAGAACTTCAACTATTTTTAACAACTTGTCTGTATTTTGGGTGACCTCGGTTCGAACGAACGTTAACCTTTTTATAATATTATTGCTGAAGTAGCTGAATAACATGTTTTGCATTATGTGAGATTTTAACAGCCATTATTTTTCTGCTTAATGATTCGACATGCTGGCAAATGGCTTGATTGTGTATATTTTGATTTCATGAAAATTTTATGTGCAGCTGTTTTTTTTTTAACTTACAAATTTTCAACGGTTTATAACAAGCTGTCATTTGAACATTAAACCTGAAGTAATATTTTTTGCATTTTTCTTTCTGATAAACAATGTCTAGTTATTTATAGATTTCTGGTAATTTACACTATTTACATTGTTTGAAGTGCTGTCTTCATCTTGTTGCTATGTTCACACCGACCTTCTTCAGGTGATTGCTATGCACACACCGACCTTCTTCAGGTGATTGGAATTTCAAACTGAACCCATTATGTCGTTTACTGGAGTAAATTGTTCTAGTTCCACGTTTTATGCTTCTTCTGGATGTCTCTATATCAGTTATACCTCTTTAAATCAACTCTACGTTTTTTGGTCAATTTTGCTGTAGTCAGCTATTGAACTTACAACTCTTTAAGTTAAGTTCCTAGATCCAACCAACGCTTTCATCTACTGGGCCATGTGCCCTTGACAAACTCGAACAATCTATCCCAGTGAACGAAATAAAGAGTGCAGTTTGGAATTCTAATCATCTAAAGAAGGTCGGTGCGTACAACAGTTTAAACGAACAACAACCGAACAATGTAAATAGTGTAAATAATTACAATAGCTCACCTCAAAGAATTAGGCAGCTTTCTGGTTATCCTCAAATCAGCCTTTTAGAAATCAGTTCTCGTACTTTTTTTTTTGTTTTTTGTTTTGTTTTTTGTTTTGTTTTCTTTTGTCATATTCGTATTGGACATACGCAGATATGCGTCAATATTTTACTCTTGTATTTTCTCATAAAAAGTGAACCATAACATTTCAAATATTTTATTTCATTTAAGAATGTAACCGTTGTTGGCCCAAAGGCAAAGAGTCCAGTTCAAATTCTGGCCTTAGCTGCTGCGCTTACTTTCGCGCTAACTCCTTTAGGAAACGTAATGAATCCCTCTTTTAAACCATTTCCCTGTGTATCAGTTACACAGAAAGGTAGACTGGACTCTACCGTCGGTTAATAGACAGTATAAGAAAAGTTCTCTGAATTCAAAACCAAACAAAATCAACAGGTAACAACTCTAAGATCTTCTTCAATAAATCATATCAATTCACAGATAAAGAAAAGGAATCTGCGGAGAGCCATAATAGCCCACGTTCTGAAGTGACGCATACTTTTATTTTTTTAAATTTTGGAAATTAATATTATTAATAACAGAGCTACATATTATCTTTTTTATGATATATGGAAAAGACATTCTTTACCACCCTTATCTACAGCATAATCTCTGGCATAATATCTTGTTTCTTTGCCGTTAGATCTATTTTCGTTATGACACATTTTCATATCCATCGACCTATGATTTATCTGTATTTATAATCAACATGAAATCTCGTTTTGTGATGTCCTTCAAAGCCTCTAAGATGGTTGTCAAAATTAGATTTCAGTTTTATCGCAATTCAAACCCCCCAAATATCTTACGTAATGCTTGAAGAATTCAATCATTTATGTTGCCAGCCTCTTAATGTATATTATAATAATACAATCGATTGCCCTCGTGGTGTGAAATAAATGAAGATTAATTTTTTATGCGTTTTATATCAGAAATCTTTTTTCAATATCCTATAAAATTAACAATGATATAAAAGTTAATTAAAAAGCATTAACACATTTCAGAAATGCAGAGAATTAAAACTCTCCGTTAGATTTATCTCGAAATTATAACCTTTATACCAGCATTCACGAGCACTTCCACGTGGTGTAATAGTTGGAAAGATTGTCTTGCTAGAACTACTACAACTGAGAAGTAAATTTGATAATCACTGGGTGCTCCATATTTTCTAATTTGTGCCACATCAAAGCTGTGCTTAGAAAAGCACCATAATATCAGTTACATTTTTAAGAACTCACTTTTAACATACTTTCGAAAAATGCATAGATAATATATGTATATACATTTTCGCATGTCATTTTAAGTATTTATCGATATTGATATGAAAATGCCTATCTTTTTAAAAAATACCTCTTTTGCGTATACCAAGTTCAGTATGTAATCAATGTATATTTGAATAAATGTAAGCTGTTTGTTAGCTAATCAGAATCAAGGTAAGTAAACAAAATTTTTACCGCCAAATTGCGAGGATGTTTCAGCCTCTATATATACAACCTGCTGCGTATTTTTAGACAATTTGCGCTAACATTCCCAAGGTACACATCATGTCAAAGCTCTACAAGACTAAATGCCAAACTCACTCTGATATTCAAATTCTATCTTTGCACAACAATTTATGAGCTTTCATATCTGAACAATTCTTCTCAGCAACATTTTCATACATAATTTTCTTAACTCTGTATGATTTCTTTCAACAATAATGAGCATTCAAACTTACGTTAAAATCCGTAACAGTAATTTTCACACAGACAATGGGAGACAATTTCAAACAACCAATTTTACATATTAATTCAACATCTATGTATATTATGTATTCTTGTTAAATATTTGTTAATACACTGTATCGTTGCAAATTAATGTTTTGTCAACTTCATTTCATTTTCTCATTACTTGTTTAATCATGGATTTTCAATGCTTATAAAAATAATGGTGGGTTGTAAGGATTTGGCTAGAAAGTCATTCTTGGAAGTGGCCTTGTGCCAGGTGAAGTCTAGCAGAGAAATTATTGCCAGCTTACCTTACAGTTCGATGCATCAACACACACACACACACACACACACACACACACACACACACACACACACACACACACATATATATATATATATATATATATATAATGAGGCATCCTATTCTTCAAATACGCCTTATTTGGTTATTTTATTCCCATATTAGTAAGAAACTCTTTGCATTCTAACACTTCTCGAGGTTGTTTCGTTGCACAATATATAATACACGTCATATAAATGCTACCTAAATATAAAATTGAGAATCTTGTTTTGCACCGCCTGAAGATTGTGAGTCACGGAGAAGAAGCCATATTTTACTGCTTGATATTTTTAATTTATTATTTCTTATTATAAAGAATATATTTCGTGAGTACACGTAAGATTTTAAACAATGAAAAATCTATATTGATAGTGACTAATTTCACCGTTGTGAAACGTAGAGATCTACTCAAATGTGGGTACCCACCAAATATAATATGTTTATTAATATGAAATATTTATAATAAACGACACCAATAAAAAACACAAGACAAAGTGCGCTTGGATCGCCAAAATGAAGAAGGAAAACGATCTAAAAAGTCTACGTAAATTTGTGAAATACACAACGGTCTTTAGTCCAAGCAAGAAAATCCCAAACAACGACCAAATGTTGTGGGAATACAATCCAATTTTGAAGAGATGCGAGAACTATACTGTGAATATTATTTTTACGCGAAAGCTATCCTCAGGAAATTACTTTCTGCGTGAAGTTAGCTGTCGCTGTAATAATGTTGTGTCACTTCAGTCTTGTTTATGTGTAGCTTGGAAAACTTAATCTTAGTTCGTTCATCTCGGAAGAAGACATTGCACATCGAATGTAGTCTTGTTGAGCAAGTAAACTTCACGAAGAGCTCTCTCTCCTTAAGTGTCTTGACGTTAATATTTCTGAGAATTAGGGCTCAATTTGATATAAAGTGTAAGAAATATGGTCGCGTTGGGCAAATCTAAAAAATCACCAAATATGCCAAAAAGAGAGAGGAGTATTTCAGTACTTATTATATGTCATTTCTCTTGATTGCGAATAATGAAGAGAATGTAACTCATTTGCCTAAAATGTCATATGAAATTCACCAAAATATGAATGTATCAATTGCTGCAAGAGGCGATTAACATTGCCACAGCAGTGGTGGGTAATGTAAAACCTTAGCAAGACTAAGTAGCTTTGTTCACACTTACTGTATATGAAAATAAATGAAGCATATTTACAGAATGTTAATCTATTATTTTTAGTGTGTAACGTTAGATCTATGTGATTAATGGATACAATGTTGATTCAGTGCATAGATACGGAATGAAATGACATTAAAATAGCATGTTTTGAGGGAAATAAATATTTTCTTCATTATATTACGGACTTATTTATATGTCTGCGCAGTTATTTTGATTAAATCACAATATGCAAATTGAAATTCACCGCAAGCAATACGTGATAAACTGTATGTGATGAGTAAATTGTAGCTGTTTTATATCTTTAAATTCGCTTTGATGTTTTTTATTTTGCCGTCTGAACTTTATAGTAGAGCCAGTTAGACACCGTCTATGAGAAAAAAGTGCATCATGCCGCAATTTACTCTGCCAGAAACATGGAAACGGTGTGCTGTACTGCTTAGCATTTGTACTGGAAGTTCCAATACGAACATTTCTGATTGTTCTGGTGTTAATGCAGAGGATTCGGAGAGAGTTGGTTGAGTCTAATAGTGAAAACGAAGTTGTTTGGCGGGATCACTAATAATGGTGGCGTTTTGCCTCCAATCATATTTCCACAGTGCCTCAGACTCAACACGGAGGCAGATATCAAGTACCTTTAGGAGATAGAGCTGATCTGGGCCAAGAGGGTGGGTGCTGGAAGACCCTATATCTAGCAACTGGAGTCTTCACCATGCCATAGAATCAGAAGAACACAGTCATGACTCTCAGATCATCACCCTTTATATATGGCTACTTAACTGATAAACTCCTTGACTGCAAACCCTTGATTATTATGTGTGAGGCGCAGTTGAGTAAGAGACAAAAGATTTCTTGTAAAACCAAAGATGAACTAAAACCAAGAAGTTATGGTAGCATTCAATAACTTAAACAAAGGGAACGTCCAGAAGATTTGTGGGAAATTCCAAAGTCTCCTGGAGACCGACGATTGTATTGAAAAAATTTACTCGTTAGTGTTTTCAAAATATTTCTTGAGTAATTTTGGCAAATATATCTGCCAAAAAATGAAATTTCAGTGTTATTTTTATTTTTGTGTAATTTAGACAACATCCATCTCACACTGTGATTTGATTAAAAGGCCAACCTAAACCATTTTAGTTGCTTATTCTTGCCTATGTCAATCTGTTCACGTTTTCAGTCCGTCGTTACACATCGCCGCAAGTTTTTACGTTTTACTTGCCTGTTGTAATATAGTCAGTTCAAACATCAAGCACTACAAATCTCAACTTGAAAAATACATTGGAAGTTATACCAAAAGATGGCTGCTTATTAGTTTTATATGCTAGGACATAAATTGAAAATAAAGAGCCCATTTGATTTGGGCTTTATATGTACAAATCAAATCATTTCACTGAATGTCATGAGAACAAATCTAAGTTGAATGGTAAACAACAGGTCTTTATTCGCTGATACTATACCTTAATGTTTACATAGTGAACTAGACGTCTTTGTTCTGGCTTTTAATAGGTCTTTTCGATATTCATGAGTTATTGTTTGGTTACAGTATTTACTCTGTTAGCATCCGCTAGGTGTCACCACACAAAGTAATAAAGATTGAACACCAATGGTAAATGAAATGAGGATCACTGAATAATAGATTGGCAAATGAAAAATGTTAAATTTATGGTTGAGTGGATTAGTTAGTTGATTTGAAGAAAGGACGTGGGAATTGAGGCTGAATAGACGTATCCACAGTTAATGAACTATAGAGACAACGAAGTGACCAGAAATAAGAGGGGAATTATAAATAGAAATGTGGAAAGAAGCGAACAGGAAATTAAAGATGGATGGTCCAATTTTGAAAGAAAATAACCTCTTGGAAAAGTTAAGATTAGGTCAGTGTTAGAAAATATCGGTAAGAATGTCAACACGAAATTAAAATAAAAATCTTAGAAATAGCGCGTACAAAATGATAAACGCTACATACCACATTATCAAACATTTAGTTTATCAATATATAGAATAATGACATATGGAAATTTTATTTTTGACTGATAGCATCATGAATAGCAGATAGTTTACCATTCACCTATGCTTAGAATATTGCTGCCACGTATGATCCTGAGCTCCTTCGACTTACCTTGAGCTTTGATAAAAATCTAAAGAATCCCCAATATTATCGGTGGCGATCTGGTAGCTCGGTTCCAGTCACATTCTCACAGCCGTAAGGTTTCTTCTCTGTGCTTTTTCTATAATTACTTTCATGATAATTGTTCCGATGAGCTCTTCATTATGGTACCTCGACTTTATCAAATTTATGCGCAGTACTAGACTCGCGTCGTGATCTCATCAATATATGGTCGATCTGACTATGACTATTCACTGTAAATTCTATGCTAACAGCTTTTTTCGTACATTTCTCCTCCCCCCTTTCAGCTCCATGTATTTCAGCCAAATTTAATCTTTAAAAATTTTGATTCAGTGTCAATTGCTATCTAGTGTCTTCCTGATTACTCTTTCTTCTTTCCGTTTATTACTCATGTTTCTGTTCCTAATTTTTCCACTCCTTGTATTCTCTTGTGCGTTCGTGGCTTTACTGCCTTGCATGGAATGATACCGATGAAAAAAGAAGAAATTTGGATAAAATGTTTTGAATGTCGGCGTTTCAATTTAACTCCTAAGTTTAAGTATTTAAAATGGATCATGAAACTTATTTGTAAGTTGAAGAAAAGTGTAAATAGCACCGGATATTTCAATGCAGGAAATGGCAAAATTTTATTTGCAGGTATAACTTTGAATTTCTCTGAAGATACTGAACGAATCCGATGCAAATCAACGAATAACCTGCCTCGTATGTTCATAAAAAGCGTTTGTCTTTGTCAAGCTATAAAATTTATAGTCGTCCGGGTTCTTAGGAAGTCTAAAATAGTAAAAATGTTGGGTCGTAACTTGAGTGGCAAAATATGCGAGACATATGACAAGACCTCCTTTAAAAATATTAATGAATAAAACTGAATCAAATGCACATCAGAATATATGAAAACCCTTTTCTTTACCGACGAATATTATGCTACACATGATGAACTAACAGATGGAGTAATGGCTAGACGGTTAGGAAGGAAATCCGTTCTTACACATTGTCTATTTAACAAAGTGAAATTGCTGTCGTGTTTTTATTTAATTTTTGAAGCGGTTTATAAGACGAGAAATGGTTGTCATATAGTTTGCTAAAACACATATTGATTTTTAAAGATCCAAAAGATATATATATATATATATATATATATATATATATATATATATATATAGGCAATTTCAGAAAAAACTATATATTCCGTATGCCAATGTTCCATAACATTTAGTGGATAAAATGTATGAATATCGTAATAAAATATAAATATCTTAATCAATGCAAATTTGGTGAAGTGACAGGATTGTTTGCCTGATCCAAACCCGACTGAAAGATTATGGGACATTCTGAATAGGAAATGTTGATAGACAGCAATTTACGAGCAAATATAAATTTATAAATTTTTACTCGATATTGTGCAATCTCTTTCACATAAAGAATAAATGCTCATAACAATCATAGATAAATCACTTTAAGAACGCTCGAATAAAAAGTTTCGCAAACACATATACAGTTTCTTACGTGTTTTCTCATGTCTGTTACTAGATGCATATTTTATTTATCAGATTATATTTATGACTTTATAAAATATTATATCGGCAAGAATAATAATGATGTATTTATGATACAACTCGTTCCATCACAAACATATGATTTGTTCTTCAGCGTACCAAATCTAACGGAAGTGTGTTAAAAGCTTACTCATATACATGTAAGACGATATTATATCAGCAAAGTCTGCATTAGTAATATTTTGAAATGAATTCTCAATAGACGGTGGCTATAATTGTCATCATCTGGAATAGCGTTCAAGTATCAACATGTCCTTTTTTAATGCCCCTTCAGTTGTTTGCAAGTACGTTCGATTATCGGACGCCTTCACTTGAAAATAATACTTTATATCCTATCATAATAATTAGGCTTTATACTATACAATTTGCCCTGAAAGTTATACTTCATAATATACCATCAACAGTTTGATAGAAAATATTTCCAGTTGTTGTCAGTTAGTTTGCCTTTTTTAACGTGCATTTACTTTGACTGGTACGTTAACTGACACTTAAGTTATATTTAAGTAGCCATTATAGAAGCTCTTCATTATAGAGAACACTTCCTGCTAAAGATACTTACTCCTGTTAAAACTTTGATTTTTAATTACTATGAAAACATGATTTAATTTAGAAATATATTAAACTAATTCCTAGTATACATAGGGAAAGCATCCGTCTATGGAAGAAAAATTAACAGAGCAAATACAAATAGAAAAAGTTTTAATACAAGAATGTGTCTCCTACCCAGATGTAAATATACATCGAAGTGATCCTAAAAGAACTAAAAGCATTAACAGAATTTATTATCAACTGAACCAACAACCTTTTCATGAGATAAGCAAATGTGTTGCATGGGGAAAATGGTAATGGAAAATGCATTTATAATCAGAAATATTAAATTAAAGTTTAATGAGCTTTTGAAAATAGAGAGGAATAATAAAGGAAAACCAATGCTTAGAGCTGAAAAGTATAGAAAGTTGTAGAAAGCCATGGTTGCCCACATTCTGAAAAGTCACCACACATAAAGAAAAAAGAACAAGTTTATCTTAGGAAAAAACTAATTCAACACCAAATTTCATTTTTGAACTGAACATCAGCTTTCAAAGATTCAGGATATTATCATATGATAAGTTTCTGTAAGGACTTTATCATTGGTATAATGTTTACTTTGTGAATGTTATAGATAATAAATAACTTTCAGTTTCAAAAGTTTACATTTGAATGAAAGTGGCATGAGAAACTTTTGAATAGTATTTTTACTACCAAATATTCCACAGGTTTCTCGATAACCAAAGTCAAACATGAATTTACAAGCGTTTGTTCAATCACACAGTTCATATTCTCTTACAAGTACAATTAATCTACCGTTCTGACTCATTGAATATGGCGCCTAATTCACAATCAGAAACTTCTGTTTCAATATGAACTCACTGATTAATTCTGCCTTATCTAAATGATTTAGTAGGAAATTTTATCCATTCTGGTAAGTGCCTAAGAAATCAAGAACTCTCCTGGATACTGATTGTTTATTTCTCCTAATTCCTGAAAGTTTATTAGAATCTCATTCACGTTAGGCTCCTGTGAAGCGATCTGTCTGATATCAAATATAATAAACAGCTTGTCGTGCTGACAGTCTGAAAGTTATTTGTTATCGCTTCCGCAAGAAACGATAGATTTAGAATTTTGACCATCAGCGAAAATTAAATACACCCGTTTCTCAAATTTAGATAAACACTAACGGCTTTGCGTTTTCTTTAATCAATCCTAATTGATTATTTGGAAAAGCTCAAAGTCCTGACATGAATAATACCGTGTTAATATTAAAAATCTTAGCTATTATATTTTCTTTTTATCTTTCTCTCAAGTATATTTGTATTTTTGTCTATGCCGGTTTTAACTGGATGTGCTTTGTGGTGCAGTGGATATTGACTCGGAACGAAAAGTTGGAGAGCCGAGTTCGAATTCCACTTGAGTTCGTTGCATTCACGTAGGTGCAAATACCCTTGGGACAGGTATTAATCCCTCTCTTCTCCCTCTAGCTATAGGTTAAATAGAAGGACAGATTGGGTTCTACAGCATTGGTTTGCAACTAGTCTACCGCAGAAAGTAATGGCAGCCTACTGCGGAAAAATTTCTTCCCAGTCAGTCATGTCTCTCTCGAGACAAGATCACTCAAATGTGTATCACGTATGGGAATTAACAGAGTGATTCCTACTTAACGTAACTGCATGAGGACAAAACAGCAGTCTAAAACTTAGCTTTGACCAGTGACGACAAAATAAGGTCGTCCTCACGAAACTTCGAAGTTGGCATGAGCCATTGTTGGCAGTCTGTTTCAGACTTCTGAATATGTGTGTATTTTGACTCGACTATTTTTGTATGCTGGTCAATGGTGCATTATGGGTAGAAAGTTTATTGAATTATCCTGAAAGTTATACGTTTGAGTAAAACAAAGTTGACAAATATTAAATATAGCTATAAATAACTGCACCGTATCCATAATTATTTATACTCAAGAGTCTCAAGAATAATTTGAAATATGACCGTTAACTTCATCTGACATCTTCCTGTTTCCTAAACTCAAATTCCACCCACATAGTCACCATTTTGAAAACAGTGATGAGCTTATATATGCTGTGAAGAAGGTTTCGGAGGACCTAGATGCCACCTTCGTCCTTGGTGAGATTGCAATGCTTAATCATCGTTGGATCAAAGGCACTGATGTCATTTTATTGAAAGATAGTGAAAAACCGGGTTATCTCTCCAACTTTTTGATGAGGCCTAGAAATTTTTGAACGATCATTGAATTTTTGAAACACCCTTGAACTTCATGTTACTTCAGGATACATTCATAAATTATATATTCATAATTATGAAGAAAATTTAACTGTTGTGCCTAACCAAGATTGTTCTTGTCACTAGCGCCATTTTCATTAATCTGAAACCCTATATTAATTAATGAAATACTGTATCAAAGAATATTTATAAAAATATAGATGGAGTATATCAACGAATTGTATACATTATATATAATGCTATAATTCAAAGCATAAAATTTACATTATTTCTGATTAAAAATCATTAGAGGATAATAATTAAACTTCAAGTATCCAGAATTTAAATTACACTAGCGACAATTTCGTAGAAGATTTTAAATCTTAATCAATGGTAAAGTATGTTTCCAAATAATGTGAACATTACAGATTTATGAAAAATCTGTACATATGCTGATATGCCTTGAGCAAAGTGTATTTTTCCGTGAATGTTTCTACATTACATCTATTCATTCCTATTTAAACGATTTATAATTACTAATTTTTAATGCGGAAATGTTGCAGTTGATTAACTTTTGTTTATATCTCAATATAAAGATATTTCAAAATGAAATGTTTTCAATCGTTAAACTAATCTAATTCAAAATTCATGAATATCATTTCACTTTCTTTTTCATGATCTATTCGAATATGTTTTACTCAGTTGATTATTATGATTTTAATTCGAAACGTCTATGATTTCAGCTTCAGATACAATTAATACTTTACAATAATTATTATTTACGTTTATTATCTTAATTGCGTACATTGTTCGGACATTTGCCCTCATTTTTATTGCCATATTCACAACGTTTAGGCCGCTGTACACTCCGGCCTGAACCCTTTATTTTGAACTGAACCCTTTATTTTAATCACTGGTGTATACTGTTCTCGTTCCATGTTCCATGCCACTTGTCTTAGTTATCTCCCTATAACTCAACACTTTAAGTTGTTTACCACTACTGTAGCCAGGTATTGTACTCAAAACTCTTTGGGTCAATCGGTGAATATAACCAACGCTTTTATTCACTCCTTAAGAACACATGGCCAAGTTTGGTACTTTGACTTTATGAATTCAAGGGCAGTAGTATAGTGGAGGGAACTTGGGTTCATATTCACACAGTCATCATCCAACTAAAGAATTGTGTAACCTTAATTCAATGTTATAACATGCTTGACACTTAATATTACAATTTGTCCTTGCAATTTCCCCGAAGAAAGAAATATTTCAATCTTTTCGGATGATACACTGATAAATGGATTCACAATGATCTTAAATGAATTGAAAAATATATTAACATTGTTTAATTCGGCGCATGTTGGGCAACAAAGATACGAGGCTGAGTGAACATCTGACTCAAATAGGGAAGGCGAAGGAGTTCCCGCACAAGGTGGAAAGATACAAAAGGAACCTCTTTGAACTCTGTGAAAACAGATGGTAGAAAGCTGGTGAAAGACAAATTGAAAATAAACTTTACTACAGTGGAGACGAGAATAGAAATATACTTGGCGTGAGGCTCCTAGTCAACAGATTCATCAAGAACACAGTATTAGGATGTCAACCACTGTCAAGGAGACGTTTGATCATCTACCTGTGAACAGAACCTTTCTAAATTACATTTATACACATCAATACGCCACTAATAAACTATAATGATGAGTATGTTAAAAATTTCTAAAACAATCTGCAGGGTCACGTTAACAAGATAGATTTTTAAAAAGACATCTTATTCATCCACGGTGACTGGAATTCTAAGGTGAGTAGAGATGCATTAGAGGAATGAGATGCTTTTATAGGCTCCTCTTCTCGTGACACAACTAATGAGAAGATAATTCCTGGTGGAAATGATCATTTATAATAGAATAGCGCTTGCCATCACGTTTCCAGAGGACAAACAATCACGTTCATATAGACATGGCATGCAACCGACTAATATAACCAACTTGACTACATTTTGATGACTAAGATGTGGGAAACAATCGCGAACTAGTCATGGTGGACAATGATTTTCAAGAAAGACATGCTCCATCTTTGCCAGAAATCTCGTATCCTCAGTTTGATTATTCACGCCAGCAAAATAATCCTTGGAACCATGGAATGATTAGGAACATTACTGTGTTGACGCGACTAATCAATGTTCGGAATCAGGCCGGTTTCCGAAAAGGCCGAAGTACTACAGAGCAAATCTTCAACCTTCGAACCCCTCACACTAGCGAGAGTTCTATCAAGTCTTCATAAAGTTCAAGAAGACGTTTGACAGAATCAGATATGATGCGTTGTTGGCCACTTTGAAGAAATTCAACATGGAGAACAAACATTTCTATACTATCCAGTAGTTGCACACTAACGCAAACAGCTCAGATGTTGTACAGCTCTACACATCTCTAGAGGACTAGATGGTCTGTCTCTTCTTTTCGACTCACTTTCATATCTTCCTAGAAAGGAACGTGAGCAATGCCCTAGAAAACTATGTGTGGACAGTCACCACTGGAGAAAAAACCATTACAAACATCAGATTTATGACATAAAATGAACCAGCTGGAGAAAAGAATGAACTCACATGCTTCGTCAGTTAACGTGACAAAGTTTGAGATAGAAATTAATGCTGAAAAAAAATAAAGATTATGGTGACTATGGTTCTATCGCGGCATATATCTCAATCCATGGCTAGTTAATATTACAATTTGTCCTTGCAATTTCCCCGAAGAAAGAAATATTTCAATATTTTCGGATGATATACTGATAAATGGATTCACAATGATCTTAAATGAATTGAAAAATACATTAACATTATTTAATTCGGCGCATGTTGGGCAACAAAGATACGAGGCTGAGTGAACATCTGACAGTTCAAATACTTCAGAAAGATCATCAGTGATCAAGAATAAAGACCAGAAATCTTTGTAAGAACTACAGACTATGCACTCTCTAAGCTGAGGACCCTGTGGAGAGGTAGCAGTACAGGATCAAGCTTCTGCGTGCCAAGGTATTCTCTATAATCCTCTATCAATGCGAGACATGAACACTCACAGCAGAGCTAAAAAGAAAGACAGGCATTAGAAATGAGATGCTGTAATACCATCCCGGACTTCTCATACCTTGATCACATCAGCGACTAGCTATGTATGTATGTCCAGCTACACAATAGCCCCAGAAGACCTCTCTACAACGAAAAAATGGGAGCCGGGATAATATGGCCATGTAACACAATCTAATGACCTTACAACGACAGTTATTCAAGGAACCATGTTGGGACATAGAAGAAGAAAAAGACTGAAAGTTGCGAGAGAAACCCAGGCTCTAGTACAAGATGAAGGAGACTGGTGGACAGCTCATCACGTCGGCGAAGCAAAGAATACTTCCGGAGTTAAGGACATAGTAGAAGAAGAAAAGACTGAAAGTTGCGGGAGAAACCCAGGCTCTAGTACAAGATGGAGGAGACTGGTGGACAGCTCATCACGTCGGCACCACAACAACTACTTCCGGAGTTAAGGACATAGTAGAAGAAGAAAAAGACTGAAAGTGGCGGTAGAAACCCATGCTCTAGTACAAGATGGAGGAGACTGGTGGACAGCTCATCACGTCGGCGCCGCAACGACTACTTCCGGAGTTAAGGACAGTAGAAGAAGAAAAAGACTGAAAGTTGCGGGAGAAACCCAGGCTCTAGTACAAGATGGAGGAGACTGGTGGACAGCTCATCACGTCGGCGCCGCAACGACTACTTCCGGAGTTAAGGACATAGTAGAAGACAAAGACTGAAAGTTGCGGAAGAAACCCAGGCTGTAGTACAAGATGGAGGAGACTGGTGGACAGCTCATCACGTCGGCGCCGCAATGACTACTTACGGTTGTTAAGGACATAGTAGAAGAAGAAAAAGACTGAAAGTTGCGGGAGAAACCCAGGCTCTAGTACAAGATGGAGGAGACTGGTGGACAGCTCATCACGTCGGCGCCGCAACGACTACTTCCGGAGTTAAGGATATAGTAGAAGAAGAAGAAGACTGAAAGTTGTGGGAGAAACCCAGGCTCTAGTACAAGATGGAGGAGACTGGTGGACAGCTCATCACGTCGGCGCCGCAACGACTACTTCCGGAGTTAAGGACATAGTAGAAGAAGAAAAGACTGAAAGTGGCGGTAGAAACCCAGGCTCTAGTACAAGATGGAGGAGACTGGTGGACAGCTCATCACGTCGGCGCCGCAACGACTACTTCCGGAGTTAAGGGTGAAAGAAAAAGATAAAGATGAAGAAAATGTATGCTGAAATTCTCGGCTATCAAAAAACCACACTGACATTGTTGATGAATCAACGAACAACGAATAATTTTTTCAAGTAAATTAGTTGGTAAAATGTTACAAATGTTATAGCTTGTCTCAGAATTTGATCATAGTTCCCAACCAATCGACATAATTTATTCTTCCTTCTGGGTCACTGCCAACATGTAATAGATAATGACTTTACAAAACAGCGAGGATTGAACAGCCTTTGGCTAATAGTGCTATGTCTTAATTCTCTATTTGAATGAGAGAAAGCTGCCGTCTTCCGGTCATCTGCAACTATTCAAACTATTTTATATTACTATCTCACCTATTTAATCGATCCATCATTCTGTCACTTGAAGGCATGGTTTAGTAGCAATAAAATGATAATTTTGAGGTCAGTTATATTTATTGATATACTCAATGTATGATTTCCTTAACCATTCTGCGTGATATTAAATGGAGTTTTACATTTTTGCTTTCATGCATTTTACATTTAATAGAAAAAGTATGAAACAAAAATTACGCAGTTGTTCAAATTAAATTCCAATTACATAGTTCAATTATTCAATAATTTCTGGATTCCGTAGCATTAAATCGATAAGAATCTTGTTTTTCATTTTTTTAATATTGAACTATTTCACTAATATTATCTCAAGACCGAATTCATTCAGAATTTCTTTGCGATATCACGTAAGTCTTATTCTTGTTACATTCGCGTTACATTCTGGTTGAGCATTTTTATACATAGTATTATAATTTAAACGTACATATGTGTGTTGAAACTCATGCATATCAAGGAATTGCACTAACAGGCAGATCAGTCGATCAACAATAGTTGACGTCAGTTTCTTTCATCTTACTTCTGCGTCTTTTTGCTTGAGGCATCAGAAAGGCCAAATCTACATGCATATTAAATGATATAGGCATTTCGCTTCAGTGCTGTACATGAGAATTTTTCACTGAATTATTGCAAAATATTAATTCTTTATAAAAAGAGGAATTGCCCCAACAAAAAATTTAGGAATAAAAAAGTTTTGAAATAAGTTATTCTGCAAGCCTTTACCTGACTTTATATAAAATATTGTCAGGTTTAATTTATCTGTGGGTTACTTTTTTACTTTTATATATAATTTCCCTAAAATAAAATCCATGTTTTGCTTCAATCTCCAATGTGCAACATGGTATAAGTATAAAGGATTATGATAGTTGATATATCGTAAATAATGATTTAGTTTTATTTTTGTATGCTGAAATTTTGAAATAATTTATTTTCAAATTGTGTACCTTATTCTATATAGAATTTTTATCATGTTTGATTTATATGTGGTTTATTTTTATCCACAACACCTCCAAACCCCTTATTTATTTTGAAATATGATTTTTTAATTTTTAATGTCATTTTAAATGTCGCACATTTAAAGTAAATTTGAATCTATGTAAGAGCAAATTTAAACAATTTCGACTAACCTATACGTAACACATTATAACAAGAACGTAGTTTTATTAGGAATGTCATACGATTCTTTGGCATTATCAAAATTAACCCTTTTATTGTTTTTTTTTTTTTGCTCTATTCACTGTATTGTCAGTCACCTCTGTAGAACCACAGCTTTGTTACCTGATTTCTACCGTTCATCGTTGACGAAGCTGCCTAGCATTCACTACGATACACCATTTGTTTCTAACAATATTTTCTTGTTTCTTAATACTTTTAGAAGTTACTTTCCACCGTTTCAATTCGCCATCGGATTTTGGTGTTATATTTTCTATCGTCTGTTAATTGGGATTTTATCTTGTTTCTAACAGTAATTACTGATACCCGTTTACTTCAGCCACCACAGCAAATATTGTTTCTCCTTTTGGCAATAGATAGTCTAGATTAACTCAAAATATACGTCTATATTGATAGAATTTAGTACAAGTTTTTTAAAGTTTGAAACGTATTATTTTACTTTTGATTTTCTTTTAACTATGCAATTATTCAAGAATAAAAATAAGTTTGCGCTGATTAAAAGCTGTCTGTGAAGAAGATATATATTTTTGTTATATTAATAACACACTTGACCATTGATGTATGCGGCATTTGCCAGATTGTCATGTAGGAAAATGAGATAAGCGATTATTGTTGTAAACTTAATACTTTACAAGTATTTTCATTACTTTTCTATGTCATAGAAGCAAACACTAAAATTTTCTGTCTGAAACTTGTTTTGCTCATAAATAAATTAACTGCTTGAAAAAGAATTTGGTCTGATTCTTATTCTGTTTTTGGTGACTTTCTGAAGAAGCTCGATGTATAAATAGAAACGTTTTATGGGTAGTAGTTGAACCATTTACCAAAAAAAAGAAAATTTGCGGAGGTTCTTTAGGAAAGATTTTTTTTAAAAGAAAATCACAGAAGAATATATAATTATAAATAAAACTTGACTGAATAATGTAAATAATTCTCTTTCTGTTTTTTATTTTCTTTACTGTATGCTCATTTGAAAGCTTTTTCAGACATTTTCAGAAATTTTGTAAATGATTTATTATAGTCGTCAGATTTCACGACTAATTTTAAAGAGAAGATATGTTCTGCTGCGATAAAGAAATATTAGTTCAGTGACTAGATTGTATAATCAGTCATGGTTTTTGTCAAATTAAAATACTAATGCCGATATAATTAAGTAAATTTCAAAGACACTTTTTAAGAGGGTTTTGGTATTGTGCAAAAGAGAGTGCTGGAAATATTTACATGAATTTCATTTTTTATGTGAAGTCTCCCAGTACACAATTAAGTCTAAACAGCATCAATTATATATACGTTTAGTTCTAAATTTTTCAACGATTTTAAGATTTGTCTTTAAGATTTTTTAATCTACCTATCAGCGAAATGTAACACGAGTGAAAGTAAAAAGTCCTTAACTTGATCCACTTTCTAAAATCTGATCTACCAGTAGAATTTTTTTTTAGTTTTTGATCTGGTTGAAAACTTTTCAGCACCTCTAGTATTGTCTGTGTTGTACACTATTTCATGTCGCTTTTTTAGTTTCCATTGTTGAACGAAGAATGTTGCATTTATTACTTGACTAGATTTTTAAATGTAAATTGCCTGTAGCTCTGTAGGATAGATGTCTTAAATAATATGAAAACGTAATCTGTTATCCGTTCTGCAAAGTTGCAAAACCGAAGTAACATCCATGTCCGTTCATCTATCGTTTATGCCTGATATTTGTTCAGATTCTCTAAAATATATTTTCAATGACTTCAATTTTTCTTGATTTCATTTTCCGCTCCCGAATATTAACATTTCCAAATATACATTTACAGAATTCAATTTAACCGGTTTTCGCTCGCGAGCTGATTCGTAATCTCTCTCTATTCTCTCTCGCTTGCTTTCCATCTGCATTTTCTCTCACATTCCCTTTTTCTGTCTCTGTCTCTGTCTCTGTCTCTCTCTCTCTCTCTCTCTCTCTCTCTCTCTCTCTCTCTCAAAAAAAGGCAATTTATCATAAGGCTTTTATATCATTCATTTCGATTATATAGTATTTCTTATTTCTCAGAGTATATTAGGAATGAATGCCGTTACTAGTGAAAAAAAACAAGGGCTCAAATGTTCGAAGCTTAAACAACTCGATTTAACGGAAATTTACACTCATTAATTAGTCCTCGAAATCCAGTGAATCACATTTAAGAAATCAAAAAAATAAATTGGAATATAGCGCTTATTAATATATAAATTACCTAAAAAATGTATGTATCTAATATATAATACCTAAGAATATTTTATTATTTGTCTATATTTCTGAGATGAAGAAGTATTTACACTATTTACGTTGTTCGGACAATTGTCCTGATCTTTATTGCCATGTTTACGAGTGGGCTATTTTTCCTCAAGGATACACGGCCCAGTGGATATAGATATTGGTCAATTTCAGTGACACAGAGTTGTGAATTCAATACCTGGCTACAACAGTGGTGAACAAATAACTTAGTTAAGTTAAAGGGATGTAACTGCATGGCTACCAGAAGTAGCATCGCATGCGGAATGAGAATGACAGACGCCAGTGATCGTTACAAAGGGTGCGATTTGAAATATCTAGTACCTGAAGAAGAGCCGAAACGTTGTAAACATGGCAATAAAGATAAAGACAATAGTCCGAACAATGTAAATAGTCTGAGAATATTTTCTGTCAATTTCTGTTTATTTCTATGTATTTCTAATACATAGTTTTCAATTATTCTTATTAGTGGATATAATGTTCAACCATTTTGTGTTTGAAATTTGTGCATTTCTTTCAAAGGTGCAGATATTCTTCTTGTTTCTGATATTAAACCAATTCCAAAATTTTGTTATTGGTTTGTTAGAAGTTATTTTGATTTCACATATTTTTATCATAAATCTGATTAGTAGATAAAGAAGATAGTTTTTTTCGTTTATTTCATTATTAATAGTGTTCCAAACAGTTTTCATTTTGTGATAAAATACGGAAATTACATCCGTAATGTTCTAAAATTCACCATAAACCGTAGATGATTGCGCAGGCAGTCTGCATAACAAAGATACTAACCTAAACATTCTATTCTTTTATTTATAAACGAGTAAAATGAAGGCAAAATATTTGTATCGATATGCCTTCTTGACGGCAACATATATGTTGATGTATCTACTATTGTGTATTTTAAATAAAACATAAGAAAAAGAAAACAAAATAATCCGATCTCTGAGCGTAACAGCGTATATATATATATATATATATATATATATATATATATATATATATATATATATCAAAATAAACATAACACTATTAACTATTGCAACCAAATACATAATAATTACAAACAAGATGAAAAACTCTCAAAAACAGTGGATAGTAATAATCAAATTAAACTCATTATATATTATAAAAATTAAAAACAATTGATCTCATAGTCTCTAATAACCCTACAAGCACTAAACTAAATTCTCTACAAAAACCAATGTAGTGTACCAAATTACATACCTATTCAGATATTGCATCTCTGATACTAATAACAAACCCAGTACATATATTGGTTTTACTACAACCACGCTCTCCCGTAGACTTACATGTCATCTTGCTGATCAGAGTACAATTGAACAACATTTCTCTGAAAAAACATAAACATGTAGGTAATATCAGACAGATTTTGGTCAACAATACGGTGATCCTTACTCATACACAAGAGTAACCTTCAGTAATTGGAGGCCATGTACATCAAATCTAAACAACCAACACTTAATAAAATCACCTTTAAATCCGGACATAACACGTTACATTGCATTTGAATACAAGGTTTTGTTGTCATTTCACGCTATCACGCGGTGTGACGTCATAAAACCGCATTGCAAATTTGAGAACTGCGTTTGTTATTTTTGGTAACTATTGCCGTTGCCTAGCGGAGTTTTATGTCAACACAAAATAAAATCGTCGGTGATGGTGGATGTTATTGTATGACCGTCTAAATAACCTCTCTGAAGATGGCTCATGTGAGCCGAAAGCTAAGAAGCAAATTAATAAAAATTATCCAAATGTTGTAGAATTTTTGTCTTTATTTTCAAATGAAATTAAAGCCAAAATACGACGTATGGAACGGCTCATGATTAAACATAATAGACATTCATTATCTCTTATATTTAACAGTATATGTTTATAATATATATATATATATATATATATATATATATATATATATATATATATATATATTCTATCCCACTTATAAGTACTGCAAAAATCTAAAACAGTAAGGCGCTGTTAAGGAAAAAATACGTGGCAATAAAGTTTAATAATTAATAGTAAAGAGAATGAACTGAGCTGACACTGTTCTTTTTTTCTCTCCTCCCTCCGTGAGTGTGATAGGTGGGATATATATATATATATATATATATATATATATATATATATATATATATATATAGTCATCCCCTACCAGACCTGTTTTGCTGTAACTCAGCCTATTAATATTGTTAGACATCCGATTGTTTGCGTGTTATCACTTGAAGATGGAGTCATGTTAAAACTATGATTTCGAAACATGGAAAATATCATGTTGCGAAAATGTTAAATTAGTTATATAACAATGATATTTAGCTCTGCTTTAGGACTGAGCACAGTAAAATTAAAAATAATACATTAAAGAAGAAATTTCTTATTGTATTTTTTTCACATAATTATTATTGTTATATATATATATATATATATATATATATATATATGCAAATAAATACACAACGGTATTTATAATATTGAAGATATTTGCAATATGTATTCTTTCAAACTGTAAGAATGTACGTTTTTATATAAATCTTGCTTTCAAAAGATTGTGATTCTTCTCTTATGTAGTTATTCTTCCTTTCTTTCTCGCGCATGCTTAGTAACGATTCATGTCAGATTGGACTTTAGCGTACATCTTTAAAAGAACCAACTTTCGGCTTAATCCTTGATCCATGGTTTCAAAATCATATCGAAGCTAATCCGGATATCTATGCTTACTTGGTATAGCTAAAAAATTCGTAAACAATAATCTCTTTACTTGGTTAAAAATACAAATATATGCGACAGTTGCCTGTTGCCGATGTTCAACAAGAAAATTATGTAGAACAAATATAAATCATCACGTTTTTGTTTATGATGCTTAGAGTTTCAAAATTAAATTTTCTAACCGTAAGACACAATTGTTTATTAGACAAAAATATGTTACGCTTTTCAGGTGAGTTTGCATGTGATTATTCTTCTAATATTCTATCATTTATTTCAGTCATGAAGTCATACAAAGAGAATATCGAGGGATAATGAAATTCCGTTACTCACAGACAGTCACTGGCTTCTATGAGTCTTTTGAAAAATCATTGACTAACGTCGATATTATTACTTTTGATCATTTCATAATATAAATTTTGACTAATAAAACTTACCAATATCAGAATAGCACAAAAACTGAAGCGCATTCAAATACTGAAGAACTGGAAAATGTTTTTTGTACATTTTTGTAAATGTAAAAGCATCTGTAAACGCTAAATTGAGTAACACAAGGTTTTTTTGAAATACGATTTTTGGAAGATATTTTTGTTTTCATCATTATCACCCGCACTAATTCTGTATTATAATCAGCATTTGACAGGATATCTAAAAACGTGCATATATTTATCAAAATAACTTTGGTTTTGATGGATTTTCAAAGTAAAGTAGCAAATCACGTCTGGTGATAGATAGATAGACATGAGGAGTCAGCACAAATCAAGTACACACGCTCTCTATATGCACACGTATGCTTATACACATATATACATACAATCATATATATATATATATATATATATATATTAGCATGCAGGTATAGATGAATCCAAAGAAGTATCCTGTAAATACAGGGGTAAGATAACTCTCTAAGAGAGCTCTAAACATATATGCATATAAATACATATAGAGCAAATATAAGAAAGATTAAAGCAGACACGTTATTTCATGGTAAATCGGAAGTATAGGCCTATTTCAGGCAAACAAACATCAGCTTCCGTTTTTATTTTACAAAGGATTTTACACGAATCTAAAAAAAACGTGTAAAATCCTTTGTAAAATAAAGACGGAAGCTGATGATGGTTCGCCTGAAATAGGCCATACCCCCGATTTCCCATGAAATAACGTGTTCTACCTTAATTTTTCTTATATATATATATATATATGATTGTACATATATATATATATATGTATGTATACACTTCCACCCATATATACATATAAATATATAATGAATTTATTCACATTCTCTCATTCACACTCACATACCAACATAAAATTACTACAAACATATATAAACACAAGTATACAATCTTCACAGATACACATAAAAAGAACCTAATCAGACTCAGAAGAAACACTCAGCTGTTAAACAACAGAAATGTATTCATCTTTAAATGTTGTCATAAAAATAATTTTACATTACCTTTTAAATAGTATTTTAAGTTAACCTACGCTATCGCACTTGCAGATTCCCTTTCATTTTGTGTTAATTATTCTTTGGTAACTTTTGAATTTGGTTGTAGTTTCTATGTATTTGATTCATATCCTCCTATTTTGCACGTTTTCCCCTCTTACGTTTATACACCCTCACTAACCTTAGACTTTGTGACTCATCGTATTCAATGATATTCACTAAAATAAATCAGTCAGAACATTTCATTTTTCAGGTCATCATATACATGAATGCAATTTCTTTTTCCATAAATCAAAGCTTTACAAAAGCTTACAGTGAAAATAAATTTTCAATAACGAGAATAATGCGTGGAACACTTGTACATACCTTATATGTATTGAATTAAATCATTGAATTAATGTTGAATTATATCAGTCAGTCAATTAAGTGTCATACGCTTGAAAAGAGACATGACTGAATAGAGAGATTTTCCTGCAGTGGGTTGCCAACAAACACTATAGAACTCTGGCTATTTAATCCTTATCTGGATGGATAAGCGACCGATTAATACCTTCCCAAGAGTATTTGCACGTAAATGAACGCAAGGAATATATCTGAATTTGGAACTCGACACCCCGATTTCTCTTTCCAAGCCGACATCCAATGCACCACACACACTACAAAGTACATTTGAATTATATACTCAAATTAAATCCTTAAATATTTGCTTGTTTGAGATACATAATTAACGCTTGCATTAAAACAACTTGTTCTTTTTCTTTCTTAATTTTGGTTCGTATCATGGCGTTCTTTACAAAAAGGCCTGTCTCAAACCTCGTCATATTTTTAGTTTTTGTTTGTGTTTCCAGTATTTTACTGATGCAGTAAAGGGTGTGAGATGTGCTATCAATTAATCATTCGTAAAGAACGGTGTTTCGTATACAGAAGTAATTTATGCATCTTTAGTATCTGGTTCAAGTCATGATAATTTTTCAATTAAAAATTAAAACAGAAAATAAACTTGTCTATATTTCTGAGATAAAGCTTTGTAACTACACTGATTTCATTTTCGGACTGATGCTATCAGCTTTACTGACATATTCACAACTTTTCAGCCGCTGTACGCACCGGAATTCATCAGGTGATATAAGTCATATTTTCAAACTGAACCATTTATTTTGTCCATTTAGATAGATTGTTCTAGATTCATTTTAGTAACACGACTCTCCAAGTTTTTATTCACATGGCCTAGTGGATAAAAACTTTGGTTGAAGTAATTCATTGACTTAAACGAAAGAGTTGTGAATTTAATACCTGGTGAGCAAAACCTTGGAGAGCTGAAGTACTAAAAGAAAACTATCCTGTGTGTGGTATCCAGAAAAGATTTCTCATGCAAAACTATACGTATATAACATCTGTTTCAAGGACAAAAAAATGCCTAATCCTTGAAATCTCTGTCATGCTGGCAGCTATATTGCATCGGTAGCACCTTTCAGTGTAATGAAGAAGGTGCTACTGATAGATCGGAATCCCTGAGATCAGGCACCTTCTCTATTCTAAACTTAGAAGAACAGATACCACGCTTTGATTCCGTTCAAAAAGCCGAGAAACAATTTTTCTACTGTATGACACTCTTTATAATTAATATTCGCTAATAAACATCAGTTCCGGAAGACTATGGAGCTGTTCTCTGGGTGATGTTTTAGGTTCCATGTCTATTTGGCTGCTTCAGTGCACAAGGCCTAGCCGCTCACAACATCTCTGAAATTGTTGCATGAAAAAGTAAATTCCAATACAGTGTGTACCATCGTTTCTGCAAGATTTACGAGTACGTTGCTGAGTACAGCCATATTCTGTCTTACGAATAACGATTCCGGGCTTTTCCTCAAGGTTAACTCCTGAAACCTATACCATTAGTGGGTCTAGTCGAAAGGTAAAACTAGGTTTAAATCAGTATTTTACTTCTGTTAAATAGGCTACCGACTCAAGTTTACGAACTCCGTTTGCTCGAACTTCGAAGCAACTCTCTTTAAGCCCCTAGTTACCCGAACTTATCCCCATTCTCCTGTTAGTGGAAAGTAGTTTCTCGAGACTTAGAGACTGAGATGAAATGCTGGAGGTGGGTTTGGCTGTCAGAGGCTGACATTCGTGTTTGGAAGTATTCTAAAGAGCAGATACAACTGTCCTCGTCCAACATAATAACCTTTAGAATGAAATACTCTCTCGTGAATTACGTTATTTGACGAGCAAGTTAGATTATAGTGAAAAATGAATATTTCTAAAAAATAAAAGTTTTCTTTTTCATTTCGCTGCAGACCTATAGCAGATTCTGCTGCCAAT
>JBBBDQ010000484.1:1055000-1250000 GCA_037127315.1 Ascarosepion bandense
GCAGTGTGTGTGTGTGTGTGTGTGTGTGTGTGTGTGTGTGCTTACGTGTTACATAATCGTTATTATTCGATATTTTTGAGAATCATGAAACTTTTGATAATGAAGTGTATTTACGCCCTCTGACATATTTTGAGGTTTGAGTGAAATTTATTTTGTTGAAAAAGGCCAGCCAGATGTGCAAAAAGAAAACATTCTTGTATTTGAATTTTCATTTTTTCCTAGCGAGGCCGTTGTGGTGCATTGGATAACGGCTTTTCGGAAGGAGAACTCGGGGAACCGAGTTCGAACTCCAGCTGAATTCAATGCATTCACTTATGCGCAAATACCCTTGAGAAATGTATTAATCCGTCTATTCCTTCCAGTTATGGGTTAAATAATAGGACAGATTGGGTTCCAGAGCCTTGGTCGGCAACCAGTCTACCGCAGAAAGCAATGGCAACCTACGACGGGGTAATTTTCCGCCCAGTCAGTCATGTCTTTTTTGAGACATGATCGCCCAAGCGTGTGTCACGTATGGCACTTTGCTGACTGACTAACGAGGCCAAAAGTCTCACATTTAAGTTTTTAACGGAAGATAGCTGTCAATGGCGCGAAAGTGACGTCAAGCTGAGAGAAAATCTTTAGTAGTAATTTTTTTTAGTTTTATTTTGATTTTGGAGAGTCTGGACACAACCGTTGATGCGAATGGTTGAGTAAAATCGGGTCTCCCCGATGGGGACGCTGACAATTCTGACTAAATAACCTCCTAAATCATGGTATGTCACCGAAGATGACTTTGTATTAAAAAATAAAATAAAATATATAATCATACTTTATTTACATTTGTGTCTGGTCCTATTGTTTTCGACAGAGTTGTTTGTTGCAGTCGTATTTGTTGTTGCTGACGGTGACGACGAAGGACTAAGAAGATGAAGAAGAAGATTGTGAAATGATTATTGGAAACTGATTTTTGTGAAGAAGTTGGGTGATTTATGATTTGAAAAGTTTAGTAGTCGTTTGGAATTTGTTGCGAATATATGAAGTATAATGTATATATATATATATATATATATATATATATATATATATATATATATGGTTAAATAAAAAGAAAATAAGAGGAAAAGTGTATTGAACGCGCTCACGCGTTTCGTCGTGTGACGATGATCAAGACAAAAACACGAAATGAGCTTTATTCCAAATTACGTATCTATAAACAGTGTTGGCAACTATAAAAACGCTCACAAATCACTCAGAAAGATTAACAGAATGTTTTAGTTTTAGAACTCCTTCATGTGTAGTGCAATATCACGAGATGTTAAAATGAAGAGAATTCAACTGTTTTCTTTGGACTTATGTATATTAGTCTGTTTCAGTATCATTTTTATAAGAAAAGGTGAGTTTGGAAAAATATCAGGGCGCAGATTGATGTTTTGTTAGTACTTGCGCCCTCGAGAACTTTCTTTCTGAACAAATTGCTAACTCTTTTTATTAGTGTGGCATTTTTTAAATCGAAATTGTGTTCGAACTTATTTCTGTGAATCACTAACGCATTCGGTAGATTATTATAACTGACAGACGCAGACATACATACACATTTGTACACTGATTGACGCGCGCAAAGACACACACACACGCTCGTCCTTCCACCAGGGCTCAAACATATATGCCAACCGTATGGGGCTTGATATATATATGTATATGTGTGCCGCTGCGCACATACATACGCATTCGGTTGGTGCATTCGAATAGTGTAGCGGTGTCAACGCACGGAAAGTTGTCGATTTCTCGTACGTACATGTGTACGTATGATGGGGTCTGTGTGAAACTATGTTAGGTAAAAATTGCTATTATTTTATTTAAGGCTGTATTATTATTTTTATTTTAAAGTCGGTTGTTAGCTTGTTTTTTGTGGTTGCGCATATTTAAATAGTAGAAATTCTAATTTATAATGCTTGTTAGATTTTATCTGGTGGTATTAATTTTACTGCGGTAGAGAGGAGTAATTTACGTTAATGATAATTGTGGCCTAATACGGTGATAGTAATATTTGATGATAATAACAGTTGTGGTAGCAAATAGTTATTGTAAAGCGGTAGTAGTGATTACTCATGGTGGTGTAATGATAATAACAATAAATGCAATTATTATGGTGATAGTTTGAACTAGAGAATAATTGATAGGATTACGGTATCAGCCTTTTATTTTATCCGTTTGGTATAAATTGTAATAATAGGTATTTATTTTCATGTTTGCATCTGGAAATTAGTTCTGATCTTATGTTTAGTAATATATATATATATATATATATATATATATATATATATATATATATATACAGGATGCGATGGGTAAATTTTCGTCATTTTATATTAATTTCATGCATGAGTGCTGTTTTTTTGGGGGGAGGCTGTGATAAAAAAAGCTATATGACGCAACTCACTCCGCCAGTTATTAGGAAATGACATGTGTACTGTTTGACATTAGCGCCAAAAGCTCCAATACAGACCTGTCAGAGATGTTGGCGTCATTTAGATTATTCTGAAAGAGTTTAATGATATAACCTGTCAACATTATGGTATTGAAGTATTTACTAATAATGGCGACATTAAGCTTCTGTTCATCTTTCAACGGGGTCTTAGATTCAACATAGCAGCCTACAACAAGTGTCTTGAGGCTGTAGTGATGCCATGGGCCAAGAATATTGTGGCTGGAAGTCTCTATATCTGACAACAGGACGCTGCACCTTGCCACACAAGAAAGAAAACATATTTATGGCTATCAGACAATTTCTGTGACGACGGCACACCTTACATCAGGCCAACTAACTCCTCAGACTGCAACTCCCTTGATTATGTGTGTGGTGCAGTTGAGTGAGAGAATAACAAAACTTCTTGAACACCAAAGATGAACTGAAGACGAGGATTATCGCAATATAGTCTTAAACAAGGAGACCGGCTAGAATAAATACAAGAGTTTCCGAAATGGTCTGGAGTCCTTCGTTGAAGCCAATTGCGAATTTATTCAATCAATTTATTTTTAGTATTTGAAGATATTTTTGTGTCATTTTGGCAAATTAATCTGTTAAAATGAGATGTCAATGTGATTTTCATTTCTGCGTAATTTAGACAACAATTTATTTATTTCTCCCTGTATATGCACAAGTGACAACTATCACACACACACACGCATACACACACACACACACACACACACACACACACACACACACACACACATATATATATATATATATATATATATATATATATATATATCAGCATGCGGTGTAGATATAGAAGAATCCAAAGGAGTATTCTGTACATAAGATGGCAGGATTACTCTCTAAGAGAGCACTAAATATATATGTATATAAATATATAGAGAGCAAATATAATGAAAATAAACAGACACGGTACTTCATGGTAAATCGGATTTACCATGAAATAACATGTCTGCCTTAATTTTTCTTTTATATATATATATATATATATATATATATATATATATATATATATATATATATATTGGCGTATGATGCATCATGCGCTAAAAGTTTGCCTCCATTACCGAGCGCCTATAGCTCAGAATCGCCGACTGATGCCAATTCGGCCGGGTTTCAATCCTGGGTAAAAAGCAATCGGATGTCTAATCGTACTGATGAGCTGTGATTCAGCGAAACAGATCTGTCTGCGGATGACTATTTATTTATAAATATATATGTATAATGACCGCTATCACCGCACGCATACACACACAGATACACACATATATATATATTTGACTACTATTATATTTATGTAATATTGCACAAAAATGTAAGTGTACTAGTGAGTTAGGTTAACTAATAGAGATTATATCCATTTTACTTATTTTTCCCTTACCAATCTCTTCCATTTTTCGCCTCTTTCTTAATTGTCATTATTCTGTTGACAATGTTGTGTTTTTATAGTGGACAGCCTCTTTGTCTTTGCTCACTCTCACCACTTCCATTCACCTTGACTACGGCTAGATTTTCTAACAGCATCAGCTAATTAATCTTTGTCAAACAAATTCCTTTGTTCTCAGATGCATTTCAGTAATTACGAATCCTTTGTGCGCATTTCTTTACTTTATTAGAAATTAAAATAATAATGCAAACAACATGTCTATTTATGAGTGTCGCAAGATTGCTGATACGTTATTTATTATTCTGCCCGATGTATTTCAGTTTCAAATTTTCTGTTCTATATTTGAACTCTTATTATTGCATGTGAGCAAAGTTTTTCATTTAAAAGATTGCAATATAATGTAGTCTTGCAACTTTCTTTTGTGATATATTTTTCAACACTGAAAATCTTTTGAAATGTGTTCTTGGCGACATTCCGTAGTGTATGTATTAAAATATTAATGTTATTTTTGTTTGAATTTTCTAGATTTCAATGAGAACGTTCCTTAGCTTGTCGATGTCAAAATTCGAATCACTTTTTGGGCTCTTTTCGCTTCCTTATGCATATATATTGTTGTATGCGAGCAAGAATCAGCCTATATTTTCGGATAATGATCTTTATAAAGAAAAGACAGGTTAAAAAAAGATAGTTATCTTTATAAAAAACAGGTTAGATAAGAATTATTTTCATTAAAAGATGGTTTGATTTAACTGAGTATTTTATGAAATATCTGTTTAAATTACAGTAATTCATTTTATGCAA
Source organism: Ascarosepion bandense (assembly GCA_037127315.1). Classification (NCBI taxonomy): domain Eukaryota; kingdom Metazoa; phylum Mollusca; class Cephalopoda; order Sepiida; family Sepiidae; genus Ascarosepion; species Ascarosepion bandense. The sequence continues at coordinate 1,059,671 of JBBBDQ010000484.1, forward strand.
TGCATACATTTAAGATCAACTACAAATACTTCCAAGTATATATACATATATATATATATATATATATATATATATATATATATTTCTATATGGGCATATATACATTTCGTTCAATATAACAGACAACGAAAATTTCATTACCTTTTTTTAGTGTTTCTAGTATTTTTCATTTTTGTTTCGTGGTGGTAAGGAAGTGTAAAAATCCGTAGTGTCTATTTACCCAAAGCCACATCGTTAGCCATTTTCAAGAGAATTATTTATAACTACTGGACCCGTTTCGTAAAAAATGACGGCATTATATTTATATCGATACGCGGCCTAAAACCATTACAAATAGATAAAAAAGAATCAAATAACCACCATAATATGATTAATAACTTGCATAAATCAATTCAATTTAGTTCATGTACAAACTCTAGTAATAAGGATTTAAAAAAAGAAATTAAAAATTAAATACATAAATGCATTAGAAAAAAAGCAAAACGCCCTGTTAAAAAGCAAAACACCCTGTTAAAAAGCAAAACACCCTGTTAAAAAGCAAAACACCCTGTTAAAAACAAAGTAGGCAGAAATAAGCAGAATTTATGTAAACATAACATTATATGATCTAACCCATTCTTCAGCCGTAATGTTCAAACAAACATAGGAAAATTCTTCCTAAAATTAATTCACAAATATTTCTAACAGAATGAAATAACATGTTATTTACGTAGAGTTATGATGAACACAGTTAAAAAATAAAATAAAATCTGAAAATAAATTATATAACCATAAACAAATAAAATTAAGCATTTGCTTTTCCTTAAAATTCATATCTCTTCCTCGTTTTGTCTTCTTTTCTCTCATCATCTTTTTTATATACTTGTATCCCAAGTAATGAGATGGAAACCATCAAATAAAAAGTGAAAGACGAAAAGACTGAACACGGCAGCGAAAGGGCGAAAGGTTATCCCCCCCCATGAACATAAGAGAAGTGATATATAATATATATATATATATATATATATATATATATATATATATATCTTTAATAGTCTTTAATATAATATAGAAGATTGTCGTATTTCTTTTCATGGTTCACTTTTAAGATGTAATTGTGCGATACCTATAGTGTGATAATAGCATTAGTTCTGAGACCCGCGAAAGAGACACTGAGAGACATCTAGTGAAGGCCAGAAGAAAAATACTCATAACAGTAATAATTCTAAAGCAGGTACATACATGGAATAAACAGCCAGTCTTCTCTTCCCGACATATCGGGGAAACCTGCAGAGATTTTAAAAAGCGAAAGTAACTTTCATTTTTTTTTCTTAATAATCGTCTCACCAAGCAAGGCAGTACTGTGACTAGTGCGCAGGGGTTTACATAATAAAAGAATGAAGAGAAAGGAGAGCAAGTCACAATAGGTGTCAGATATTGGGTAAGAGAAGGATAGAAGCACTAATCTGAAAAGAACCGTGTGAAATTGGAGCGTAAAGGGAGAAGAATAAGGTACAGGGGTGTTGGAGAAAGGATGATATTCAAGTAGATAAGAGATGAGAGTTGACGTTGTATTTAAACTCTTGGAGAGCTATCAAGGAAATAAGTATACGAAAGGGAGTTCCACAGGCAGGAAGTGCAAGAAAAGAAACTGTAGGAGTAGAAGTTATGGTTACACTTCATTGTTTTTAGTGTAAAAGGGTGGAAACTAGTTTCTAGTCTAATAGCTCGTTGAAGCAGAAGCCGGGAAAGTATTTGTAGAAGATACAGAGGAAAGCTACATCACGTCGGTAAGAAATTGATTGGATTTGAGGTGCCAGGTTGGGATCGATTATATTGCAGAGTGTCCTTTGGATTTTGTCGAGAACCCCAAGATGAATAGCAAGGGAGTTCGCCCAGATATGAAAACAGTATTCAGTGCACAGGTGGATGGTTGATTTGTGTATGTGTAAGATGAATTCAGACGAGAAAAACTTTCTGGCCCGACACAATGACCCAACCTTACTAGCAGTGGATTTAGCTAATAATTCGATGTAGTCGTTCCACTTGAGGTCAGCTTTAGAAGGAACATTCCGATGGGTGCCGCTATCGAAATTTATAAAAATACAAATCTATGTCCTGAATTTCATGCTCAATATCTCCATTCCTGAAAGAATCACTACTTTCCCAAGTTAACATACAAGATTATCAAACTGTTAAAAAATGATGGGAAAATGACTAAATCTATAACCTCATATTATTTAAAACCTATAACACATAAATTAAACCCAAACTAAAATAATTTAAATATTAACTGGAATTTCAAAAACATCTTTTACTCATTTGTTATACATTAAGTTATATCAGTTAGCATCCTCCATAACTTTCTCAGGATTTTTAGCTGGCCCGATGAATACTTATTAGCTCTTCTGAAATTTAAAAAATGAATAACTAGTAACTCTTTTGGTCTTGTGTATAAATACTTATTACATAATAAAATTTGATATGATAAAGTCTCTCAGAGGACAAAAAGCGACAAGTTTTCCTTTGGTCTTTATTCGTATTCTCCTTATGCAGATTTAGTTTATCTGATATTTCGCTCGCACATACACACACGTATATATAATATATAAGCATTTTCAAATGTGCATTTATATATACGTGTGTGTGTGTGTGTGTGTGTGTGTATGTGTGTGTGTGTGTGTAATATATATATATATATATATATATGGGAGCATTTGAGGGAGATGAATACACCAAAAAATAGACACCGAAATATTCTTCTCTGAAATATAAGGCTGCAAGCAAACAAAAATAAACGAAAATTAGAATATCTGAGAAGTGTTTGGGATATTTTTATAGTACCTACTATTGTAATAATATTCTGCTACGACATCACATTGCCCAGATGTGCCAATTCTACTATATTCCAAATTTAGTCTTCCGTAACTTTTGGCTTCATCATAAAGCTTTGAAAGACTGTTTAGATTTGGTGAAATGCAATAAAGCAGCTGATGGCCATCGGGAAAGAGAAATATTGTTTCGTCAAATAAAAGAGATGCAGACAGAAGCCTGTCGTTAGAGTAGCGGCATTGCAAAGATAAATAACATGAATAGCTATCGCCATTAGACGTTTCGTTAATGATAAAATAATGGCTCATTTCTAGACAAACTTTGTAGATAAATTGATAGATAATTTGACAAACCTATAATAATTTCGCAGAAAGCTTTCACGGAATAACCTTAATTTCTGATGGAATGTAAACACAAAATAATTTGAAATATATTAAATATTGTATATACTAATATTTTTGTTAGTAAACTTTTTACAATATATATATATATATATATATATATATAGAGAGAGAGAGAGAGAGAGATAGAGAGAGAGAGAGAGATGGAGGGTGGGAGGGAGAGAGATTAAATTATACAGAATCCGTTACGAAATTAATTAAATCCGACGATATTTATTTATTTGTTTAAGAATAATTTTTTATTAAATACCCATATTTCATTAGATGCTCTGTTTTTTATTATTATTAACCAGTATATTTATATACATTTACCTGTCTGAATAATGAAGAATTCTCGATTATATATATATATATACATATATATATATATGTGTGTGTGTGTGTGTGTGTGTGTGTGTGTGTGTGTGTGTGTGTGTGATTCTTTTCATCCGTTAAGACTAGACTTTATCAGACTGGGTTTGTTGGCGTTGTTGCGATTAATGCGCATCAACGAGAAACGCTGGTAGCTTCAAAGATTGTTTCAAATAATTTTTTGCGTTCAACTTAAATTTATCTATATTTTTTCTTTTTCTAGTCAAATTCACTATATTTTCCTTTGCTAAAGATTTATCCCTTTTAGTGATAATGCATATTTGTGAGCGCTTTAATTAACTATTGTGTCCATTTGGGGAATTAAATTCTCTTACACATATTTACATGAGTAATATATCATGCAAGGCTCCACTTGAAATGTCTCTATTTAAAATACTGAACTCAGTATTTAGAGCTATCATATTGCGTGATGCAAATAAATCAAATACAAAACTCTTTTTTATTCTCAACTAGATAAACTTCATTAATCTTTCTTCTGTTGATTCTGTGTTGTTTTCTAACTTTTCCAAGGCCCGAATAAGGATGGGTACCATTACGCTATCTTGCTCAAGACACGCCACTGATGCTACGACCGAAATACATGACTAGTCATACAACAATTTTTTTATTTTATATTTGTTTTCCATTTTAGTTTTAGTTTTTTTATATAATAGACTTAAATTATTGATGTGTTCTTTTGCTTGATATCTGATGAGTCTGATTTTCATACTCTCATGATGGTGTCTTTGTAACTATTTTCGATAGATGCGTAATTGTTTGCTTGCTAGAATGTGAAAAGGTATAGTTCTGCAACAATATGCACTTTGATATCAGATATCCTGGTTGTGTACCACTCCTGGTTGTGTACCACTCCAAAATTCCTTGCCTTTGGATTTTAAGTAACATCTTCATTTAATTTGACATCATCATCATCAAAGTTGGAAGCTGGCTATAATATTACTATGGGAAATATAAGCACACAATTATCCTTCTGAAACCCCGTTGTCTTCTAAAACGTCTTCATTAACAATTTACATGAAGGACCTAATTTCCGGTCGAGCCATCATATTCATTCAACAAAGCCCTCTGTTAATCACTAAAAGTTATTATTCTTGATTTGATTTAGGAGTGGACTATTGCCCTAATCATTTTGGTGTTAAAACATCATTTCAAACATTGTCGATCCGTGTAACTTTCAGGAATTTTTTTTTATCTACGGGAATAGATTATACGCTTTCCGTTACACATAAACACGGATATCTTGTCTTTTCCTTATTCAGTACTACTCAATTATTATAACGCACCGTTGCCTCACACAGCGATTGAAATCACAACTACTCTGCCAGAAAACTCACGAATCAACCAATGCAATTGTTTTGTGACGAAGGCCCCTGTAAACAAAGACTGAAATGTTTTGATATCAGCAACAACGATGAGACAATAGTCAGCAGATAAATAACAATAACTATTCCTTCAAGAAATTCAAACATAAATTGTGTTTCTGTTAGGAAAACATTTTTGCTAATATATATATATATATATATATATATATATATATATATAATGAAACCTTAAAATACGAATTTAATTTGTTCCAAAATCGAGCTCATTATTCGAGTTATTCCTATGTCAAAGCAATTTTCCTCATTTAAAATAATCAAAATACAATTAATCCGTTTCAATCCCCCAGTAAAACACCCTACTTTTTTATGCGCACTTTTAAACATGACAAATGCATTTTACTCTAGTAAAAATTTAAAAAAATATATGTATTAAATTATGGTTTTTAAAATAATGAAATATTCGTGCTTCCCTGTGACATTTAAGGGGCATCGCTGAGTAACAGTAAGCTAAACTTCGCGTTGTGGTTGAGTTGCAGATGTTGAAGTGTGAGACAGACGGCAGAGTTTTCTGTTTGGCTTATAAAACTTATCAATACTAATTGGTACAATTTACTTTTATTTTTTTTAGTTCATTATATTAATGAACTTAATTGCTAATTATCTTTTTTACAGTTAATATTTTGTTGTCTGTTAGTTATGTACACTTAATTGCGACAGGTTTTTTTTTCACTTAACTCAGCGCTAACCTTAAAATTACGTACATTATTATTTTTTACTTGGTACTTTATCTCCGTCTCTGATATTTTTAAAGTCATCAGTGATGTATTCGTCTTCTTCACTACTTTTGTATTTTTCGACTTGCTTTTTTCACTCTGAAGTGAAGGGTGCTTCAATAAAAATCTATCCATTATTGTTTGCTTTACTTCAGATTTTTTCTGTAATCCCTTAGGCAAGAGAACAACACCAAATTTTGGGTACTTGACAGTTTTTCTGCATGTTTTTCTTTTCTCTAAAGACCACAAAATCGTCCCATATCCCCAAAATATACTTTATCTCCTTTATAGAGATAACCATCTTTTTTCTTCTCTGAATCTGTAAACAGCTCCTCTGTGTGCGCCGCAACGAATTCTTTCATATCTCCTTCATCCAACTCATGGCCCATAGACTTGCTGAGGCTAACTGACCTATCATTTGTGTCTCCTGTTCGAAACCTTCCAAATCCCTTTCAGACACTGCCTCAGGTTACACCTTCCTCCGAGCAGAGTTCGTGGTCCTCCTTGTAACCTCCTGCTAAGCCATGTCAATAAATTTTATACAAACAACGATGTTGTAATGATCTCTCCAGAACTTACGAAGGATGATGTTCATGTTCTCTGTTATATCAAAATAATGGTGGAAGAGAAGCTTTGTGAAGAGCTTCCTGAAATTAGAAATCACCTGCTGATTCATTGGCTAGTGGAGAGGGGTGATTTTAGGCGGAAGGAAGTGAACGTGAATAAATGAGAACTCCTCGGGAATATCATCCTCGAGGTTTGATGAGTGAGCAGAAGTATAGTCAAGGACGAGAAAGTCTTGCAGGTGTAAGTCATGCTCTTGGAGAAAGGTTTTAATGGAAACACTAACAACCAGGTTTATCCATTCGATGAGGAATTGCCTTGTCACCCACGCCTTTGGTTTTACCCTCCGCATAACCTGTAGCTATTTTTTAAAAATCTTGTGCATCTTAAAAGCTCGGGTCTAGTCAGAATCGTAGACAAGAAGTAAATTATCTTGCAGTCACCGCTCGCATTTGCGTACTATGTAAGAGTTAACCTATCTTTAAATCTATCTTTGCGTACAATGTAAGGGCTAACTTTCAGGAAGTAAACAATCATGGCCTTCTACATCTCCCTATTCCATGTGGCTCTTACCCCAACTAAACCCCCCTCTGTCATCTGTTTGCGGAAGCCTATGAAAAGAGTTACGCGTTACTTTCCCCTGTCTCTTTTTCTTTCTATCTGACCAGTGAGTATCAGATTCTTCAAGCCTTTTTTCTCAGTACATGTCTCAGGAATCTCAGCTGTCTTTTCTTGATGTTAAGTTTCAGATTCCTTTTCGTTTCCATCATCTTCAAAACCTCATCGTTGATCACTTGTTCGGTCCAAGGTATCATCAGTACTCTTTTCTTTGTTTCCAACAAATTTTCCTGTCTCTCGATACTCTACTCATTTTCTTGAATGCAACCTTGTTCATGCCAGTTCACCTTCGGATGTCAGTGTCGCCCTTTCCGTCTTTTGTTAGAAGACTTCTCAGGTATTTAAATTTATGTACCTACTTGATTTTAGTATCGCAAGCCTGTAGTTGGAATTCTCATGCTCTTCTTTTTTACTGATGACAATGCATTCAGTTTTCTTATAGTTTATTCGTAATCCTTTCTTTCCACTCCCTTTAGCTACTTTCTGTAGGAGATCTTGTAGTTTCCTGTTCAGGTGCTTGGTGTATGCTTCAACAAGTCACCGTATATTAAACGTGCCTTCTCACAAATAATTCCCTTTATTATGGTATCCTCTGCGTGTTTAATAGTAGCTTTTCCATCTCTTCGCGAAGCAGAGTCGCAAGCTTTAAAAGAATCCTAACTCCCTTGGCTGGCTTTATAGTTTTCAATTTGTGCTTCTGTTTACGAATAGTGCATACGCCCAAAATCCTTTACAAAATCAACAACACGTACTCCACGTTCATGTTTTGCAATGATTCCGCGTTTCATTTCAAGTAAAATCACTAGCTTCTTCATAGCACTGTCTTTTTCATTTAGATTTTTTAGGGTTCATGGTTGAGTTACAACAAAAAATTGACAAAATAACTGCACAAATGCAAAACAGGTGCTAACAACAACGCGCCACGAACGTACTCGACAGTCATTAATCATTATGGATTATTTACTATATATTTATTTGTTTATTAAGTATTTATTATATACCATACCTTAAAATTATATATTTATTACATATATATATATATATATATATATAATATGTGTGTGTGTGTGTGTGTGTTCGTGTGTTTATGTGTGTGCATGATGTTTAAGAACAAAAGTTATGAAAAATAAACAAAAAGAAAAAGAAACTAAATGTAATAAGTTAGACTTTCTACCCAAAACACATATTTACAAAAACAAAATGTAGTCATATCAACGTAAACATCAATTTAGTCTGATAGAACGAAACCCATCACTCGGTAATCTGTTTCTACTTTTCTCAATATATATATATATATATATATATATATATATAGTGGCGTAAATTAATAAAATAACATATAAAGAGGGTGTACATATAACTAGTATTATTATTCAGATGTAAAATAAAATAAATAAAGCAGCACCCAATGTATAAACAGAGCTGTATTATATATATATATATATATATATATATATATATATATATATTAGTCATCCACATACAAGCCCGTTTTGATGTATTACAGGTCGTGTGGCTAGACATATCCACTTGCTTCTGGCCGTGATCGAAACTCGACAGTCGGAGTCTCTACTCCCTAAGTCATCGGCGCATGGCGTCAGAGAAGGGAAATTTTAACGTCTTGTATATAAGCAGTGTATACAGACGCCAGTCACCGAGAGAACTCAATTCATTTCTGAAGAGTCACGCATTATAGCCGAAGTGGGAACTGTTTTTAAAATTTTATATATATTTTATATATATTAATAAATATATTTATCTCAAGTCTATGACAAAGCACGGAGTTTCATGCGTTATGCAATATATATATTAATAGATATACTTATAATCTTACGTCGGTGGCACGACTCGAAGTTCCATGCAATATGCAATAATCAGATGTATATTACAAACATACAGTTTAAGATATTTGAATTTAAATTCACTCGATGTCCGAACAAGTTAAATCTTACAATGTTTGTGTACTATTATACAGAGTATAATTTAATTAGACAAAAATTACATTAGGATCATATAAAAGTAAAATTAAAAAATTGTTAAGAAAATGAAATATAAAAGAAATTAAAAAAATCAAATTGTTGGAGATGAATTCAACGAGGGGATAATTCATAATTATTATTATTAATAATAAATATTTGCGGAAAAAAGAAAAAGAAAAGAAAGAAAACAAAGAAGAAAACACGGCAGTGAGAAAGAAACAATCAAACGCATAGAGGAATCTATATTAATCTGGGTCTAAGTACTTGAGTAAGTATTTTTTTTATTTTTTGTTTGGTAAATGAAGGACATTTATTTGATTTCAGATGGAAAGTTTTTCTAAAAGACATGTTTTATATATATATATATATATATATATATATATATATATATATATATATTAAAATAGTTGATTTGCATAATAACATATCTCACAAAAAGGAATTATCGTACATATAACTAATAAATTGATATTATAATCTAAAATTCTAACATATTTATATCTGAAAATGTTAGCAAATTTTGTTAGCAAAAACCTTCTTGTAATAAAATTTGATATGCTGTCCTTTTTCATAATGCGCAAGTAGTTACCATCACTAACAAACATTTTAATATCTTATTGTTGTATATAAACAACTGCGCATACTAGAAACTGTATAGAAATATAAAACATTCTGTGATTCTATATGCCGATTTTATATTTATTTTACGCACAGTCATACGCACACTTCGCACCTCATTAAAGTGGTGTGTTCGCTCCATATCTGCTAATGAAGTTTTACTTTGTAGCAAGATTAATGGGTTCTAAAATATTGGTTATTTTTATCTTCTGTTTTATAATTAATAATGATTTTTGTTACTATTTCGTCTTAATTATGCCGCAATAGTCTGCTTACAGTTTGCACACTACATCTTTCGTTGCAATTGTCTATAGAGTTGGAACTCCATTTACACTATTGAACAACCAACATAGATAGATAGATAGATAGATAGATAGATAGATAGATAGATAGATAGATAGATAGATAGATATTTATTTACTTATTTATTTATTTATTTATTTTCAGATGGGATATTCTTAAGAATTAGATTAAGTTCATCAAACGTTCCCTAGAAGCTATTCTGTATAAACATTTAACTACTTATCTGCAGAAAGATACATTTAGCGAATGGAAATACTTTACTATATGACATGAAAGTTTTGGAGAAGGGACACCACTCCCAAAGAATCTAGCAACCAAGTTTTTCTCTAAATAGAAATTAATGTTAATGACTTTTACTATATCAATCAGATAGACTTATGTGATAGACTTAATTAATATTGATTCTCACTTTTAGAATAAACGTTGCAAATTTATTTTTTGTCTAGCTAAGTCCATAAAACATTGGTTTGTGAATATGGTAATACAGTAGCCGTGTGTTTAATCGCAGAGTCGCGCAATGTGTACATAGACTCAGAGTAAACCGGTGAGCAATAACTGAGCGGTATAAATAAAAATAGAAATTAGACGATATCCATAGACATAGTCAGTGGAACGATAACAATCCACCCCTGTAGATTAAATAAAGGGTGAAATCCGGAATTCTCTGTAGGTTACCCAGATCGATATACATCTGAGGGAAGTCGGAGGTCACAATGGCCGAAACCTTGTGATAATAGCAACTAAGATAGTGAGAATTGTCAGCATACAAATAGTGCATATTTTGAGGGTATTTTAACGACCGTTTGTAGTTGATAAATATTTTTGACATTCATACTAAGTATAGATTTAAAAACTTAAACAATATTATATTTTCATGACAAAATATACAAAGAAAAATATATATTGAAAAAGGTATTTCAAGATTACCTATACTAATACGACTAATTTATTAAATCATTAATTTAGTAATATTTTTCTGAAGAATGTATTTTCATGAAAAGACTTTTTTATTTCAATCATCTACATCACGATTTTAGGCAAATATTCGTAAGATGTCACAGAATATAATTTTATAGTATCTGATACGAGAAAGATTAACTCATAATCCTTCTATTCTAGTAAGAAGAAAATATGCAGTTTTGATATTAATGTCAAAGGTTTCCTTTTATTGGTTAATTTTATTTTACACGCGGGCAGATCACTTAAAATTTCTTGCCCTACTCACTTACTTAAATCATTTTCAACGAATTACTGATTTTGCCGAGCACGTCTCAGCCCTTTCCCGTACATAAAAAATAATTTTACTTCTTTTTCTATGCACGCTGTCCCTTCAGAACGTTGGCGATAATGGCTCTCCATAATTTCTTGGCCTTTGTCGCTCTTAATAAAATTTGTATTTTTATTATTTCTTTTAAACCTATCCCCACCACCCATTTACCCAAGCTCACTAGTTAAGTTATACGTTGTTTCCTTCTGTCCCTCTTGCCTTCAAAACCAAATTTTCCGAACCCTCTACCCTCATTATGTATCCTATAAATTTTAACAGTCAAGTATAATTTTCATTTTGTTTCCATTTTCTTTAAAATTTCGTTGTTGTCCACATGGTGGGCCCATGGTATTATCATAATTCTTCTGTAAAATATATTTTTTGCTTCAAATATCATCAGTTGTTCCTGTCTTTAAGAACTCAAGTGAACCGTCCCACACTTGAAATTATTTTAGTAAACTATTAGAACCATAACTAATACTGAATTAATTAAACATCTCGTAAAGTAGGGTCTTCCTTCAGACAAGTAACGTAGCTTTCGTTTTTCTAGATCAACGGATGATGTATTAAAGATTACTGAGGAAAGAATCTATCAAGCTTGAGATAAGAATGTTGAACCTCGGACTACTTTTTTAAAATTTTCATCAACGACCTTTCTTCTGATGAGATCAACTCTCAAATTGACACCTATGCGGATGACACAACCAGTACTTTATCTCGATAATAAGTCTGACCAGTTCGATAAAGTCAAATTAGCATCTGGTGTAAAGAATGAACTACAATTTTTTTTTAACTTGACAAAGGCTGGCTTATTAATTTTGACCACTACAAAACAAAACTTTTATCAGTTAGTCATTTGACAACAGATATATTTCTATCATCTATCATCATGGCTGATGCTAAGCTCCAGAAGAGTGACTAGTTACAGTTTATCGGACAGACATTCTTAGATTCAATATAGTCTTTCCACTTCATGTCATCTATTGTAGGTCTGCTATTGTAGGTCTGCTACTAGGAAAATCAGTTTATTTTGTCACGCTAGACAAATTTTTCTATCTAAAAACTATCTTACATATCAGTAAATCAACTATTTGTCCATGTTTCGAATATTACTGCCACATATGGTGCAGTGATCTTGCTATATATTTAGAGACTGAGTAAAACGAAGAATCAGCAATATTATTGATCCTAAACTGGTGACTCAGTTTCAAACACTTTCTCCCCGCCCGCCATAAAATTGATTCCCAGTGTTTTTTCTATAAGTACTTTCATGGTAATTACTAAGATGTCCTATTCGTTATAATGCCTAGATTTTATGAATTTAATTAGCAACAAGGTCTCACCATTTTACAGTTCACTTTTCTCGATAGAACCTCAAGTTCTATGCTAATAATTTTTTTAGTCGTATTGGCATTTTTGGAACACTTTTCCAAATTTATGCTTTCCAGCCAACTTTTATTTTGACAAAATTAAATCCAATGTTAATTGCTATCTACCGTCTTTCTGATTACTCTCCTTTTGTTCTCATTTCTTAGGAATGTTTCCTAATTCTTCCACACCACTTGTATCTTAGTGGCTTTACTGCCTTGCTTAGGGTGAATTTGATTTAAAAATAGAGACGGACTGATATTTTTACAATTGGTTTAAAACAACGGTCTTCACAATCATTCATTATTTTCTATGCACAAATGCTATTTTATAGCAATAAAAGCAATTTCTTAATTTATCTTAAATAATTAATAATTTTAAATGAATAATGACAAAAAAGTTTACAATCTAATTTGGAATTGAAGTAAATACAAGTATTTTTGTACAGATTAAATTTTGTCAGTTTGATTTGGAATTAAACTATATGATAAATTCAATAAATTTGTCTGTGCATTGAATACTGTTGACATTTATGGCCGGGTGCTCCTGCTATTTATCTCTAGATTCTCGACAATATCCAAAGAAGGATATGCAATGTTGTCGGTCCTGATTTGACATCTTGACTTCAGTCATTTTTTCATCAATGTGACGTGGCTTTCCTCTTTTTTTCTACAATTATTTTCATGGCAACTGCCCTGAAGAGCTTCTGCCCTGGCGCCCCGTTTATGTGAATGTAAGCGTGCTACTGGATCGGTATTTAGATCTCATCCTTTTACCGTAATATTGAAACCGTCACTTCTACTTCCCGGCTGTGAAACTCACTTCCGTTTACTTGCTTCTTTAAGAGCTACAAAAAAATTAAAATGCAACATCACTTGCCATCTTCTTGAATCTCATTCATCTTTTATCCTTTCTTCAATACTTCCTGTATACTGTTTTTCTCTCACTGTAACAGCCTGCGCACTAGTGGTAAATCTGCTTTTCTTGTGGTGAAATAATAATAATAATAAGAAGAAGAATTACGATATACGAAAGGAATCCCTATTTGTAAAAAATAACTTTATTAATCATGTCCGATTAGGCAATAGAAGTACATGTAGGAGGATTATTAGAATTACACATATTGGTTGAATTTCTTTTAAAAACGAAGAAAATTATTATTTTAATATCAAAATAATAGTGGCTAAATTACTGAAATCTATTTCATTCAGAAGAATAATTATCAGGTCAATTTTTCGATAACATTAGGTTTTAAAAACTTAAAATATCTTTCACATGATTATCTCAATTATAATAAAGACCGTTGTGAATTTATTTGCATATATATATATATATATATATATATATATATATATATATATATATATATATATATATATACTAGCAGTATAGCCCAGCGTTGCTCGGGTGTAATGAAAGCTTTAAAACTAATCCATGGTCCTGGAGGTCAGACTCTTTGGACGTTGGCAGGAAAGACTAAAAAGCAATAGTTTTTTTTCCTGTCAAAGCGAAACCGTAGATTGAAAGAAAAATGTATGGATGTAAGTCAAATTTTGGTTTTATGGTATCGATATCAAATAATTTTTTTTCGTCGTAAACTGAATTTTGAAGGCTAAATAAGTCCTCTGAGTAAATGGTATCATGGCTGAGACTAAGAACTGCAATTATACCTACTTAGAGTCAAACCCGAAGCAAAAACTAAAATAAATGGGCTGAAAAATAGACATACAGGCAGATAACCAGACGCACACACAAACATCTTGCCTTTTATATATATATATATATATATATATATATATATATATATATATATATATATATATATTATCGATTTTCTGCACTATTGTAAGAACTGCAACCTTGAAACTCCTGAATATCGCTTCTTATGTCTTTGTGAGTGTATCAAATTTGATTAAAATCGGACCACTCCTTCTACGTACCGATTTTTTCGATTATCGATTTCCGATATTCATCGGGCAGTACCTCGACACAAAACCTAGCTAAGAACACACAGATGTCTATAGTACAATTATGTAAATTTTCAAGAAAATCGGTTCAGACGTTTTGGAATCTTTAGGTAACGGACACATACACTCACAGACCCACACACAGAGACAAAGTTACATTTATAAATAAGTTTATATATATATATTCCTCCTGTCACGCTCATAAAGAGAGAGACAATAGAGTGGCAGTATCAGCCCGATATTTTACTACCAGTTATGAAAGCTCTTGCCTTGCGTTTGCTCTTAAACAGTGCCTTATTATTATTATTATTATTATTATTATTATTATTATTATTATTTGCAATATTTATGTTATCAAGTAGTGAATAATATAAGTCTAAAATTGTTGGTTATCTTCAACCTTGAGAAAACAGCTAATAATCTTCTCTCATATTTTGTTGTCATTTTTGACGGCTGGGGTACACTCGTTTGTAATAAGAGCCGAAAGCCTCATATTAGCAGTTGTAAGGCTATATGAAATACATGTAAAATGCATATTTTTCTAGATTACCATTATGTAAGTAACGCAATTAATTTCTAAGTAATCCATAACATATTTTATTTATTCAAGTCATTTTAACTTTATTATGAACAATAAAACAAATTACTGGATCTGTCCACAATATCAAATAAAATCAATATCCAAAATAAGGATGATAATTGTTACATATTTTTCTTATTCTTTAAATTATAGTCATCTCTGGGATGTGCTATATCCCTAACATTTCTAAATAAGCTTGTTGAGATGATATGGAAATAGTGTTTAAGTCTAGATAGTTGATTTACTAAGCGCCGCTTAAATGTGGCACAAGGCCGAAGGTATAGGGTACATAGTGAGGATCGAACTGACTACTCATTCGTAATAGGTTCTAGTGAGACAAGTTTGCTAATCATTACACCTCGTCGAGGTGCCCAAGTACTCCTAGATAGTTGATTTTCTAAGCGCCGAAAGTATGGGGTACCCAGTGAGGATCGAACTCTCAGTTGTAATAGGTTCTACCGATACAATCTTACTAACCATTAAACCACGCCCAAGTACTCCTAGATAGCACACTTTTCTTACTAGCTCAATTTAAATTATATTTTTTCTTCCAAAACATATGACGATCATTTTCTTATAGTAATTATGCTAATTCAGTTGACGTAATAATAGATATGCCTTTGTCAAATAATACTTAATTTGTAAAATAATAAACTTTAAATTATGTCTAGAAGTTATTGTTAATAAAATTAAATGGCGATTATAGAATGTCACTAAATATAGTTTTAACTAAATATATAGCTTTGTATATCGGCTACATCGATACATCCTAATTTTAAGCTCACGGCTTAGATGTCGAAAGTTGATTTACAAAACTATAACCAAGACATTCAAGACAACATGTAAAAATTAGCTATCCTAAACTGATGTACACTTTGCGTCATCTAATAAATAATTAACCATAGAATAAGAGTATATGTTCTTGCATTTCAACATATTTTAGAATATTTTTATATGGTGTGTTTTCTTTGAGAAAAATACCGTTTCAAATCACCACTCAAATTGGAATACATATTTGTTGTAAATAACAAATATTTCAAAAATGTCAGTCAGTCAGTCAGTTAAGTGCTATATGTGATTACAGGGAAAAAATGCGCGCATGAAAAGTAATACTATTAAGATTATATTAAACCCAGAAAAAAACAGGACAACTTATTAAACCTGGAAAAGTAAATTTCTTACTTAAAATATTGCATTCAAATTTTATTTTAGTTGCAATATTTTAATTAAGACATTTCTTAGTTTTTACTTTACTAGAATATATTGTCCTTTACTTTACGACGGATACCAGAGCTGAGCAATTCTTGTCCTTGACCCGGTTTTTTCTTTCGGGTGCGCCACGTTAAAACCAACCTTGTGTCACACCTCTCAGCGGGGAGACCAGAGTAAATAACCATATTTAAAAGTGAACTGTAACCCCAAAAAACTGATGAAAGATTAACGTCTAGCGGGAAAGCTTAAGAAAAGACGCTTCAAACATTTTTTGTTTTGTTTTGTTTTTTAAGCAAAGAATTAGATTAAATTTCTTAAGGTTCGGGGAATAGAATTAGTTAGTGTATTCAAGCATGAGATTAATTTTGTTGTCTTGAACATTTAATCCAATTTTTTTGTCTTGTTAGACTATTTTTTAATTTCTAATTTTAATACATACATACATATATATATATATCGAGAAAAGGCCAGTATGATATGATAAGCACCAGCAGATTGCTGAAATGCATGAAACTTCGAGTCGCGTGTAAAACGTAGGATAATATGTATATTTATTAATATATAAATTTGCTCTGTTATACCGCATTGAGCACGTTTCCATTCAAACCTGATTAATTTTTATATACTGATCTGTATATACGTGTATGCACGCATATGTATATATACGTATTTACCTCCTCACACACACACACACAAACACACACACACACACACACACACATATATATATATATATATATATATAAATATATAAAACAGTTGTGCAAATGAAAATAGCTGATTTTGTTAACCGATTAATTAGGGAAATAACTCATATTTTCGTTGTTTTCATTATTAGCAGTTCTATTTTTGTTAAATTTAATGAACATTTCTCTTTTGCGAGAAATGCAAAGATAATGTTTCCCTGTCACACAAGAAATGTTCTGCATGTCTGAAACCAGTTTTCAGCTCACTCACCTTAAAAACATAATTTTTTAGTAATATATTCAATCGCTTTTATCAACAAATCTTTTTTGTTTTATTTCTTGTTCGTTGTTTTTCTTTATATTTCTGTCTACCTCGAATATTAAAATATTCTTTCTAGATATTATTTTTTTCCTTTCTTGACTTACAAAAAGAACGTAACTCTGTTTTTTAAAAAGTAAATAATTCTGACTTCATATATTTCCAACGATGAGTTCATTAACTTCTGTGTTCTTTTCTAAATGACGACCATATGTGATAAAATTCAAATGAATTGAATTATCAATAGCAGTGATATAATCTTAACGGAAGTATGGTTAAATTTCCCCAAATTTAGACATTTCTAACCGTATCTAAAATGTACATCCATAGTTACAAATATGAACAAGTTAGTCTATCATTGTGCATTATGTATTTCAAATACGCATTTATTTACTGGAAATCCTTCTCTAACTAAAATGTTCATTCTCTGTCATGTCCAGTCTTGACTTTGGGAATTATTACAAAAGTTTGTTCATATTATTATTATTATTATTATTATTATTATTATTATTATTATTATTATTATTGTTGTTGTTGTTGTTATTATGTAAACATAAAATATTCAACCTTATTCGAATGTATAAGACACGTCAAAGATGCTTGGTCAATGCTTCGAAGCAGTTTTCAGATAATCGTTACTTAAAGTCTCGTTTTATCTTCCAATATTTTTTATACATAAACAGTTGTGTAAACTGTCCTTATCTGCATCTGTATTGATTGTCATTCAGTGTAAATGCTATACAATGAGCACAATATATATATAGAAAATGATTTCTTTTATTCCTTTATAAAAAAATTGTGACTAACAAACCCTTTATTCTTGATTTATTCGAAATTCTACATTAATTTATCTTGCGTTTCGATCTTTTGTGTTTGAACGGGATTGTTTTTTCAGTCGAAGTACAAACATCAACTTATTCAAACTAAATAAACTTACTGTTTGAATGCTTGTGGCGGTAAAGTATGATATTAAATCAAGCACGTCTCTAAATAGGCAAAAAAGCAAAACTCTTCGAGCGCTAGTGTTTCTAATAAAAGTGTATGGTGCCCAACTACACGGCTATGTGGTTCCGGGAGTTAACGTTCGATCATTCTGGCATTCAATAGATGGTCACCAAAACAAAACTTGCAAATCGGCCAGTATTAGAAAGAAGATTTTTAAGTGATCGATCGTGCATCCCACACAAAGTTGTAGGTTTCAAAGCATAGATTTGTAGAGAGTTTGATCATGTTATTTTTAAACTCCTCACAGTTTATAATTATTAGAAAGCTTGGAAGAATAAAACGGCTTCATTTGTATATATAAATGAAAATTTCTTTATCGAACAGCATATCAAATTGTATGTATGAAATTATTCAGTGTGAAAACGTTCTACGGGAAAGAGTAGTAAAGAGTTTAAAGAATTAAAAGTTCATTCGTTATAGCGAAATGTGATTAGTGTAGAAAAAATAAAGTCCATGTTCTCGCTGTCTGTATCAACAAATAGTAGTAGTGTCTTACTCTTATCTTTCTTTTTGTTGATGGCAATTAGGTGAAGAGAAAGAAGTAGAGATAAAGAAAACAGCACACGAGAAGGTAAGGGAGTGTAAATTCGGATCACAGGAACAGTTTTGTCCAATCAGTCGACAAGTTCAGTTATGCTGTAGCTGGGTTGAATTAATAGGTAGTATATTTTTAGAGCAGAGTTTATATGTTTTGGGTCTATAGGTCAAGGATGATTACTTGTAACTATTATTATCATGATCCGACCAAGTCTTTACTTTTGTGCCTTTGTTATAAAACTACTTAAATCTTATTAACGCAAGACCGTTTAACATGTAGAATAAAGTAATTTTTCGTCTAATTGTGCCACTTTTTAATTAAGTAGAATTTACAAAACATGTATGTCTTAGGATGAAAACCCCAGGTCTAATAACTGCTAATAACAGAGGCATTTCCTTTGATATGAATACTTATGGCCACATCACGTTAAAACACCATTTTCTGTATGAACACTGAAGTTGAGCAACGTCGAATCTGGTCATTATGCTGATGAGTAACCGCTTAAGAAATCGAGGTTCTGTGAGCCTGCATGTGCTGGTGATGAATAATCTCAGAATTATAATCAAAGAGCCGAGTTTTAATTCCATTTGAGTTCATTATAATGACTTAGGCGAAAACATTCTTGTGAAAGTTATGAACCCACCTGTTTTTCTCACAACTATGGATTACATCCTTATACAAATAAATGTATGAATGTAAATATACACCCTTGTGCAAATCAATATATGGAGGTAAATATACACCCTTATGCAAATTAATTAAATCAGCTGCTTTAGGTTCCTTTCTTTCACCATACGGTCAGTTTTAGACCCACTGGATTCAAAGGGTGTAATCGATTTCTTTTTTATCCTCAAATAAGGTCATTTGCAGTCATTGTTTGGCCTGGAAAAATCTTGCGTCATCCGTGATTGCATCAGAAGTTTATCACGCCAAGACACTATTGTCCTAACTTTCGATTAGTTGTCCTACGGCCATTGTCTGCAATGGATGTTACTTCAAGGAACCGTACAAAAATTGTAACGCTGCACAAACACACTGGCAAGCATTTTAGAAAAATTACGAATATTGTTTTTCCAGCTTTTCAATTGTCATTCGGATCATCAAAACGAACAAAACAAATGGATCCATCAGTTCAAAACGAAAAGAAAATTTGGTCGGAAGAGAAAAATCAACGCCAAGAGACGACGTAGACGGGCTCAGGAAAAGTTTGAGAGATCCTAGGAAGATATTCGTTTTGTTGCAATTCATTTGCACAAGGGTATAGTTACTAAGACTTGTGTCACTAAAATTATTATTATCTTCTAAAAACTAAAACTTCTTACAATGTAAAAATATTTCCTGACTTTAAATAACCTGTAAAATATTGATGAGTTGTAAGAAACGAATAAGTATTTTTACAAGACAGTTACTAATATTCTAATAATTATAACTAGTAATGATCATGATAATCGTGTGACAATAATGAGTTGCAAATAATTATAATATTAAATCCGCAAATCGTGAATGAACGAATTCAGTTATGATAATAATTATTGTAACACGCAAAATTAATAAGTACTGATAATTATAAAAAGCATTAATAATGATAGTACTACGTATCATTATATAATATTATGTATGGTGTAGTATTACTAATTATTATAACAGAATATTCATTTTAGTTCTCTAGGTAATTGCTGTCTTTTTCATGGCTACCAAATAAGGAGTAATCTTCGTAAAAGTGTAAACATTTGAAAAGCAATTAGAAAATAAAGCAGTAGTGACACTTAGGCATGAGAATAAATTGTGAACAGAGATTTGCTTTGTCACATCTCGTAAATTATTCTTACTAATCAATGCACACTTCTAATCATCACCCGTTAGTCTCAACCCACATCTTTGTTAATGCCTGATGCAGTCTCTTTCATCAGGATTTATTCTTCATTTTTAACATGTCCAAGTCATTCTTTTTTTAATCAATGTAACTTGTAAGACGGCAGATTTATCCTTGATCGTGCGCATAGTAAAACTGGACTTTGACAATGATGTGAGCTACACCACATAATATATGAATTATAATTGATTAAAATGCGGTTGATAATAGGTTTTCTATCAGAGAATAAATATTTCTCTATATTTCTAAGATGAGGTATTTTAGTTATTTACATTATTTACATTATCGGGCTTATCTTTATCTTTATTGCCAAGTTTCGGCCGTTTTACGCTCCGAACTTTTTCAGGGGATTAGAATTTTGAACTGAGCCCTTCAATTCGATCACTGGGATATATTGGGTGGATAAAAGAGCTGGTTGAATCTACCCACAGCAGTGGTGAACAAAAACTTAAAGAGTTGAGGTAAATAGGGAGAACTAAAACATCCAGAAGTGTCATGACTCATGAAACGGAAACAATTTACCCCAGTGATCAAAAGGGTCCTTTATGTCTCTTTCTTTTTTTTTTTTTTTTTTTGGTTGTTGTTGTTGGTTTTGTTTTTTTACAGTAAGAACCACCCTGTACAAGACCCGGTAGAGAATTACGTTAAGGCCTAATTTATATCGATGAGAAGGAATTATAGTGATTAACTATAGACTTGAACAGGTCAGTATTGTAGTGATCTGGATAAAATCATCTCAGGAGTTTGTTTAGCAGAAGGAGGTTCGCAGGAAGAAGCTGTTTTAGTGGAACTTACTTCTCGCCGATGGTATACAAAGGGAAGGTGGGTAGTTTGTTCCTATATAAGTAGCATATTGGGTCCTAGCCGTAAAGGTTGGATCTGGAGGAACGAATGACAGTAGTTCATCTAAACATGTTCCATGGAAGTATTGAGACAGCAATGAGTGACTCGCCACATCCCACCTGTGAGAATATGAACAAGGAATAGGAGACAGTTTTGAACGTTGTCAAGACTAGAAATGAGTGAATTGAAGAGCTCCCACACAAAAATGGCAAGATTACTTAATTTTTGACTTGGCCTGGCTCTTAAAATGGTAGAAGATAGAATAAAGAGTTAGGTACATACTGGGTGGTACAGGAACCCGATCTGTCTGCATACTTATAGATGGATAGTATATAAGAGTTTCACATAAGATTTGGGTGTGAGTTTGGGGCCCTATATTCTCTCAAGGCCCTGAGTCTCCTCGAATAGACATAAAAAGTTACTTTGAGTAGGTATAGTTTGTATAGAACTTAACATACATTGTTGTAGAAAAATATTTAGCTATGAAATATTGACTACGATCTCCCTCCAAGTCTCTTTTGCGTGGATTTCATTTAATATATCATTGTTATAGATTAGAATATCGCAAAAATGATGAGAATTTACGAGCGATTTCATTATTATTTTTTAGGCTACACACGTAGAAAGATTCACTTTTGTAACTGTAAAGACGGTTGCATGGCGAAGACCAAATTTTAGTCTTAGGTTGGTAAAGAATTTTGGATATTGATCAAAACGCTGAACAGACTGACTCTGGAAACATTTAATTTAAATGAAAATTATCAGCGTATAACTATCAATAATTATGTTGTATAAATACAAAAACACATTATACAGAGGACGTATGAGTGAAAATTTGTATAGGCTGATATTCCAAGGTCTATTGGAATGGCACAATATGCCTTCCAAAAATCAAAAGTAGCAAAAAACAGTACAAAATCCCTACAAAGAAAAGAGTTCTCAAGTGCTATATAACATCAAATCTTCTATATAGTTGTAGTTGGTGGATAATGTCATCACAGATGAAAAGAAGACTTTAGGCAGTAGAATTGTTGGGAATATTATGGATGGGGCATGAGCAACGTGGAAGGTTTAAGTCACATTTATTTATAATCATAAAGTGACGGTTAAAATTTCTGGAACGCATGAGAAAAAGGCATGAAAATGTTAACACTCACAAGACGTATTGAAAACAAACAGAGGGAAAAAAGAAAGCAACAAGTAATTCATCTAAACATTTTGTGTAAGTAAATGGCAAAACAGGGAAAGGTAGTAAAAACAGAAACATTGCTAAGCGCTATAAAGAGTAGGAAATGATGGAGGGCGTGTATCGCTTACTTCTTAAAAGGACATGGCACAAGATGAAATATTTCTTAATCTGGTCGGCTAGATATAGGATAGAAAAATATTTTAGTTTGCTTCCTTTGGTTTTTCAGGAGATCAACACTGCATAGTTTCAACTGTATTTTTCCAATTCTTCGCCTTAATGTCGTATACGGTAAAGTCACAAAATTTACTTCTACCAAAACTTCTTCGCCTTAATGTCGTATACGGTAAAGTCACAAAATTTACTTCTACCAAAACTTCTTCGCCTTAATGTCGTATACGGTAAAGTCACAAAATTTACTTCTACCAAAACTTCTTCGCCTTAATGTCGTATACGGTAAAGTCACAAAATTTACTTCTACCAAAACTTCTTCGCCTTAATGTCGTATACGGTAAAGTCACAAAATTTACTTCTACCAAAACTTCTTCGCCTTAATGTCGTATACGGTAAAGTCACAAAATTTACTTCTACCAAAACTTCTTCGCCTTAATGTCGTATACGGTAAAGTCACAAAATTTACTTCTACCAAAACTTCTTCGCCTTAATGTCGTATACGGTAAAGTCACAAAATTTACTTCTACCAAAACTTCTTCGCCTTAATGTCGTATACGGTAAAGTCACAAAATTTACTTCTACCAAAACTTCTTCGCCTTAATGTCGTATACGGTAAAGTCACAAAATTTACTTCTACCAAAACTTCTTCGCCTTAATGTCGTATACGGTAAAGTCACAAAATTTACTTCTACCAAAACTTCTTCGCCTTAATGTCGTATACGGTAAAGTCACAAAATTTACTTCTACCAAAACTTCTTCGCCTTAATGTCGTATACGGTAAAGTCACAAAATTTACTTCTACCAAAACTTCTTCGCCTTAATGTCGTATACGGTAAAGTCACAAAATTTACTTCTACCAAAACTTCTTCGCCTTAATGTCGTATACGGTAAAGTCACAAAATTTACTTCTACCAAAACTTCTTCGCCTTAATGTCGTATACGGTAAAGTCACAAAATTTACTTCTACCAAAACTTCTTCGCCTTAATGTCGTATACGGTAAAGTCACAAAATTTACTTCTACCAAAACTTCTTCGCTTTAATGTCGTATACGGTAAAGTCACAAAATTTACTTCTACCAAAACTTCTTCGCCTTAATGTCGTATACGGTAAAGTCACAAAATTTACTTCTACCAAAACTTCTTCGCCTTAATGTCGTATACGGTAAAGTCACAAAATTTACTTCTACCAAAACTTCTTCGCCTTAATGTCGTATACGGTAAAGTCACAAAATTTACTTCTACCAAAACTTCTTCGCCTTAATGTCGTATACGGTAAAGTCACAAAATTTACTTCTACCAAAACTTCTTCGCCTTAATGTCGTATACGGTAAAGTCACAAAATTTACTTCTCAAAAAGACAAACAATTAAAGTGTGTTCTATAATGTGTTGTTCAGATTCCCCAAACGTTGACTATATTTTATGCTAACATTCACCCTATTGAGAAAACATTTATGGTAAAGGAATACGTTTATACCTATAACACTACCATTCGTCCATGCTTAGAATATTGCTGCCACATATGGTGCGTTGCCCCTGCTATTTACCTTGAGCTCATTGATAAAATCAAACAAAAGAATCAGCAATATTATCTACCAAGATCTGTTGGCTCGGCTTCACACACTTTCCCACCGCCGTAAGGTTGTCTCGCTGTGTTTTTTCTATAAATACTTTCAGGTAATTGTTCGGGTGTGCTCTTCGTTATAGTACCTAAACTTGTTGAATTCAAATGCAATACTAGACTGGTGTCAAGATCTTATCACTTGACAGCTGAGTAGGCTACATGTAACCGTAAGTTCTGTGTTAACAGTCTCTTTTTTTCTAGCACGTCTCAATTGTGGAAGTCCCATCTTGCTCTATGCTTTCCAGCCAATTTCAATCTATAAAAATTGAAATGCAATATCAATCACTAACTATGGTGTTCCTGATTACTCTTTTCACTTCCCGTTGATTATTGATGTTTCTGTTCCTAATTCTTCCACCCCTTTAACCCACTGCGTTTTAGTGACTTTACTGCCTTTTATGGGTACAACAGATACAGAAAAAACGTTTACGATAAATGCTGTCAGATACGCAGGTGGTAGGAAGTGAGGATTATGATTATAGGGAAGATAGAATACGTTTGTCTCTTGACAAGTGTCTCATAATGAAAGCAATATTTTATTCTGGCATTTATTGGAAAAACATGCAGACACACAAACACACACACACACACACACACACACACACACACACACACACACACACACACACACACACACACACACACACGAGTACGCATGTTTAATTATTTAATCACGTTGCGCCGTTAATGGCATATTTCTCCCTGGAGTAATATCTTAATATCTTAATATACTATATATATATATATATATATATATATATATATATATATATATATATAAACAAACAATAAGACAAATGGCAAAGTTCTTCCTACTGATTATCGGGCATCAAAGCAACTATGTAAAATGAATAACAGTGTGAAGACAATAATCTTTGCATGACCTTCAAGTGTTGTACTTATTCATGTTACAAAAAACCACGTCATGCACTTCACGAGTCCTTCTCTTGCAGGTAAATTGTATACATGAACTTATATATCAGAAGGCATATTTTGGTATAAACAAAGTTTTTCAGCTACACATTATTCTTTTTAAATGAAATCCATCAAGGAAGGCACTGTAATTTTTTTTTTTTTTTTTGCTTTTTATCTAAGTTCTTTCGACATTTTCTAAGATCACCTTTAGGAATAAATGACAAAAACACACATTCTTCTGTAACAGCAATAAAATGAAAGACGCACTTAAACATGTGATTGGTCAGTAATGCTAAATATTTTCAAAATATGCGTTCTGTTGTCACAGGAAGAATAAAAAACATTAAATATTTCTATGGAAATACATTTATATAAAAATAAGAAATAAACATCCAATTTTTCAACATCTTTGTAAAGACGCGTGACTGTGTAGGCGTCTGAAACAAGAATTGGCTAGTACCCTATTAAGTAATATTAATTAATATTACTTAATAGGGTACTAACCAATTGGAAGTGATTCTTAATTTTTTTTAAAAAATATATCGATCGTATGCCCAAATAAATGAAAAAATGTCCTGTAAAGGTTTTACTTTTAAATACAACTTATAATGCCAGTAAATCTTAGAAGGAAGCAATATTTTTTATGTCACCAAATAGTTGCATTGCCTTGATATATTTTCTTTAAATCTTCATTGATATTCTTAAAGCATCCTTTTTCAGCATTTTTTCTGAACATTTATTTTTCTGGGTTCCATATAAATTATGACAAATCTCTCCAGGAGTTCCGCACTGGCAAGTGAGAATATTTTTCTTCTTGCCAGGAACTTTTTCATTGATGATGAATCACAAAATACCAACGACTCATGTAGCGATAAACTCGAAGATACCCGTCTCCTGGCAAATCAGCTGAGAACGTAGGGATAGGAATTATTGCTTACATTTCTTTATTCTGATTATCTCCAAGATGGTTTAGGATAATATATTTGTGCAAAACAATATGAAAGAAAGTATTATTTTTCTTATATCTTTTAAAATAACATTCACCTGGTCTTCTGATAAATTCAAATTATGAAAATGTACCATAAAAAAGTTATGAAAATCGCATATATTTCATCCAGATTAGAAAAGCAAAACTTTAACTCTCATATTTTGTATGCATTAAATAAAATATTCTGAAGATGAACAATGGAGCATTTTTCTACATCTGTTCTGAATTTTTTCAAGCTTTGTTTTCTAGTTTTTATATTCTTCCATGTACCGTGTCCCTTTAAAACGTAGGCGATCATGGACCTCCACTTCTCCCTATCTCTTGTCGCTCTTAATAACCATTTTCCTGTTATTCCAGTCAATCCTCATTCCATCATCCATCTGCACAAGTCCGTCAAGTATATTGTGCGTTGTTTCCCCTTGTTACCTTTTTTCTTATCCGCCTTGTGAGCATCAGGTTCTCCAAGCCCTCCTTCCTCGTTATGACACTATTTCCCGTTGAAATATTTTTTTGTTTGGTTTAATACAACGGAGGGAGAGAATTAATATTAGTGGTATTATTAGTTGTGCTTTATTGTAATCCGCGATGTGAGCTTATGTAAAAAACTATTTTTAATACTATCGTGTGCTTGTAAAATCGGAGAATAGAAAAAATTGGCTGACGGTTGAGAAAAAAAGAGAAAAATATATTTTCTTTCTTTTTTCGTGTTCGAAACGAATTGTTTTGTGCCATTT
This sequence comes from Ascarosepion bandense, assembly GCA_037127315.1. Classification (NCBI taxonomy): domain Eukaryota; kingdom Metazoa; phylum Mollusca; class Cephalopoda; order Sepiida; family Sepiidae; genus Ascarosepion; species Ascarosepion bandense. Next base: position 1,086,709 of record JBBBDQ010000484.1, read on the forward strand.
AAAATTTTGTAATATGTAAGTAGCCATAACAAAATGTCAGGATTTACTTGATGAGGTCAGGTAGGGTTAGATCCTCAATAGTTGTTTCTGGGAACAGATAGTAGGATCGGAAGATAGATGATGTAATCGAAAAAAAGAAGACAGAAAGGCATTACGTCATGTGAGCTGTTGATATTTCATTCGTCGAGCCATGGCTCCGTGCAAATCGTGTGGGTGGTAAATAATCTCATTGATCAAATACTTTGAATCGGCTAGATCCTCCGAGAGGATTGGGGATAGTTATAAAAATAGAGACTCAGCGAGAAAAATCAGTTGGGACAGAGTTTTCAGGCGACAAAGATAAAACAACCCCACACCGCCTCCGTCACGTCGCCGCCATTAGCCGCCTCTAATTCGGTAAATTCCGTTAAGCTCCGATAAGAACCCAAAAGAACTTTGTTGTTTTAAAAGTTGCATAGAGAACTGACAGCTCTGATTATAGAAAATATGGAAAAGACTTTAAAAAGAAACTGAAAGCTCTGATATTTTTAACGAAACATGGAAAAGACATTTTTATTTGAAGATTGAAAGCTCTAATGTTTTTAAATGAATCCTCTCTCCCTTGTAAACTGGCGTTCCGACAATTGTACTTTCCGCTTTTGTAATTAATTTTTTTTTTTAATTTTTATGATAAAAACTTTCTTTCGTACTCATCCAGGCGTCTTCGAACTTATTCATTTATTTATTTTTTGTTGGAGCCGTGTTTATTTTATTTTAACCACAAGTGTACACAAGTGTCCGGTCTGGATCTGGTACAAATACGGCTACTGGATTTGCACAACACGACTTTCTGAGATCAAATCACAGCATGGGCAGTAGGTCCGTTGTTGTAATAGACGTCTTGTGGACCAGCTTCTGTGACGAGATCATCACGTCTAACAGCTGCCCGAAAGTGTCGACATAACTGGTACCGTTTCAACTTCATCGCAGCAGGATCCGTTCCCGAACGAGCGAGCGAACCAACCAGCCAGCTGGGTGGCACAGTCACACTCATTACATGTCCCAAAAACTTCAGTTGTCTTTTCTTGATGTTTAGTATCAGTTTCCTTTTTGTATCCATCCTCTCCAAAACCTCATCATTGCTCGTGTGCTCCGTCAATGGTATCCTAATCATCCTTCTGTAGAACCACGTTTCGGTTGCTTTTTAGTCTATTTTTATCTTTGACGAAATTGTCCAGCATTCACTTCCATATTGAAGGATTGACATCTCATAACAATCCAGTGCTCTATTCTTCATTTCTAGCAAAATTTTTCTGTCTCTTAACATTTTACTCAGCTTCTGGAATGCATCATTAGCCACGCCAATATGCTTTCGGATCTCTGTATCGCGCTTTCTGTTCACTTTTAAAACACTTCCCAAGTATTTAAGCTTCTGTGCCTGTTTGATTTTCATATCACTAACTTGTAGTTGGCATTTTGGGCTCCGCTTTTACTGTTAGAGTTCAAAATTGTTTTGCTGACTTGTGGAGAAAGACTTATTCTTCACTCTGCAGCCTCTTTCCCACAGAAATTCAAATAATAGAAACACTTTTTTTATATGGGTCAAAGTAATCGAAATGTTGAGCGTTGTGGTGCAGTGGCTATCGGCTTGGAACGAGAAAACGGAAAGCCAGGTTCAAATTCCAGTTGAATACGTTGCATTCACTGTTTTTATTTCAACCACTAGGTATATCATTCTCATTCCATGTGTTATGCTACTTTGGGATGTCATGTAGTTATCTCCCTATAACTCAACTCGCTAAGTTATTTTTTCACCACTGCTGAAGCCAGGTATTGAACACACAACTATTTGTCTCATGTCACTGGATCTAACCAACGCATTTATCCATTGGGCCAAATGTTCGGTTCGAAATTCCTAACATCTGAGAAAGGCTGGGCGTACATCGTAAATACGGCAATAGAGATGAGCACAACAATCCGAACAATGTAAATATGTAAATACTACCTCATCTCAAAAGTATAGACAAATACAGGAATTATTAGCAATGAAGGGTGCAGTCTTAGGAAAGAACGTATTTGAAAATTCTATTCTTTATTACAGACATTTATATAGGCTACATTGAGAGTTATTTATTCTACTGTTAAGTCTGCAATTGAAAATAATCTGAAAGAGCTACCGATACCTGACCACGAGAAAATACTTATTCCAGAAACATAATCAACTTTTCCCGAAGGTTTTCCTATGTGACTGACCTCTCTCTAAAATGAAAGTTAGTATCATGAGGAGGGTGATTGTGGCGGAGAATTAAAACCTTTGGCCTTCATTTGAAATTATTAATCATCTCTGCTCATACACAACTCTCCTGCTGACTATTAATCTCCATTCTTGTTCCATTGTATAATTATTGCTGAGGGGCTATATTTCGTTACAGCGTAACTTTAAATTTAGGCTGTTGCGTTCCAGTGTTAGATCAACGAGTACAACTATTCAAACGTATACTTAGCTACGTTTTCTTCACTTCCTTCTTTAATTAAATCAGCACTTAAATATGAAACTATTTTTCCTGAAGTTTTTTTCCGATATTTTCTCATTAAATATTAATTAGTCGCAGTTTTTTTTTCTTTTAGTTAATATTATTGATGATCCGTAATATCTGGTGCTGCATTAAATGGCACCTCATCCGTTGTAGAATGTTTTACCACTTCGATTTTGAACCTCCATGATCTTAAATTCAGAACCGTAGTAGTTTTCTATGTTGCTTCTATACCACTATTTACACTATTAGGACTATTGCTTTCATCTTTGTTGCCATTTGTACGACGTTTCAGCCTTCTTCAGGTGCTAGGAATTTTAAACCGAACCCTTTATTACAATCACTTCATTCCTTGCGTAAAGCCTCTTTTTGTAGTCATGAGTTATCTCGCTTTAACCCTGTAGGTTACTTGTTCACTATGATTGAACAATACAATGCTACAGCAGTAGTGAACAAGTAACTAATGTAAATAATGTAAATACCTCATCTCAGAAATATAGACAAATGCTTCGATGATTATGATCTGTTTAAAATATAACAATTTCTCCCTTTTCTGTCTTCTTTTCCACGCATATTTTGAAAGAGCGTATATTGCTAGAAAAGAAGCCAGGGATCACATTTTTATTTCATGATCAGATTATTGAAGCTTTCGTAACATACTTCAAACCGGAGAGCATGAACTAAAATCATCGAAACTTTATCAATATTTCATTTACTATTGATGGAGGTTGTATCTGAATTAGAGGATATATTGAAACATTTCCTTTTAATTATAGGCATGTGTAGTTTAAATAAATTATGGGCGCTTTTACACATTAAAAGACGGTTTGCAGAAGTTTGAGTCCAGATTACGCAAAAGACTATATGACACCTTGCTGTTACATAGTCGCAAATAAAATTTAATGTGACGATTTCTTCTAAGCTACAAGGAGTGTCAACAAATAAGCAATTCTTAAGTACGTTCACTACTTTGTTCTTGCTTTGGCTCTAAGTTTATAGGATGTGTCTATACGACGTGTAAATGTTCATATATCTTATAACTAGATAAACGCCACATTGCGTTCAAAAATGAAAACAAAAATAAATACATATATATGAGTCGAATATATGGATCTGAATCCAATAAAATTATAAAATAACAAATCGTATCTCAATCTAACATGTTTCACTTTAATTAAAGCCTTATCAGAGATAGAGAAAGAAATGAAAAACCAAAAAGACACAGAATACTGGTATGCTGTGCGTATCGTTTAGTTGTTATTGGTCAAATACGTGTCACGTGTATTAAAGCATTAGCTATATTTGAAAAAAATGTGTAAGAAGTATTTTGGATGGTAAATGTGTAATTGGTTATGTGTCTTTGTGAAGAAAAGCTTGCCAGTGTAGGTGTATGTTGGACGGTAACGTTAGTTTGTATGAGAGAGAGGGGGGAGAGAGAGTGTGTGTGCGCGTGTGCGTGTGTGTGCTATTGTCACTACTGTGTAGGGCAGCAAAACGCAACTAGATGTGATAAACTTTTTTAGGTAGGATTTTTACTAAAGTATTTCTGACGCATTTTAATAAAGATGGATTTTTAAATTTTTTTTTCTGATGCATTTCTGAAGAAGAATTTTTTATGTATTTGGTAGACATATGTTAAATTCACGGAGAATGAATCTGTAGAAAGATTTTAAAGCAATGTAATATTTTAAGCGTGTGTTTATAGTTGTTAGCAATGTTATGATTATGTTTTCAAAATATTTTCTCCTTAAAGGGTTACGTGTTGTTTTAATTAGGCTAAAATTAGTGGTATCAAAGTTATGTTAAACGTCGCTTTGATGTAAAACGAGAGAGTTAGGATGAGTGTGTAAACGCCAGTCTTCTTTGTGTTATCAGATGCGGGGTTTTAGTTCACGTGATATTACTTACACACTTTTGTGCTCTATACACTTTATCCGATAAATTCTCGTACTTTAAATGGTGAGTGGTATATTTTTATTCTGAGTATATCAGCACTTGTCTTTGATGTAATGTTAGGGATGTAGTGTTAGGGATGGCTAAGTTGTTTGCGACTTTAGTTGAAAGGTTGTTGGAGAACATGATAATGACATTTTTGTATGTGTGTTTTGGTTCTTGTGGCTTTTTTAAGCGCAACTTTAAGCATTGACGATGAAATAGTGTGGGCAGTGAAGAAGTCTGAATGTTTTCTCAATACATTCCTCTTTTTCATTTAGATATTCAGGGCTACATATTCTAAGAGCTCTAAGGTGAAATCCTATGATTCGTTCATATTGTATTCTCTAGTTGTGTTGGAAATCGAAATTGATTAGACCGTTTTTGTTTGTAGGTTTTCGGTAAACTTTAAAATCTAATTTAACATTGTTGCGCATTAATAAGATTTCGAGAAAACGTAGAGAGTTGTTTGTTTCAAATACACGTCTGAATTCGGCGATGTCTTTAAACGTATTGAGTTTCATTATTGTTTAATGGGTTGTCACATTGGGTATAATGCATACACACACAAACACACACACACACACACACACACACACACACACACACACATATATATATATATATATATGGATTGATGTGGAGAAATTTGTCACTTTATATATATATATATATATATATATATATACTTTTTATCCTTTACACATAAATGTGTGTGCGTGCGTTTATGTGAGCTTGGATTTCTTCAAGAAATCTATCTTTTATAATGTTAACCTCTCTAATTTTAAGACACTTTCGATGCCTACACACTTTATGCTATAAGCACACTGACTAGTTCTAAGATTGTTGTCCAGTAATTTTTTTTCACCCAAGGTCTTATTTTTATGACCAACCAAAAACTCTTTCTTCAATGTTTGTTTAAATTAATCAAATAAAAGCTGAAAATTCTCATTTGTTTGTTGATAAACTATATTTCTAATTAAATGTAATATTTTGCAAATATATCTATATTAAAACAACAGTATTTTATATTTTTTAAACCTTGACCAGGAGTATATATATATTACTTCACCATTTTTCTACAGATCCATCCTTCGGGAATCTAACTTATGTCGACATAATACATACACAAATGAGATATTAAAAATCTATCTTCAAAACGCATCAGAAATACGTTAATGATAAAACAAAAACAAGTTCATCACATCTAGTTGCGTCTCACTGACCCACACAGTGTTGACGACAGTGGACATCACACACATTCTTACTCTCTCTCTCTCTCTCTCTCTCTCTCTCTCTCTCTCTCTCACACACACACACACACACACACACACACACACACACACACATGAACTAACGGTACTGTCTAACATACACTTAGACATACAAGTTTTTCTTCATAAATAACTGTTCAAATGTTGAAATTCACGGAATAGAAACTAGAAACCTTGAAGAAAATCAATATATATATATATATATATATATATATATATATATATATTAACCACTACAACGATACATCTAATGCCAAAGCAAGGCCACACGTTCACACGCACACATAAACAAACTACACCTCATTTCCTATCAGATATATAAAAATGCTGAAGGAATTAGCAAACTGCAAAAAACACTCACGTATCTCCTTCCAATAAACCGTAATCATGGACGAACACACACACATGTTAAAATATATTTCTCCACACCAATTCTTTTATGTTTATAAAAACCATTCGCAGAAAGGCCTGTTTCGCTGTATTATAGTTTTTCAGTGCGGCCAGATTAACCGTTTGCCTCAAGCCTTGACTGAAACCTGATTGATTTGTCAGAAGTCGGAGATTCACCCATCAAGCTATTGGCACACATCAGAGAAAGGTAGATTTCATAGCTTGTAATGTTTTACGAAATGTAAATACGCCAGTGTTTTCTACCTTGTAACCGCACCAAACGACCGTTCTACACGGTAATCAGAGAACATAGTGTATATGAATAAACAGATAAATAAACATACAAATAAGACCTATCATATCATGGATAGCAGTGTCCCACATAAATTAAGCCGGCAAACTAAGCAAAAACCTACCCCATTTAGTCCATTACACATAAAAATTCAGAAGACCTCTTAAAAAAACTACATTGAAGAAAAATCCGACACTTGACAAAAAAAAAAACTAAATAGGCAATAAAAACAAAAGTTGTATATACAGAGACCCTACAGTTTATTTACCTACAGTTAGAGTTACATGGTACGTTATTTTTCAATGTAACAACCGGCGGCGGGTATGACCATCTCAAGGTGGGCGCGAATGAGCCACACACTTTGGTGACCATGTCCTTGTCTATAGCGGCGAACGCCTCCACGATGGCAGCTTTCAGAGAATCGACCATGTTGTAGGCGTGCTCGTTGGTCTTGGCCTCGTTCACGCCCCAGAAGAAATAGTCAAGGACAAGGACATGAATAACAAGAAGAAACCCTTCGTCTTTTGCCTAAATAGACTTTTTAAATGATTGTCCATCTCCCACTACAAATGGTTTTGTACGAAAGACTCAGTGCTTAAATAAGCGGCATGTTTCTTTTTTTTAATTAATTAATACAGTCAGTTTCGTTACAGTTTCTATTGGTTCTAATTGATTTACATTAATGCAAAAATGAATAATAAATAGCGCATATGGCCAACAACTACAAAAAACCATGACCTTTTGTGGATGCCGAGATAGATTGGGATGATACTTTAAAGATTCCTCTGCATTTAAATCATTATTTGTATCCATTTCTTGACATTTCATTTTTACAATTTCCCGCAGGTTAATTATCATATTTCTAATGGCAACAATCATTTGAAGACGACAGATCAGAGAAATAAATAAGAAATACACACTAAAGTAAGGAATTATAACAATGAACTTGTGTCTATTTTTTTAAAAGTGGGTCAACAAAAATACGGTTTTTCATACGGAAAATTCTAATAAATACGGCATTTCACAAGAAATTGCTTAATAAATACTTCACCTCGATGCTGTTATTTACAATGTGTACAAACATTAAATAAACAGAGCTAAAACAAAAAAGACGAATCGTTTCGTGTTGTGAAATGAGTTATGGTACAATAATTAATTTATATGAACATCTTAAAATGATGTAGTATGCACGACAAAATTTGGTAAACAAAAAGGTACTACTTCGAATATTCTTTAACTAAGAGGATTCAGAGAATTAAATTATGTCATTAAATTAAATAAAGAAATGAAAGCAAAAAATAAGATTTCAACAAAAGTCCTAATAAAAGATAATATGGCAAGATTTATATTTTGACTGCTTTTGTATATTTTTTATGGGAATGACTAACAGAAAGATATTAAATTATTCGTTTCATCCTTCGAAACGACTTCCGATGAATTTTTTTTTCGAAGGAATCATATATATACAGAGAACACGAAATACAAAAAAACGTTTAAACTGAAATTTTATTTTAAATTTTTCGTATATTATGGTCCAATTTGTCTAGATGTATGACGTACCCGAACTCGTTCACCTTTCTACTCCTTATGTATTATTTATTTTTAGGAATGGAATGTTTAAGAATCGTGAACGTAAATTTATTTCAGTGTATTTCACCATAACAAATTGCATTTTCTTTTAATTAAAACTGCATTTTTTTAGTAAAAAAATGTTTAAAAACTGACTTGTTTAAAACTAATTTGTGTTACACAAATGTTTCTGTTGGAAAATCAGTGCATTTATTGATTATAGGTAGTTTTGGTGTTGCAAGAAAAAGTTTGGATTTTACGGTCACCAATGTTTCTAATTAAAATGTTTTTAGATTTATATAAAAACATTTTTATGTGCCTTGAAATCTATCTAAAAATTATATCATTGTAGATTTAGTAATATTTTGTTTCGGTTTTAAACTGCTTCTTCTTCATGGCTTGTTTTTTTTTTTTTTACACAACATCTGTTCGTAAGACTGAAACAATAAATTGCGAAATGTTGTTAGGAACGTCATTAATATTATCATTGTTTTGTTTTTATGCAATTTAGCATTTTTTAATATAGGTGAACGTTTATTTTAACAGAGAATGTTTTTAATGTACGCGTTTTTATTTTTTTTTAATAATTGACATTCATAGATAATATTTTTTTCATTTTATTTATATCTATTCTCTTAAAATTTATTTTTATACGATTTAGCGAGATTATCTTTGTCTGAACCATTTTAAATCTTATAAATGCTTTCACAAAAACTTTTATCTTGTTGACGGTTAAGATGTGACGAGTTTCAGAAACAGTTGCATTAAACTTAATTACATAGCAATAACTGCTAATGATATTAATTGTTAATAATATGCATATATATATATATATATATATATATATATATATATATATATAGGGACTTTATCAACGCAATGTCAGTTTTATTTTGTTTCATGTGTTTATATATTAGAAAATACAAACAGTTACTAATATATAAACACATGCTACAAAATAAATCCTACATGACTTTGATTTCAGGGATATTGAAAGAATAAAATAATATTTTACATTCTCACATCATATGTGGTTGGGTATGTGAATCTAAATCATATTTGGTTCAAGTCGAATGCTTCGCAATATTAGTTTCATGGTCTTCTTGAGAACAATATACAATGTTGGACTGTATCTGCTTTTTGCTGAAAATCAAATTAGCTTTTTTGTTTTTCTCCAGGTGAAATGCTTTTTATCGCAGTTAAAATAACACAAAGCGTACGACCTGTATTAAGTTCATTTATTACTCTTAGTAGGTATATTTCATTATTCGACGACTTGTCAATGAGTCAGAGAAACTTCTCACCGTTTTGGCCGTTACAATGTAATAGATTTGTGCACGTGTTTACTAAGAGGCAAAAATTTACACTGAGAAATTTAGGGTAAGAAACTTCGTTTTTTTACAAGGAAATATCCTCACATTATCGTGAATTGCTGCTTCATTAATTCAGGAACGATTGGAAATGCACTAAAATTCCCCTCAACTTTTTCGTTGATGCAATGGCCGATGTCGGTCACAAGGACTTGCGATCGTCAACTGATCCTATCAAATACCTCGTCTTTCAGAAATACGATATATTTTCTTCAAAGTTTGTGTCTGTTTGTTAGTTTAGAATTTCTTCTTTCCATAATCTTTAATCTTAATTTTTTCTACTTATCACGCATACACGCGCACACACACATACATACACACACACGTACACAGACACACAAACAGAATGTTACAAAGATTTTATTGACGTTAACAATATTAGCTGTTTTTCTTTAATTCACGCCAGTTTGTAAATAAGTAAAACGGGAAGTATGAAAATAATTTTAAAGTGAACATATTTATTTTATCAAATATTTTTTTCTAATTCTTAGCTGGATAGATCGAGACAAATTTAAATAAAAAAATAACGACATCGTAAACTTTTTACGAAATTCTAAATAAAAATAAAAATAAAATTTTTGTCTGCTTAAAAACAAACAAGCATTTATTTTATTTAGATAATTTCTATTGTTCTTTCTGTGTTCCTACACTCAGATGTCTTGACGTCCATTCCAGAAGAAAACGTTGAATAATTGAACATCACGTAAGTGTGAGGCACTAGTTATAGTTTCCCTTGGCATATACGAGTAATGTTCTACTTTTCAGACCAATTATAATTGCTAGCGTTCCGTCTAGAATTTGAAGTCCGGGAAGTCAGTTTACATTCTTCATGCTCGCTCCTTGGTATTTCGAAAGAAAAGTGATTCATCAGTATAGTCCTCAATTTTCGGCTCTTTTCACCCAAGTCACAGAAAGAGAAAAGTGTAATTCTCACCGACGTCGTTGGCTGCAGACTAAAAGCAGTGGCTATGTTGAACATGTTACATCACAAATTTTAAGAGTTTCTCTGTTGGAATATAAAACAGTCTTTCAAGATTAACATTTGTATTGCTGGCTTCAAAATATCAACTTCACGTTTTCGATTCTGTTTCTCCTTCTGTGGTTTAATTTTTTATTCTATTGCAACATATTCTCTTCTTTTATTGTTTTTTACAATTCTTTTCGTTTACTATTATTTTACTTTTTTTAACCATTTTCTTCTTTTACATTCTTTTACTATTTCTTTCTTTTATCATTATGTTACCATTTTATTCTTCGACTAACATTTTACCATTGTATTCTTTCTATTTTTCTTTTCTGCTTTTTTATCTTTCTCTGATTCGATTTTGCACCCTAAACAAATTCAGGAGTTTTTTTCACAATTTTCAACGTACTTTGTTTGTTCTTCATGCCAAGTGCTTAACCTGAAATCTAATAAAGTTTCGGAAACATAAACATTTGTAACACCTTTAGGTATTCAGAAATTACTAAGTTCAAAAATACAGAATAAAATTATAGTTCATAGCTTTAAAGTTAATGCAGTCAATATTAGAAATAATGTTTCTTTCATTCAATTAATATCAAATCTGTTTCACAAATATATAGAGTTTAACAAATAAAAGCGAAGACGAAGACATAAATCCAGATGAAAATTGGGAATAAATTCTCCGAATCTCCATATGATGACCAAACTGGCTGTAAGTATTTGAACTAAATCATACGAAAACATAAGATTTATAAAGTTTAGCTACAAACTTGATTCGGATGTACATCTTTGAAAATTGTAACATTATAGTAGAACGAGATAGAAATACTTCGTTGAAGTTAACAAAATTGTTTGATAGATTTTTTTACGACTTATTAGCCCTTTGCAGCCAGAAAACATTTTTAGATTGTAAGAATATTTTTAAGATAATGATGAATTTACTGTTGTAAGTTTTACTAATTAGTTTTTGCGCGTAAGTGAATACAATGAAACGGACTGGTATTGAAACTCAGCTCTCTGATTTCTAATTTCGTTATCTATTTACCATCAGCACATCTAAACTTACAGCACCTGGTATTTCTAACCGGTTATCAAACTGGCTCTCAATCTTTGTTAAATTCGTCAGCCGCACGAGAACCACTGTTTCAACGTGATATGGCCTTTAAACAGAACTTACGTATTATTCACCCCATATATATATATATATATATATATATATATATATATATATATATATATATATAAGCAATCGGTGCCTAAACGTACTGATTAGCTGTGATACGGCGAAACAGATCTGTCGGCGGATGACAATATATATATATATATATATATATATATAGAGATATGCAGGTTTCATTGAATAATATAGACAAGTTCTGTCTATTAATTTTGTGTAGGATCCGTTCATACCGTCTGATATACTTGATGGTAATATTGTTGAAAGACAACAAAAAATCACAGTAATTGTTGATTTTTTTATCGGGTCTAAGCTTTCGGCTCACATAAGCCATTATCAAAGAGTAAATATTAACACACAATAAACATAGAACATTTAAGCTATTAACAATAAAGAGAATTAAATTGAAAATATAAGTCCATCCCTACCGTGGCGGATGGCCGAAGACAGTGACAAAATAGTGGCGTTGTGGTCCCTGATCTGATTTACAGGCATTTGAGTACGTTATTGGAAATATCAAAATTGATTGTATTCAAACCAGGTTTAAATTGTTTAATGTAGATTGCTTCGAGGATTTTTAGTTTCTGTTTATTATTTTCTTGTTTGAGTATGTACGTGTTATCAACGAGCGTTTTTCTCAGAAGTGTGCGTTGATAACCGTGTTGTTTTAAATGACGGAATATATTTGAATTTTCCTTTAAGTGCAACGTCAGACGCCGTGAGAGCGACTTTGTAGATATTATTGAGGTTTTTAGAGATACATTCTCTAAATGGACATATGAATTTATATACTACATTGGTTTTTTGCAAATAACTAACGGTGGGGGAAGAGTCGTTGCGGACGAATGAATTAGATGTAGTGGATTTAGTGTAATATATAATAAACTTAATTCTTTTGTTAGAGTCTGTCGGAGAAATATTAGTATTTATGAGTTTTTTTAGGATGTTTTCATCTAGTTGGTAGTTGGAGTGCATCTGGCTACGGTATAAGAGAGTGATATGTTTAGGATTGGTTGGGTTAGTACTCAAGTGTTGTTTTTTTCCATGTTAAGCTTTTTAAGAAAATAACGTATTTGTTCATCAACTATGTAGTTGGGAAAATTATTATTGATGAGTGTCTGTTTTATGCTTTTTACTTCACTGTGGAAGATCTGATTTGTAGATGAATTGACTTTTGCACGATATAATAGATTTTTTATAATGGCTATTTTGTAATAGTGGGGACATTCACTAATATAATTGAGTGTGGAGGGATTTTTATTAGTGGGTTTTTGATACGGTGAGATAGTAAATTTATTGTTGTCAGTGTTAATTAATATATCAAGAAAAGGAATTTTGTTATCATTGCTAAGTTCATAAGTGAATTTTAAAACTGAGTTATTTTGAAACTGTTTTTGAAGTTGTAAGATTTCGTCGGTATTTTTAATTAATAGTAGGTTATCATCAACATATCTTAGATATATTGATGTTTTTTTAAATTTTGCAAAGGTACTATTTTCAAGGTTAGACATGTAGAAATTACTAAAAGTCGGACCAAGCACTGAACCCATGGAGACTCCGTCACGTTGTATATATATAGTGTTGTTTGGATCAACAAAAGGCACGTCAGTAGTACAAGCTAGTAGAATTTTTCTTAAGATGTTGGGATTAATTTTGAGTGGGGGTAATGAAGGATTACTGTAAACATTTCTTATAATTATATCAATAGTTTCACTGACGGGTTCATTAGTAAAAAGGTTTTCCACATCAAGTGAAGCTATGATTTCATTGTTAGGTTTTTCACTCTTGAGGATTTGGATTGCCTCTAGGGTTGACTTAATGCTGTATTTACTCGGAAGGTGGTAGGGTGTGATAAGCTGGTTAATATGTTGAGTTAACTGGTATACAGGAGTAGGAATTTGGGATATGATAGGGCGGAGAGGATAGTTAGGTTTATGAGTTTTTATGGTTCCGTATATGTAACCAGGTTTATAGTCACCAATAATTTTAGGGAGTTTTAAGGAATTCTGATCAGCGTTGTTGGCACTAATGAGTTTATTAAGTTTAGATTTTAGTTGGTGTGTCGGGTTCTTGTTAATTTTTTTAAATTTTGTGTGGTCATGAAGTATGTGGTTGAGTTTTGTGAGGTAATCTGATTTGTTAAGTATAACAAAGATGTTAGCCTTGTCAGCTTTTTTTACAATTATGTGAGGGTGGTTGCGTAGTTCGTGCGCGGCACATTTTAGTTGTTTCGATAGAATTTTTGAGAAGCTTCTGCTTTTATCATGGCGATCTTTGAATGCCTCAGCCATAAGTAGGTCTTTCAGTTCGGGTTTAACGGTTATAAGTTTTTCATCTTGTAGTTTAGTGATGCTTTGATAGAGCGTTTCTATTTCAATTTTATAACTAGACTTATATTTTCAATTTAATTCTCTTTATTGTTAATAGCCTAAATGTTCTATGTTTACTGTGTGTTAATATTTACTCTTTGATAATGGCTTATGTGAGCCGAAAGCTTAGACCCGATATAAAAATCAACAATTACTATGATTTTCTGTTGTCTTTCAACAATATTACCATCAAGTATATCAGACGGTATGAACAGATCCTACACAAAATTAATAGACAGAACTTGTCTATATTATTCAATGAAACCTGCATTAATGAAAAAATGCTGCCAAAATACACACAATATATATATATATATATAATCCACCATTCAATTTAGCTGTAAAAACCAAAATTGGAAAAATATTTTTCAATTTATTAAAGCACAATTTCAGTCAGGAAAATAAGTTGTATAAAATATTTAACAAGAATAACGTAAAACTCAGTTATTGTTGTATGCCAAACATTGAAAAAATTTTTAGTGGATTGAACAAGAAAAAAGTTATGGATAAAACGCGTACAAATATAACTAGTTGTAATTGTAGAATTAAGAGTAATTGTCCGTTGCAGGATAAATGCCAGAAAGATTGTGTTGTTTACCGTGTTAAAATTTCTAAAAACTCTGAAGATACTGAACCCAAAACATACTTAAGTGCTACCCAAGATAGTTTTAAAAAAAGATACTATAACCACACTAGTAGCTTTAACAATGAAAAACATAAACATAGCACTACTCTCTCAACTTATGTGTGGTCTATTAAGCAAGAGCTAAATATCGACCCTATTTTAAAATTGGGAAATATTAAAGAGATGCGCTAAGTATAAAGCTGGCCAGAAATTTTGTAGGTTGTGTGTAGAGAAAAAAACTTGCAATAGCGTCGTATGAACACACCTATAATTTATTGAATTCTAAAACGGAAATCTAAACTTATTTTTAATGGAACTTTGTGTGTGTGTCTGTGTGTGTGTCCGTTACCTATAGACTCCGAAACGGCTGAACCGATTTTCTTGAAAATTTATACAGTTGTATTATAAGCGTCTGCGAGTGTTCTCAGCTACGTTTTGTGTCTATGTACTCCCGATAAATATCGAAAATCGATAATCGAAAAAATCGAATTTTAGAAGGAGTGGTCCGATTTTAATCAAATTTGATACACTCATAAACAAAGAAATAAGAAACGATATTCAGAAGTTTCAAGGTTGCAGTTCTTACAATAGTACAGAAAATTTGATATCGATACCAGGAAATCAAAATTTGACTTATATCCATTCATTTTTTATTTCAGTCGACGGTTTTGCTTTAACTAGAAACAACTATTGCTTTTTAGTATTTCGTGCCAACGTCCACAGAGTCTGAGCTCCAGGACCATGGATTAGTTTTAAAGCTTTCATTATACCCGAGCAACGCCGGGCTATACTGCTAGTACTAAATAAGTGTATAAAATGTTTAACTATTGAAATATCTATAAAGATACAATTAAAAAATTTTTTAGACACAATTAAAAAATTTTTCTCCAAAACAAAATTTATAAGTATTATTAAAGATAGGTTTACGTTTACAAATAATTAAAACAATCTCTCGCTTTCTACGTCACGTGACGTAAACAATCTCTCTCGGACGAACGCTCTCGCGAAATACGTTTCTAATTTAAATTTTAAAATCATTTGTTTCTGATGAAAGGCCGAGGACGGTCTGAAATATCAAATATATTAATAGAAATAAATAAATACTGTCAAAAAATACATTTTCAAACTTGCAACTTTTTAGTAGTTTTTCCTATACATATTAAGACAGTATACGTGGATCATCACTATGTTATATATATATATATATATATGGGGGGATGAATTGTACATGATCTGGTAATTTTTTAAAGCGTAAAACATCTAGTTTTCATGCAATCTTTATTTTATATATATTACATGTGTATATATATATATATATATATATATATATATATATATATCCCTTCTCCCTCTCTTTCTCTTTATATGTATATATGTCCCAACCCCTCTTTATATATATTATCTCTCTCTCTCTCTCTCTCTCTATATATATATATATATATATATATATATTTGTGTGTTTATAAGGTTTATTCTGAATTTACAATATCGCAAGATAAAATTTACACATGTTTTCAAACCAATAATCAATTATGCTTTACCAAATCACTTTGTTCCATTTCTATTGTTTTTTCAAGATCAATAAATAACAGAAATTTCTATTTGCTTACACAAAGAAATATCCAATGAACCGGTGCAAATTAAATATCATTTGTAATACTTGGCTCAAATTCGAGAAAGTAAAGTAGAATAATTATCATTAACGAAATTTATTTTACAGTTAATTTTTGATAAGACATAGAAAATAAGAATTTCTTGAAAAAATTATTTTGTCTATGTACCGCAAATACTTGGCCTGTCATTCCTCTTCTGCCAAACAAAAGACAATAAATGAGTAGCATCATGTCAGCTCGATCGAAATATATACCTCGAAAAACTGATAATAAAAAATGGCCACTGATGGAGGTGGACATGTGACTGAGATATCACGTTCGGTCTATCTGTCGTGATGTATGACGAAAGAAGCACTATGATTTATTGATTTTTACCAGAGATGATTCCGACCGTCTCGTGCTTAATATCAATCCGTCATCATTGGATAAATACTCAGATGTTGCACTTTAGCCATTTCAACTGCTTTAATCGATTTTAGAATTATTGATGTTCTAAGATGCCATCGATGTAAAATGTGACATTCTGATTTGTGTACCTACGAATCCATCATGATTTAAGTTACAGTTCTTCTTCTTCTTCTTCTTCTTCTTCTTCTTCTTCTTCTTCTTCTTCTTCTTCTTTTACTTTTTCTTCTATGTGCAATGCCTTTTCAGGGCATTGACGGTCATGGATCTCCACCATTCCTGTCCTTGGCAGCTCTTAGTAGATTTTGCATTTCTCTTATCGTTCTTAAACCCTGATATCCATTTAGTCAAGCACCTTAGATAAGTCATGCGCTGCATTCCACTGTTCTTCTTGTATTCAATATGTCATTTGAGTGACAAATTTTCCAAGCCCTCTTTTCTCATTATGTGCTCTGATGCTAATTATCAGTGCCGTTTTTGTTTCTATTTTTTTCCAAAACTTCGTCAATGCTCACATATTCAATCAATGGAATTCTCAGCATTCTTCTGCCGAAACACATTTATGTTGCTTCAAGTTTTTTCTTCATCTGCCTGGCGTTCACTGTCATATAGGAAGACTGATATTACATAACAGTTAAGTATTCTTTTCGTTGTTTCTAAGGAAATATTTCTGTTTCTTAATATGTTCTTAGCTTTTGGAAGACATTTTTGCTATTCCAATGCGCTTTCGAATTTTGGTTTTGCACATTCTGCCCTTTGTTAAAACACTATTCAGATATTAAAACTGTTGTACGCGTTTGACTTTGTTAGCTTTAATTTATAATTTACATGTTGGCCTGACAGTCCCACATTCTCTGTTTTTGCAATTGAGGTTTAGTCCTTCCTTATAGCTTTTGTTCACTACATTCTGATGGAATTCTTGTAGTTTCATTGCTGTGTTTGCTGTCAATTCTGTGTAATCTTCATGTCTTATAGTGTTAAAATTGTGTCCGCCAATAAAAAATGCTGTTAGGATTTTTAATTCTCTCAGAATTGCACACTGTGTCAAATTAAGCTTACCGTATTGTTATAGCTCGTATGTAACGTTTTTCCTTTCCTTTTCTTTTTTTAAACACACCAAAGATAAAAAATGAAAACAACGTAGTTAAGCATTCCCTTCGTCACTGTTAATTTGTGTAACAAGGCAAAATGTATTGTTCCTACTTGTTATAACTCAGTATCGGTTTCGATATCATCGTCACCCCGGCTAAAACTCGTATGCGTTTCAATAGCTCATCACTCCTTTTATACCTCATGTGAGTTTTGATTCCTCGCCACTGTTATGTTTTCTAACGGTTATAATATTGAGTCATGCTTAGGATACTCGCAGTGACGTCTGTAAGAAATACATTTGATTCCGTCTCGTTTGGAATTCTTTATTTAGGGTATCGAGCCGCGTTCATTTTTGTTAACGGGAGTGTATTATTTACTCCACAACATCACCACTTTTCAAATATTTTTAAATATTTTATTTTATTTATTAGCATTCACCCGCATCTATTTCTCTGAACTGTGTATCTTTTACGCTTTCGGTCTAACTCTAGTCTTTCCGTACTTTTTTTTTTCTGCTAATCGTACTTGTACGTTAAAGGAATTCTTGTGGTCTTGGTACATCTTGCCTGAAACGCAAGGGACATTTTTAGCTCATTTGGAGTTCTTTATTTAAGTTTGTTTGTGCTACCAAAGGTGTATTATTTACTCCAAAACAAGAATACGAACAATATACTCCATTGATCGAAATAAAGGGTTTGGTTCGAAAATCTAACGACTTGAAGAAGTGTACAGCAGTCAAAACATCGTGAATATGATTATGGTAATAAAGGTGAGGACAACAGTCCAAACAGTGTAATTAATGTACATACTGCCTCATCTCAGAAATATAGACACTGCTAAGTAAAGCATAACACGGGCGAGAATATGACCAAGAATTGCGTTAATTAGATTTATTGCAGTTGTGGCTAAGAATATAAACGGGAAAAATTCCGCACCCGTATAAACAAGGCTAGAGAAACATCGAAAAGCTGTAGTGAGAGGTAAGAGTATGAAATTGGGCATGGCTGATCATGTATGAAGAAAAAAAGAGTGAATTTTCTACTTTATTTCACGCTTCTGTGAAATAAAGTAGAAATACGGGACATATAAGGCTACGGATACTTCATGAGTAAGCCTAGCATAGAAATATATGCATAAAAGACAAAAAACAAGGAAGAAAGACATATAGCAGTCAAAACCTGACAGTCAGTAGCAGCAGCAATTACTTTCTGTGGTAAACTGATTGCTAGCCAAAAATATGGAACCCAATCGGTTTAATTCATAGCAGGATGGAGAAGTGACTTATATAGTGACGCAAATACCTTTCCCAAAGTTATTTACGCGTAAGTAAATGCAATGAATTCAGCTGAAATTCGAATTCGGCTCTCCGATTTCTCGTTCCAAGCCGGTATCAAATGCACTATATGAATGCAATTTAATCGACGAAAATGTGGTGTAGTGGATAAAAAAGGCTGGAGTATTTGGAAATATAATTATTGCTAGTTCAATTCTTAGGTCGGGCGATGTTAATTAGCACTCATTGAGCACTAAATGAACAGTTCTAAATAAAAATAAGCGTTCATATTTTTTGAAAAGTGGAACCCATGTATATCTTATTATTTATTATTCAATAATTAACATTTTTTCAAGAATAATATTTGTTATTTTTCATTATCGTAAAGGAACTGTCGACGCAATTTAAATAAAGGTTTCTGTTCAGAATTCCGTGTAGGTTATCCATACGATTTCCTATCGGCGGAAAACTGGAGATTAAAACGGTCGAGACGCGGTGATAACAACAACAAATTTGAGGACAGTCGTCTGAATATAAATAGTGTAAAACACAAAGTTTGACTATGATAATAAATCTGACGTAGTGTCCAACAATCTGATAATCGATCGAATTGCCTGATTGTTTTGTTTTCGATTTGTTAAAGTCTGTTCCGTTGAAGTAACTGAAGATAACAGAATAATTGATTTGAATCGAAGCGAAAGAAAACAATTGGATTATTTTACACACGCTTTGTCACATGAAAGTTACGTCATTACTCTGCATCAAATACTGACTATATATTCAACTTTTAAGATCCGATTTCGCCCGATGCATGTGTCGCTCTGCTCCGGGATGTGTGGGCGTTCTTATCTTAGAGTAAATAAAATGAATAAAAAACAAACGAAGTAAATTTGATTTCATCAAGTGTAATGTTTGAAAATCCATTACTGGAAACTTTTCATTTAGAATCCAATAGATGTAAAGCGTAATAACTGGAATAATGTCTATTTTTATTCTCATTCAAACAAATCCTTGAATTGTGTTTCTGTTCTTTCTTTTCTTTTCTTTAACTTTTTGCCTAGAATCTTCCGTTCACTTTTCCTGTGCTGATGGGTATTTTCCGGTGTCTTTCAATTTATCCTCTTTCGGCTATTTGTCATTTTAGACTCTTTATTTTCTTACTTTGTGGGCGGGGATGAGTTAAATTATTAAAATATGAAGTAATGATGCCTTAGTATTCTAAACATGCATAACTATTATACTTGAAAAAGTAAATCAACATTTTATAATGTTTCTTTTATAAAAAGTAGAACTGTTAAGTAAACTGTAACCTGGTTTTCCGCTGTCTTTCAATTTATCCTCTTTCGGCTATTTGTCATTTTAGACAATAGTCCAAGCAACGTAAATAATGTTATTATTTTTCATTATGATAAACAAAATTGGTTCTTAATCCAATTTTTATCACATCTGGTTTTCAATTTATATTCATTATGGTGATTCCGTTTTTCCTAGTGATATATGCGCCTTCCAAGTTTTGGAATCACCGCTCTCAAAGACTGTTCTGCTAGATTAACCTGTCACAGCACATTTATATATCACTCGCCTGTTGACCAATTTAAATAATACTGTCTTCTAGACGTTTTTTAGTTATTCTTTTGGTCGCCATTTATTCTATTTTTTTCAAGTTTCAGCTTTTTGCACTGATTTGTATCATATAAATTTTAAGTTCGCTATGAATGATGAGTACAATAGTTATTTATTACTATTATTATTAGAAGGAGGAGGAGGTGGAAGAAGATCACTAGCAGTATCAACAGTAGAATGTTAAATCCTTAACATTTGATGATTAATCAATTGCATTATGGTGGTCCCTAGGCAAAGAAAGTATACAAAACTCATTAAGTGTATAATAGTAACTAAAAATCTTTACAGTTTGTAATGGTACGGATAAGAATTAACTCAATACAAATGTTGTCCCTAAAATAATGAAAAGGTCATTGTGTCATGTCAGACAATTTTCTTGTACAAAATCCATTATGCACATATATAAATCAACCATTCGTCTGTGCATTGAATACTGCTACCATATCTTGTCTGGCATTCCTACTATGTTTACCGAGATTCTTGGCAAAATTCAAAGAAAGCTTTGTAATATAATCTATTCTGACGCGGCATCTCGACTTCAGTCACTTTCTCACTGATGTAACGTGACGTCCCTCTGTTTTATACAAATATTTCATGGCAGCTGTTCTGATGAGATTTCATCCTTGGTGTCTCGAATACACGAAAAAGATGAGTCGAAAATGCAGATTGCAGGTCTGGGATCAAGCAGGTACAAAAATTCTTATATATATATATATATATATATATATATATATATATATATATATATTATGTTTTAGAACATGTATATATATGTCCTTTTCTCTAGAATCATATGGCTGTTTCAGTGTTTGGACTCAAACACTTCATCGGGAGAAATAAAGGTTTGGAATCATTCTCTGTTTATATTTGGTTCGTTGTTGTCGTGGGGGTTGGTGGGGCTATCGGTAATTAAGTGAATGTGTCTCTCGTTTTGACCGTTAGACTTTTGAAGAATCTGGTATGTAAGTGTGAAATTGTTGATTAATGGTATTATCTGTTGGAATGTACGTTTTCTCGGTCTGGTATATCTTTTGGTTAGGATTTCTAAGAGGGCTTCGTGTTGAGTGGTCATTTTTATGGTTGGCTATCGTTTAATTGATTGATGTCTGCTGTTAGTGGACCTAATTCATGTATTTACTTTGATCCTGTGTCTAGGTTTTCACTTTGGGGTTTCTTAGACAGACGTGATAGGGGTGGGGTGTTTTTTCTTTCCAATCTTTGATTTTTTTGGTATGGAATATTTTTTTTATTTTATAGGGTTTTTTTAATATATTTTTTTATTTTATATTCAAGTTTGGAGTATTATTGTATTTAGGCGAATTTATTTCAAGAAATTTAAATTTGTATTTTTTAGGAAGTAAATGCAAATTAGCGTTTTATCAGTTTTTTGTATAAAGTTGTATGTTTAATCTTAATTTTAAGTTTAGAGGGTCGGTTTTTTTCTTTTAATTTTTTATATTCTTTTTTCTATAAATTATCGTTTGGAATCCTATTTATTTCTTTTAATTTTTTATATATTTTATTTATTTAGATATTTTTACGGGCATTAGATCTTGCTTTAAGGATTTATTACATCGATTTTTTCTATAGCATATTTTATCTTTTATAATAATAAAAATATCTATTCAAATTTACAGTATTTTAGTGTGATTGTAGGGTCAGATCTTACGTGTGCTTACAGTTTATTTTTGTGTATGATATAATTATTTTATAGTATATTTAATCTTGATTTTGAATATATGAATTTTGATTCTTTTTCAAGTTTGGGAGCCATTTATTTAATTTTGATTTTTCTAGCACGGAATATTTTTGTATTTAAGTAAGGTTATTGTGTTAAGTAAGGTTATTGGTGTAGGCTTTAGTGATAGACCTTTCTTTAAGAATTTATTGGATCGATTTTTTCTATAGCATTTTTTGTCTTTTATAATGAGAATATCTAATCAAACTCTTAGTATTTCTTAGCATGATTGTAGGTTAGGTCCCTAATCTGCTTGCAGTTTACTGTGGTTTCGTGTCTCTGATTTAAGAGCTTGTTACTATTCATATATTTAAGGATCTCTATTTTTTTCTTGAAAGCAAAGAAAGCATGGTTCTTTTGTAGATTTTGCTGTTCTTGCTTTTTTGAGAATTTTCCATTTGACCTTAGGTGTTTTATTTTCGTTTTTTTAATTTTCAAAAGTGTTTGGAGAGAGATGTCTTGTTTTGTTTTTCTTTGTTATTGAAGTATGAGAGGTGATTGTAAAAGCGCTTTTTAAATACGTTCATGGTATTCCCAATATATATTTTTTCATCTTTAGGATTTTCTAAGGATGAAATCTAACACATATATATCAGAGATTTCGTCAGACATTTATTGGCCATGGGGCATTGGTTGGGGTTTCTACAGTTACAGAGGTTGTTATCATGGGACGGACTTGTATTAGTGTTGGATTTATTTTTGCTGTGTATTTTTAATATTTTAGTGTTATGCATTTTGATTATTTTTTCTAGATTATTGGAACAGCTATAGCTTACTTTTATGGTATTTTTATTAAAGAGTTTGCTTAGAGGGTTATTTTTGGGAAAGTGCTTCTCTACTAATTCAAGAAATTTATGTCCCAGCTTGAAATTAACTGATTGGTTGAATGGAGTTTTATACCATATTATTTTCCTGCTTCTATTTCTGCTTTTTGGACTTTTGAATTTTCCCACAAAACTAATTTTTGATGATATATATCCGCTTTTATTAAGAATTCTATTATAAATTACCTTGTGCTTATCAAATATCTCTTTGTTAGATGAGTGTGTGTTAATGCGACGTTCAAATGATGATGGGATGTGCTTAATAACGGATGGTGGGTGATTAGAGTTGGGGTTTATATATATTGGGTTAGCGTTGTTTTTCAGGTAAGGTTGGAAAGTGTTCGATATTAGGTCTAATGTTATGTCTAGGAAGTCTACTTGCTTGATATTGTGGTTAATTACTACGTTAAGGCCAAAGGATTTAAAGACTCTATGGATTAATTTTCTAGTTTTATCAAACTTACCTCCAATAGATTTATCAATTATCATCAGTCCGTCGTCCCTATACAGTCCTATCCTGCTCGTTTCTATTTCCTTATGTGCAGTTAAGTTGTACAGTAAGAATAATCCGGTTAGATCCGAAGATTCTGCAGAATCAAGTGCACCCATTGATAAATGAAAGTTCTCCTTTGAGTTCTTAGTCCACTGTTCGTTGTTGTAGATGATAACTGATTTCCTGCAGTTCCGGATAATTCTGTGATGGCCGAGTAGAACTCAGCAAACTCCAGGGCGAGGCTGAATAGGTTCTCCGAGATTGATGGGTAGAAGTCCACAATGTCAAAGACTGAGATCCAAAGCCGTATTTGGAGTGTCAAATATGCATCCCAAATGCTAAGCAGAGTATTAAGAAACAGAAAAGTTTTGTTAGAAACAAAGTAAAAAGTACTAAACTGTAACATGATATATGTCCTCCTGTATGCCAGCGAATCCTGGTCAATCTCATCAAAGGTGAGGAAGAGTTCTGAAGTAACAGAAATGTGGTTATACAGAAGGATGCTGAAGATTTCATGAACCGAACATGTGAGCAACAACAAAGTTTTGGAGTAAAGAGAAACAAAAATAAAATATCTACTTAACTTCAGGAAGAGGCAGTTGAAGTTTCTGGGTCAGATAATGGGAAAGGAGGGTTTAGAATAATGTATACTCACGGGATAAACTAAGAGAAAGAGGGACAGACAAATGTAGCGTGTAACTTACTCGACGGTCTTGAGTAGATCGATAACAGAATAAAGTTTGGGATAAATAACAAAAATGGAAAAATTATTAAGAGCTGCACGGCAAAGGAACATGTGGAGGGCCGTGATCGCCTACGCCATTAAGGGACACAGCACATAAAAGAAGACTAGTTCTCGACGTTTTACTGTTGAACGAGCTAAATGCAATTGTCTGTTTTATTCTAATAATTTATTTTCTCCGACATCGCGCCTGTGGAACTCCGTTATTTCTTGCTTTCCCTGCCACCTAAGATCTTCCTAAATTTAAATACAACATCAGTCATCATATTCTGTCTTCTTGAAACCTTTTCATTTTTCGTGTTTTTTCCTCGCTTCTTACCCATCATGTCTTTTCATTTTCTTTCACTCCCTGTAGACCCTTGTGTCCTAGTGCCACTACCGCCTTGTTTACTTGAAAAAGAAAGTTTATGAATATACGTGATAAGAAAGTGATAGAAAGAGCTGACATCAGTTTCTTAATTGAGACCTGAGTACTTTATTGCAAATAGCGTCGGCATACACACACTCTCGGCCTTTAGTAAACTAAGCTGGTATTTTCTGCATACATAAGAGTTGAATTCAGACAAATATTATGAAGAACAATCTTCGTAAAAAATTAAAGAAGAAAATGTCTATTGAAAAAGTTAATTACTTTAGGTATTGTGACGTTTCACCTCCCATTAGTTCCATGCAACAACGCTTCGACTTTTTCTTTTGTTACTTGAGGTAAGAAAAGAAAACCTGTTTACCATAAAATGACAAGTCCTGATTGTTACTTTAAAGAATATTTCGTATTCAGTATAATTATTTTTATAAAAGTGGTTATTTTTGCACATGTTCATTCATATCTGGAATTCAGTCATTAGCACATTTTCTTTAAAAGCAACAAATACTATTTGACTTTAATTCATAAAATCTTTTTTCGTTATATTCGTCAATCTGTAAGACTGAATGAGACTATCGTCATTTTACATGGTAAAAATATTGTCATATACTCAAGTAGATGACTTGAAAATGGCAGTAGGCTTAGAAACGACGACATTAATGAAACTTCTTCAAAGGAAGATTCAATTCGCCTTTGGTTATCAAGCGTTGAGATTTTAATAGAAATTACGTGAGAATCCCTGCAATTCAAATACTGTGATAATCATGGACTATATTTAGTGTTTATCCGTCGGCCATTTAGAAAGACTAAATGAAACCTTCTATAAGATCAAATAATAAAGAAAATAATTTTTTTTGTAAATTGCCTGAAAACAAAGAAAAACATTTTAGGAATTCGTGTAATTGTTTTTTTTTTCTTCGTAAATTATGTATGATTACAATCATATTTGGAGAATATTTTTATCAGTATATATTTAACATATATTTATGAATTTTCGCTATTTTAGAATCGATACTCGTAAAAAACAAAAGCTGTTGGAAACCGAATAATTTTCTTTTTTTTTTTTGTAAATTGTCAGATAATCAGCATTGTTGCGCAAAACAAAACTAAAACAAAACCATCCTTCCTTTAGAATGTTCGACTAAAAAACTTTCAAAAATAGTTTCCAAACATATGCACGTATTGGTTTGTTCAAAAATGATTGTCTGATTCAAATTAAAATCTCCTAATATCTTAGATGACATTAGAAGATTTTAATTTAAATTTGTTTCAAAAGATCGAATTTGTTTCTCTTATGAGAATATATTATGACATATATCTTTATTTACTATAACCTGCTAATTCCGATATAAGGAGAAAGATTGGTAAAAACCAAACACTTTTCGCTAATGATCTGAATAAGGAGTTGATTATGATTCCATGTTGAAGTACTTTCATATTATGAATCGTAAAATCCGACATACATTGTTTAATAAAGCAAATAATGTCATAAGTAATTATAATTGTATTTCTGTTATAATTGTTATTTCTGTTTTAGATTTGTATTCATCCTTCTAATATTTTGATTCTGTTATTCTGTCCTGGATATGACGATAGACTACATCCTGCAACAATGCCTCTGATCGAGAGATTTGAGAAGCTAGGAACCACCTCTTATCTGCTGTTGTCCCTAGATCCACTTTGGCCCGGGGCGGTAGCACCTGTTAGCTCGAAGCAAATAGTGAAGCCCAAAACTGGGCTAAAAATATGAAAGTATAATAAAATATATTTTTAAAGTAAATGTACAAATAATAAATTTTAATAATAAAAAAAAATGCCAACAATAGACTTTATCAGTAAAAAAAAGATACAAAATATAAAAACTCTCAGGAGAATTATTTTTCGGCATTAAATGACCCATATAAATTTGATATGTCGTTACACAAATAAACAAATATGTTATTTTCGTCTATAATAATTTTTATATCATTTGAAATTCAATTTACCAGATTCTCTTAACCTCATATCAGTTTTGAATCCTGATCCTGTCAGTATACTATTTGCATTTGATGAATATTTCCATCTTGCAATCAATATAACAATGATGATAATGATGATAGACAAGGGTAAGATATTCATTATACTTCTCATATTCTAGCTGTATAAATATAGTTTCTGGTTTAGAATGTTGATTAAATAAATATATCCCAATCTACTGACTTGGATGAGCTCTTGTTGAAAAGAAGAAATATTCAAATAATATAATATTCAACTTTCAATAATTTGAGTGATTGCTGAAAATATTTAATTTCTACATTTTTCACAAAATCTATGAATAAAACCCCTCGTTATTTTTGTTGTTTGTTTTTGTTTTATCTCCTATGTTAGAAGCAGACTGCCCATCCACTGATTTGGTTCCTTCTTACATTCTTTATGTCTAAATGGGTTTTTTTCAGATATTTATATAATTTAAATTTCTGTCAGTATCCAAATATATTGTACTTCTTATTTTCAGTTTTTTTTCTTTTATCTTGTTTATTAATTTTGACTTGTACGGGTGAATAAATTTCAGCATTTTTGCGGTGTGGAAACTACTGAGTGAGCTTGTCAAAAACAAGATTTTAACTTCTACTTAAAATGAACTACTTGAAAATTGCAAAAGAGCGTCAATTATTTGATATGATTCGAAGATATGTCTTTGTAGAAAAAATTAAGAAAGAATACTTACCAAAACCGAACACATTTCACGATTGCTGCCAAGTAAAATATTTGATAAGACATTAATGTTCTTTCTACTTGGAATTTCAGAGGCAGCTAAATGAATTACAAATTGTAGTGAAACGAGATCTCTATTTTCAAACTATTAATAGTTTTCATGTTTTTAACATTTTTATACGTACAATATGACGGCACTTGTTTTTCTAACTTGAGTGACAGACATGATCATTGCTTGAGTGATTTCACGCCAATTTATCGCGCCAATTTATCGCGCTAAATTTATCACCTATGTCAGAAGCAGACTGCCCATCCACTGATTATGGTTCTTTTTCTACCTTCTTTATGCCTAAATTTCTTTTAGATATTTACATAATTAAAATTTCTGTCAGTATCCAAATATGTTGTACTTCTTATTTTCATTCTTTCTCTTATCAGTTTTGTCAAATTTTGCACACTCTTTGTGGTTATTTCGATTCTGATTTTAAAATTCCATAAAACATGGCTGAAAAGAAGATGAAGTTCAATTACTGAAAATCGTGTCTCAGTTTCATGCTTCTAGGCTTTATTTCTAACGTAAGATTGATGCACGTGTTCCTTTTAGTACGACAACAGCAAAACCGAAAAAAAGAAGTTTCCTATAACGCCATCACGGCCTGAAGCTGAAATTCTTGATAGAGTAGAAAGTTTCAAGCGATGGAGCGCTCTGTTTTTTCTTTGGGCCTTGCTTCATTTCTTCTATTTTACTTCTGGTGTTTTCGAAATATGTTAAGTTTTTAGAGGCTGCTCTTCTCCGATTAGTTATTTCTGCAGCTTTCCACTCCCAACGGATCGATTTTTGTCCTCAGCATGAATCTCCGATGTGGGGCTCCACTTGGTCTCTTGCTAGGTGCAAACTTTGAGAAGATTTGTTTGGGTAGATTGATGTCTGACATTGGGGCAAAATGGTATCGATATCAAATACGTTTTGTCGTCGTAAACTGAATTTTGGCTGAGACTGA
This sequence comes from Ascarosepion bandense, assembly GCA_037127315.1. Taxonomy (NCBI): domain Eukaryota; kingdom Metazoa; phylum Mollusca; class Cephalopoda; order Sepiida; family Sepiidae; genus Ascarosepion; species Ascarosepion bandense. The sequence goes on from JBBBDQ010000484.1 coordinate 1,115,046, forward strand.
GAACTACAATTATACCTACTTAGAGTCAAACCTGAAGCAAAAACTAAAATAAACTGGCTGAAAAAATACAGACATACAGGCAGATAAACAGACACACACAGAAATATCTTGCCTTTTATATATATATTATCGATTTTCTGCACTATTGTAAAAACTGTATCAAATTTGATTAAAATCGGACTAATCCTTCTATAATCCGATTTTTCTATTATCAATTTTTGATATTTATCGGGGGTACCTCGACACAAAACATAGCTAAGAACACTTGCAGACGCTTATAGTACAACTGTGTAAATTTTCAAGAAAATCGGTTCAGCCGTTTTGGAGTCTATAGGTAACGGACACACACACACACAGACACACACACACACAGACAAAGTTTCATTTATAAATAAGTCTAGATCTCATCTGTTAAGCTTGGAATTCCTTTTGCGACAGAGAAAAACGGACAACGCAATTAAAGAAATACCAGTAAGATAATTTCATGAAAAATTATAATATTGTAAATAAGATCGGGTAATAAATCTAGATTTAGTTTATTTTTGTGAGGATATATATATATATATATATATATATATATATATATATATATATATATATATATTTCTCAGACGTTCCGGTTTAGACTATAACATCATTAATGTTATATTCTTAGGCAGGCAGAAAAGTCGAGAAATTGTAACTAAGTTTTCTGTCGGTGTATTTGCAGTATACCAGTGTTTTGTTTTCCAGCAGATTTATGTATCAAGGATGAGTTAACTATCTTGCTAAACAGGCAAAGTTAGAATATATAAGAGTTCTTTATAAATATTCATATTTATATAAAAGTATATACTATGTCTAAAAATCTAAATATAATCATTATTCTACTTGATTTTTATGTTTTCCCTCTATTTTTACTTGTAAATTATTTGTATGCATACATACACACGTTTATATAAACGTAATTTTACATGAATTAACACTCAATAGTTACACCTTCAAAACACAAATATATTCTCAAATGAAAACACACGCACACACACACACATATATTGTTACTTAAAACGTTTTTATAATGATAATCGCATTTCAAATAGACGCACATTTTTTTTATTTTAAACAATATATTATGATTATCGACCTGCGTATTCGAGAAGTCTTAATAAATAAAAGGTGCTCTCCTCCAAGAACCGAACTTACGTTCCCATTTTTTTAGGAGAAACCAGCGTTTGATGTATGTATTGTACAGCTAGACTATAAAGAACGTCACAGTTTATCAAGGCTCTATTTTTTCTTCTTTATAAATTGCTTTGTTTACATTTCGGATATGCAACTGAGCAAATATGGGATTACGATAAGAAGTATCTTGGTGGGGAAGTATGCTTTCCTTCAAAGGGAAAATAGAGTTTTGCTGCACTGTTACGTTCATCGTAGCCGAGCGGTAAAGGACACCAAATAAAACGGTGAGACGCACTTTCAACTTCTGTTAGAGACTATATTTTCCTTATTAGGATTCAACGAATACGCAGGATAGACGTAATACGCGCTGCTTTAAATGAATACATTTGAAACATTTGATACTAGTATCCATTATAATAACGTCAGAATGAATAAGAATCTCGGATTAAGAATAAATCCATCCATTCTTTACAAATGTGTGTGTGTGTGTGTGTGTGTGTGTGTGTGTGTGTGTGTGTGTGTGTGTGTGTGTGTGTGTGTGCACAGACAGTTCTGTACTTCAACTGCACAAAAGTGAGAAAAATGTAGTCAAAGTTTTGCTTTTAAGCTTAGTTAAACAGCTGGCTTTGAGTAGAGAAGAGACGACAAATAACTTGTTGGACACTTGAAAGACTCCTGGCTGGAAATAACCTTTACTGTATGATTCTGTATGTATCTGAAGACCACTGACATTCGCATAAATAAAACGAAAGCCACCTCACGTATTCAGTAAGTTGTGTCAGTAGTAAGCCGAACCTCAGCAGCGGAAATTAAACCTGATTAAATATATTTGATTGGTTGGCGTGTAAGTTAAAAAATATGGATCAAGGTAGCTTTCTACTTGGAAGATGAACCGCTTATTTAACTCTCTCTCTCTCTCTCTCTCTCTCTCTCTCTCTCTCTCTCTCTATATATATATATATATATATATATATATATATATATATAAATCCAGGTAAAGAGAACCAACAGTCTTACAATTCCGAGTTCTCTGGCATTGACTTTTGTTTTTTAAAGTGCTCAATACAATAAATATTGTAGAGCATAATATAATCATATAATTAAAAAACAAATTTAATTGTATATATATACGTCTGAGAAAAGATATATATATATATATATATATATATATATATATATATATATATATATATATCTTTTCTCAGACGTTCCGGCTTAGACTGTAACATTCAGAATCTTGAATGGCAGGCAGAAATTCACAGCGTGGTGGAACGCAATTCTCTTGTATGCCGTGTTTCTTCTGGATGTATATTATCATAGTCCTCTTCATCGGCTTATACTTTATAGCATTATACAATCATTGTCCTCTTTCTTTGCCGCTGTTCTGCTGCCAATTTATCAATTTGTTAAACAGGTTTCCCATTTTCCCATTTGCTTTCTGTATGTCATTTGAATGACAAATCTCCAATGTGTATTTTCTCATCACCTTTCCCGGGAATTCTAATATTTCTTTCTGATATTATGTAACAGCGCCCTTTTTGTCCATATTTTTGTTCCTACTATATTCAGTCTATAGTATTGATAGCATGTTGAACTACATAACTGTTGCTTCATATGTGAGGAAGCTATTCATTATTCACTACCATAGAGAAGGATTGACGTTGCATAGCGATTTTGTATTAATTTCATTCGTTTTAGCAATTCTAATAGATCTTTGCATTGTCAAATAATATACTTTGGAGATTATTTAATTTTTTTCTTCTATGTTTCAATTTATTTAATAAGAATTTAAAATTTAATGAATATAAATGTATTAATTGTCGCTGAACAAAATAATTGAAGATGGAGGTGATATTATCATTATATGAAAATCCATTAAAAATCTGTCTTATTACGGTTAGCTTGATGTATGATGATTATAAAGGTAACGAAATTGTTTTGTTTTTTACTATAATCATGTATGAATTCTTCCTATTAGCAAATATACTTTGGTAATCTTCGTCGTCAAAATCATCAAATATGTTTTCATTATTAACATTCACATTGAATCATCTTGTAACTTTAAATCATAGGAAACTGCGTATTCGTCTGATTTCACTTTTGGAAATATCAATACATTTATTCGTTCGCTCATTTTATTCTCTTCAAAATCATTTGAAAATGGTATTTGTATAAAGACAAATAGCTTCTCACTTATTCCAATGTTATTTAATTAGGAATTAAATAAATCAATTTTTACATCGTTGCGCTTTACCGTTCATGTACTTCACAAAAAGAATTAAAATTAACTAACAATGTATTTTGGATGAAACAGAGAATCTATTTATTTCTCTTTTGTGATAGAAATTCATAATTCGATGATCAATCAATGAAACACATGGATTTTATTTAAACCAAAAATGCATGCCAGTCCTACAAAGAAAATATTGTTAATAACAAATTGCATTTTGACATTTTCATATTTTTAAAAATTCATGTATCACATTATTTACATTTCAAATTAAGCATATTTTATTAAAATAGTTGAATGTTTATTTCTTGTTGTCGTTCAAGAAGAGATCAAGCTTTATATATTTCAAATATTCAGTTAAGTGCCATACGTGATTGATGATTAGGCGTTCATTTTATTTTTATAATCATCTCAACCCAAGCAAGGTAGTACTGTCACTGGTTTGCAGAGAGTTACGTAATAGGATGACGAGAAAGGAGAACAGTTCGCAATAGGTATGTGAGAATGGGTAAGAGAATGACGTGAACACTGTCGTGAAGAGAGCTGCGTAAAAGTAAAGTGTAAAGGGAGAATAATGAACGGGATGCTTGGGAACGGTTTGGAGTAAAGGATATAAGAGGTGGCTGTTGACGTTGCATTTAAACTCTTGAGGATTGTAGCTGTCAGGGAAGCAAGTATGCGGAAAAGAGATCCACAGGTGGGAAGTGCGAGAGAAGAAGCTGGGGGAGTAGAAGTTGGGGTTACACATGATTGTTTTCACTGCAAAAGGATGAGGTTTTGTTGATAGTTTAGTAGTTTGAATCTACGCTACAAAGAAGGGTGCTATTTGCCAAGGCACTATCTTTATTCGCTCGAAGACAATTTTAATCATTTATCTTAGAAAAGGGGTTGTATACAGCTGACACTTTAGATATTTTTGAGCTAGTTTGGCGCCATGCAAGTCATTTATCTGAAAGTCCAGACCCTATGAGGTTTGGGTGACTAATCCTTGTCAATCCACTGCTTTTTGTATTGAGAATTGTCGTGTGTCAGTGTAGTTCAAATTTACTAAGTGTCACCTATGATTAATAATTAAAATGATAGATTTGTCACAACAAGTGATTCTCAAAAACGGAAATTACTTTTTAAAAACAAACGCACTATTAATTGATTGTTTTAACTCCGTTTATTAACGTTTAGTAAATAGACGATAACACCATTAGTTTGTATAAAAGGACTGCAAAAATATTTTATTAAAAATTACAGAACTGCTTCATTTTGAAATCCGTTTATTGTTTACTTCGGCATTCTTGCAGAAAAGAAAACAAACCCCTCATATGTTCGCCTACGTGCCGATATTTGTTAATACAAATGCAAGAATTATGCGTTATTTATCCACAATTCAATTTGCCGTCAACATAATGCAGGTGTGCATACATAAAAAAGCATTATAATTACAAAAATATATTTCTCACTAAGAATAGGGATTGCCTGCTTATTTCCCGTGACGTTTACCAATCGGCTTTTAGCTTCAGGTTACTCACAGACATCTGTTGCTTGATGGAATTAAACAGATATTTTGCATAATAAGATGATCATCCTTATTATATGCATGTACGTTAACAGCCTGGGATAGATAAAAAAAATAGACAGTTATGAATAAAATTAGATTGGGATATGAATATCCCCAGATAGATCAATATGAATATACTTCGATCGATATGAATATATTTAGATCTTGAAGTAGTTATATATTTCTCATTGATCCTGTCGGTTTCATGATCTTGCGTTCAGGTAAGATTAGAAGGCTAACCTCATACAAAACTCCTACATCGAATATTGGCTTCATCAACTCAGCTCACCAAATAAGTTTTCTTATTCTATTGTAATGTTATGTTAAAGTGAACATTGTTAAATATTGAAATGTTGAAGACTGATTTACAAAAGAGAAAACAGGAAATGATAAGAGAATACAAATAGACTCAAATTTGCAGATAGTAGCAGACCCATATGAAATTGGGATATATGGTCATTTGATCAAATTGTGTGAAATGAGTCCAGTTGAAAAATGCGTTAATTAAACGACAACATTTGATCATAGTTCTCTTTTATAGTCAAAAGATTATATGAAGTGGTGAAAAATTTATTCTGCAAAACTTATATCTATCTATCTATCTATCTATCTATCTATCTATCTATCTATCTATCTATCTATCTACCTTCATATTTATCTCGTTATCTATCTATCTTAATGCTTTGATATACATTTACCAATTTATTGATCTATTTCAGAGCTTTCGTGTATATCGATCTAATTGTTTCAATGCTTTCATATCTATCTGTATATATATTTTAATGCTTGGATTATATATATATAGCATAATGATGATCTACTTATACTGACTTAATATGTATAGGAAAAACTACTAAAAAGTTGCAAGTTTAAAAATGTATTTTTGACAGTATTTATTTATTTCTATTATTATATATATATATATATTTGATATTTCAGACCGGCCTCGGCCTTTCATCCGAAACAAATGATTTTAAAATTTATACTAGAAGCGTTCGTCGCTCGAGCGTTCGTCGAGAGATGTTTACATCACGTAACGTAGAAAGCGATAGAGTTTTTTAATATTTGTAAACGTAAACCTATCTCTAATGATACTTTTAAATGTTGTTTTAAAGAAAATTTTTAAGTGTATCTAATAAATGTTTAACTATTGAAATATTTATAAAGATTCAAAACACCTAAGTCCCTCTTTAACCTTAGCCTCTATGTATTTAATTTTAAGATCCAGGATTTTTCTTTCTTTCTGCGTGGGTATGTAGAACTAAAATCGGAATCTATCAATAAACATTTGCAGTTTTCTAATGTGTGTCCTGGTTGATTGAAGCTATGGGTGAATAAGGGTTGTTTTGGCGTATGCTTAGTTTATGATTATTGAAATTGAATCTAAAACTGTTTCCAGATTCACCAATATATCCACTATTTGGACATATTGAACAGAAGTTATGTATAGTTATGTATCAATTTTACATTGCGACATGGAAATTTCTATGTTTCGAGATATGTTCTCATCATCAGGCAATGTTGGTGTGGTTGTGCAGGTGATTTACATTTAAATGACAAAATCTTTTGGTTTTCTGTGAATGTTGTGGGTGTTTTTTGTGTGGGTAATCAGAATGGAGATTCACTTTGGGGTTTGATCCCGAAGAATACATGCTAACCAACTTTTTCCTCTTTTTTCTTTTTCTTTTTCCCTTGATCCTGTTCTTCCCTTGTCTGTTTCCCTTCCTTAATCTTTTACCTCCCATTAATCTGATCTTATCATTTTCCCTTCAGTTTTATTACATTTGATGTGATATTCCTTTTGAATACCAATCCTCTATTCTTTTCTTACTTATCCTTTTTAGTCTACTTATTAAAGAAAAAACATTTTTCCCAAAAACCCTAAACTGGGATTTTTTTATTCCATCTATCCATTTGTTGTAATTGTCCATGATACAAATGGGGGAATTTATTTAAAAAATAATGTATTCTATTTTTGGCTTTATTTTTACCTAGTTCGTCAGTGATTATTTTTCTTATGTACTTGTTGGTTATATGTATGTTATTTAATTTACGTTTTATCCATTTTCTAATGTGAATAATTTACAATGTCTACATATGACATTAATTTCGTTGCGTTTATTTAAAAAAAAAATTATTTTTAAGGGATCTAATAATAAATATTTTTTTCATATAAGCATAATGAACATGAACATTGATAGATTATCAATTCCGTCAAACACCTGTTTTCTAGCGGACAGTCTATGGGGATTTTATAATTACATTTTTCTTGTCTAAATTGTTATTCTTACTTGTCTGGTTGTTTTTACTGATTTTGTTGAATTTTTTAAAAATATTATTATTATTGTGGTTCTCTTTATAATTTTTCTACATTGTTCATACAGATGTAACTTAATTTTATAGTGTTTCCATTAAAGATCTTACTTAGTGGATTTTTTTCCGGAAAGTGTTTCCTAATTAACCCGAGGAATTTTCTTCCCAATTTGCCATCTGTCATCTGGTTGTAAGGGGCTGTGTACCAGATGATATTCCTATTTCTATTTTTTCTTCGAGAGTTACTTTACTTGTTTACATATTTAATATTTGGGTTTATGTATCCACTATTTTTCAATGCAGTATTATAAAAATTGCTATGCTTATTAAACATTTCCTCATTAGCCGATTCAATATTATATTCTACCAATTCAACATTATATTGATGAGGGTATATGATTGATGATAGGAGGGTGGTTAGATTTTGGGTGGATCTATAAAGGATTGGTATTCGTTTTTTTTTTGTATCGCTGATGTATATATTTCTCTAGATCCAAAGTTACATCGAGGAAATCTACTTTTTTATCTTAGCTTTAACTGTTACTATTAAATTGAGATTTTAAACTCATCGTGTATCATTTTTCTATCCCTGTCTATTTTGAAGTTTGTGGTATTTCTTATTACGATAAGACCGTCATCTCTATAAAGTCCAATGTCTTTAGTGTTCAGTTCCTTATAGGCTGTGAGATTATATAATATTAATAATCCTACCAGATTGAAGATTCTGCAGAATCCATCGAACCCATCGTAATATCAAAATTGTTCTCGCTGGAATTATTTTTTCCACTGTTCTTCTTTGTGGATGAGCACACATGTTTTGGCATTCATTATTATTGTTTTCTCCTCCTCCGTTATATCCGAGAAAAGAGTGGCGAATTCCAGGGCCGTAATAAATAGTTTCTTTGATATCGATGGATAGTATTCTTCGATATCAAATTGGATAAAAGAGCAGTTGTTCTTTTCTTTTATATAATAAAACCAATTTGTTACGTCTGTGGGGTCTTTCTATAATTTCAATTCCAGCGAATCCTTGATTTGTTCATTGATTCTTTCTAAAATTTTCTTACTAATTTTTCCATCTCTGGTCTGGTTGGATTTATCATCCTAGTGGTGGGATTCATACTAAAGTTTTCCTTGTGGTCTTTTATTGTTATATAGCACTCCCTTGTGTTACGTTTTGCTACTCTGTCGCTTATTTTTAATTTATCCGTGATTTTTTTGCTATCTGTGTTAATTTTATCCACTAATTCCAATTTATTATCAACTTTTTTATAGTCTTTTGTTAGGGTTTTCATGATTAGCATGTTGTATTTTTCCGGCGTTATTTTATAGAAATTAACCGTTTTATCTGATTTCATGAACACTTTGTCAGATGTTTTTATTTCACTCACTACTTGTCCAAGATGTTGTTGGAAATCATTTCTCCTTTTTTGAAATTTTGTGCTGTTTATTATGTCTAGTATGTCATTTTCAAAGGCGCATAACTTTTCAATACATACGCACACACACACACACATATATATATATATATATATATATATATATATATATACAAAACGCCTCATTTCATGTGTGACAACAAAATATCTATATATTTATGTGTTGTCATAATATATCTATATATATATGTGTGTTGTCACGCATGAAATGACGCACTTTATGCCAAATGAATAAAACGCTTCTGAAATATTAAATAACTACTTGATTTAGTTGAAATAGGCACCATGTTGTTGAATGACTGTTCTCCATCCTACATCTAAATTCTTGATTCTCTTTTTAACCAAATTCTTATCCTTTGACGTGATAAGCAGTTAAAATGCTTCAATTACCTCTTCCTTCGTGGAGAATGGGTTACTGTGCATGAAATCCTAAAAATGCTTAAATCATTGATATTCAGTAGGAGAGATATCAGGTGAATTTGGAGGATATGGCAAAATTACATAACTCAGGCTAGGCAACTTTAGGACATTTGATTTAGAAGCGAACGGTAGAGCTTTCATGTGCGATAAAATTGTACCATACCTATTCACAAGTGTAGGATGTTTCTTTTTCAGTTTTTCGGGCATACGCACTCTCCACAATATCAAGTTGCTGCTATTGTTGCCTTTTGAGGCAAGAAGGAATAACGAATAACGCCTTTGAAAACTTACCATACAGAACCGTGTGGAAACTTTGGGTCCTGAGTTGGTGCTTCACTTGCATCTAACCACTGGTCTACTCTGTTACTGGCGTCAAAAATATCAATTTCTCAACGCATCTAATGTTTCGATGCAAAAATAGTTATTTTTTAGTTCGTACAAATACAAAAAAAATTACTCGACATTGTTTCATTGTAATCATTTTTATTTGGGCTATGAGTAATAATATACTGAAAAAATGATCTGTAAATAAAAAGAGTCAGTAACAAGTCAATATATTTTATATATGAAGGAAATTACTTTGTTAGACGACCGGCGGATTAACAACAAACTAAAAAAATGTTTTATGAGTGACAACCTAATATATATCATTGCTTTCGTATCTACCTCTCTATCTCATATATCATTGCCTTTTTATCTATCTCTTTCTCTCTCTCTCTCTCTCTCTCTCTCTCTCTCTCTCTCTTTCTATTATATATATATATATATGTGTGTGTGTGTGTGTGACATTTCGGGGGGGGTTGACTATTTATGCATGCAGTGAATATATATATATATATATATATATATATGTGTGTGTGTGTGTGTGTGTGTGTGTGTGTGTGTGTGTGTGCGTGTGTATGTGTGCAGAGCAGGTTTCATTTAAAATGACAGACAAGGTATTATTAAGTTTTTTTTTTTCAAAGTTTAAAACTGCTAACTACGTCGTCAAGAATAGCAATTCACCAAATAAAGTTTTGTGAAAAATGACATCGTCGTTAATTTTTTGTAATAATTTTTCATGTGATCTTTTAGTTTATCGTTTTTTTTTTTGTTTTTATTTTTATTAGATAAATTATACAAAAATTGTCGTAATGTTTTATTTATCCAAGTGCTTTTGGCTATACTTAAATGTGAAATAAAATAATCCGTGGTAATGGCCTAAAGTATAGCCGAAATCGTTTGGATAAATAAAACATATTTATAAGAAAATGTTCAGGTTCAGAGTTTGCGGGTCACTATGCTATTTATGTGTATATTCACGTTCCTTTAGAAATGTTTTTTTTTATTTTCTGGAATTATTCTTTAAGAAGGAATTCAGGAACGTACTTCGTTTACTTTGCGGGACTTTTATATAAGCCCAAGTTGATTAATAATAAACTTACCGTATATTGCACCGTTTTTATAACATTTTCTTGTTTTCTATATGCTTGTGGAATAGCCCTTTTGTATTTTCTCTGTACTAGGCTAAATGGACTGAATTATATAAAAAGTTTAAAAACTCTAAGCAATCACAAACATTTCTAATCAAATGAATGGACTGGGAAAACTAAAACAAATTCTGAAGAAAGAATACGCAAGGGCGAAATAATAGTAACCTAACATCAAAACGTATAAATAGACCTGTCAATATAAACTGCCGGTAATAAAGTTACAGTCAATTCTAGAATTTGGAACACAAATCTTTTATTCAAAATGGTAGGCTGCTGCTAACGCCTATCTTCTCTCACCAGCCGATAGACATGCATTATTTTCTGTTGTGCGTATCACATTCTCAAACGCAGCCAAAAGTTTAAAAAAAAAACAGATATTTCCCGCTGAGTATTAAATTATTCCCACTTAGTTTGCTGCAGTCGAGAAACCTGCGTGTTTATTTCTTTAACATCTACATGAAATCATATCAGTATAATGGATAGGCAGACGTTCTATTCAAGAGGCAAGTTATATACATATAGTATTGCAACAATATAAACCTAAAGCGGAAGATTACATTTAGTTATCACAAAAAAGTTTTAAACTCAATATATCTGTAAACGTGAAATGTCCTAACAACTTCTGTTCTCCACTTTATATCAGCTTTTAATACTTGGTTAATATGATGTCGAATCGAAATAAGCATTTTAATGGAGTGATTTTTACCATATACGAATATAAAGATATAGATGCAGAGTTTAATTTTATATTTCCAGTTCAAATTTCTGGTAAGAGGATTGACCATTCTTTCAATGTCTATTGTTGCAATCGCAATGATTCGGCCGTTGTGATCTCGGGCCTTTCTTTAACTTTTTGAATTTCGAAATTTGACATTTTAATCAATCTACCGGATAGATTTTCATTTTACTATGCATATTTACGGATATCGTCTTGACTAAATATCATTTTTTTTCACTGACTCAAAAGAAAGAAACAAACTTCTGCAACTGATGACACCTGAGACTATATCAAAAATGAAAGCAATACTTCACCAAAAGGTAGAAGAGGTAGCACAGTGAGGAATACTTGACAGTATGGTTTAAGCGTCCAGGTTCTATCTTTGGAATCGTCCCACCAGACAATGGACTTGAGACTTAGAACATTGATTAGTGAATTTGATGACATTCTAGTTCAATTCTTAGGCCAGTAATTACGGATATATTCAAAGTGAGTGCAAATTAGACTAGCAATAATTAAAAACGTATTTAAATCTATATATCTTTAGACATTGACCATAGAATCTAATTCAAATTCGAAATTCTCGGAAGGTTAACAGGATCGATAAAACCATGAAAAAGGGCAGAGGGCACCTTGGCAGTAACTTTATGATCATGACAAAAATGAGGACTTTAGTCTGATTGTAAATAATTTGTAAAATTTTAAATTTAGGGGTCTTTTTAGAAAATTCGACAGAATGTATATGAATACAGGATATTTGCTTGTTTTGCCATTAATACAGACATAAGTTAATAAATACGTTTTGTATGAAGAGTCTTGGGCAAGTCCACTTCTCAAAATTAAAGCACATGAAAAAACATCAGAATCAAATAACAAAACATTCATTTCACTGTGTTTGAGTGAGAATCTAAAAGCAGTTCAGGGGATTCAGAAAGAGTTGAATTAATCTAATGATGATTAGAAAAGTTCAGCAGCTCAGAAAACTCAGTCGAATAATTCCGATAAGTAAAGAATGTCTGGATTCATTGGTGAAGGCCACAGACTCAATACGGAGGCTTACATCAAGTACCTTGAGAAAGTAGTGCTGCCCTGAGTCAGGAAGGCGGCTACTGAAAGACCCTATTCCAGGCAACAAGATTCTAAACCATGCTACACAAGCAGGGCAACGCATTCATGACTGTCAGACAATATCTATGAACAAATCTTCTCTTACATCTGGCCATCTAATCCAAAGAATGAAACTTTCTTCATTATTATTTGCGAGGCCCAGTTGAGCGAGAAACCAGTAATACTCCTTATAACACGAAAGATAAACTGAAGACAAAGATTATGGTAGCATTCAGCACATTGAACAAACAGACCGTCTAAAAGTGTTGCAGAAGATTTCGAAGTCGTCTGCATGCCGTAGATAATGCCAAAGGCGATATTTTGGAATAAATTTACTCTTTAGCATTTCAAGATATTTTGTGTATCTTTGGTAAATATATCTGTTCAGATGAGATGTCAGTGTTATTATATATATATATATATATATATATATATATATATATAAACTCAACACATCATTATAAATTATATTTTATTTTGACGAGTGACCATGCTCATCTCTTAAGACCACTTTTTCATTTGGACGGAATTTTCCTAGACCATTCAAATTCAATTCAAAGGAGAATTCAAGTAATATGACGCAGAATAAAAATCATTAGTTTATCTTTTAAGGGTCACAAAGATTATGGGCGAAAGATTCCATTAGACAGATTAAGTGATCATAAACTAACTACCCCAAAACACACCCATGTGCATACATATACGTATATATATATATATGTGTGTGTGTGTGTGTGTGTGTGTATGTGTGTGTGTGTATATATATATATATATATATATATATATATATATATATATACTGTATGTGTGCATCTTTATAGAGTGAATGTACATACTTGCGAATACATTATATAATATATAGTTTATGCGTGTGTCTGTAAGTAAATATATCACCGAGTATGATAGTGTGATATATTAACATTTCTTATAAATTTGAGAAAAGGTTATAGTTTGCCTGTCCATATTTGTTCATATTGCAATAATTTTATTATGGATGAGCATCTGTTGAACAAAATATTAGACAATCTAATAATGTTATAAAATTATATTACAAATATGTTTCAACGTCAGTCATTTGATTTAGATAAAATCATTCTCTGAAAAATTCAGTAAATACAGTAAAAGCATTTCAATATTAGGTAATCTCATCTTTTGCTAAAACTCTTTGAAATTCTTTATAGATTTACTTTCTCTCTAGACCCAATTTCGGGTAAATGCAAAATGAATTCGAGAGTAGTGCAACAATTAGGAGCTCGAAAAGCCTAGTGTTTGAATTTTGGTCGTGTTTGTTATATTTAATTTCTTACAAATTTCCTTTCGTCCACATTCCTTATTCTGCCTAGCCGATGTTTCCATCTTAATTTAAACTTCAGTAGAGAGATAATTCTCTAGTTAACAAAGGAGTCCCCAGTTTGCAAGGTGCATCCTTTATTATGGATTATGATGTTTACAATTAACTGCAGTGCGTTGTTTTCGATACTGTGACCTTGATTTACAAGTTCTAAAAAAGATCATTTCTTAGTAAAAATTGTGTTTACTTTAAAATATCTGACATAGATATTTAAAATAAACGTGTGTTTACTTTTTACTTTTTACTTCATGAATTATTACTAGCAACCAGATTTATCTACTGATAAGCAGTTTATTAAGTACATTGAGACTACGAGTATTTGAACACTAAGAAAATGACAAGGCGAACTCCTAAAATATGATGCGATAAGTTTGATATCACGTAAAAATCATCGATTTCAATTCCTGTCATGAAATCATGTGTTTCGAGAGAATAATTTAATTTGCTATAATTGTATGTGTTAGAATCTAGAAATACTTTGCTAATATCAATACATTCGACGCTATTCAAACATCAACATAACAAATAATACTCGTGCATAAATTATCATTCCTTTCCCAAATGGGCATGATATCGGCGCACAATATTTTAAGACTTGTAACTAAGAAATAATATAATTCATAGTAAATTTATTTTACACGGATTCCCCAAGCTGTACCTCTCTTTCTATTTAAGGTTTCAGAACTTTCTAACAGTTGTCCATATCTTTTCTGTTGAATACTTTGGGGTCATCAAGTTACAACCTCTGAATAGGGAGACATTCAAAAGTTTTTTTATTAAATCAACCACTGCATAAGTTTCGATGGTTTTGTACGCGTCTATATCAATGGGTATTTGTACGCAGGATTCACTTATTAACAATAGGCGGTGATTCAATTCTTCCAGGACAGCAGAAAAGCTTTTCTTTGATCATTTAAAACTTGCAAAAGGGTTACAAAACAAAATTTATTTACTGCTTCTGAACAGCATCAATTTCGCAGTTTGATTTTCGCAGAAATAAGCGAATGTGTGTTTTAACGCTTCTTTGCCAATTCTTCTACTACTTCAGTGATTTATAGTCTTTTGCTTCAGTCTGTTTCTATGAGTAAAATATAGAAATATACGATAGATGGTGGCATCAGTATACATTTTACGAGTAAGATTTGTTCAAAACTATTTATTTAAGTTGATTTAAGTTGAAAAATATTTTATATGCTGCGAATAATTCATCTTGTTTTATTCAGATGATTAAATAGATTGTATCTATATTACATTTCATTCAAAAGGTCAAAGTGTACAGGTATACACGCACACACACGTATATGATAAAACTATAGTTTTAAGGTATGCTATAAGTAGGCTATTAATGTCTGTGGCATAATTCTGTCATCTGAACAATTCTTGATAACGTATTTAAGTGTACGTCGAATGACATTTAAAAAATTCTAACATCCTTTAATTTTTTTCATCAACTTTGTCAAAGTTCATATATTTATATTTTGGGGGGTATATATATATATATATATATATATATATATATATATATATATAGACAGAGAGAGAGAGGGAAGGAGAAATGAGAGAAAGAGAAAAGAAAGAACCATATATAGTTCAGCAATATCATTTTCAATGTAAATTAAACACATCAGGTTTTTATGTTTAAGTGAACAATTTTCAACCCAAAAATAAATATGATTAGGTATTACTAGAAAAGCTTTCAAGCATTAAATCCGATAACTAACATATGAATATGGTATCACATTTAAAATAAATACATTTCTTCGAAATAATTTTATTTCAAGATATATACTAAATATATTTTCAAGAAAAAAAGATATTTTTCTTACAGTTGATTTAAGTAAATTTGAATATAAATAAAGTATGCAATTTGAAAATTGTTCTTATAATATTTTATAGTATAGACGTTCATTCAAACGAATACTTCCTCTCTTCTAATATTAAGAAACACTGTTGACTAGGTAGAAAATGACGATTAGAAATAAATGACGAAAATAATATAAGAAAAATACTGTTGACCAAAGCTTTTGAAATAAGGTAGAAAATTGAAAATACAGAGATTTTCAGAAGAAACCACTTTAACAAAATTATCTGGCCACCAATCTCTATTCGTTATTTTAGGAAAATGTTAATAATGAAGTAAAAAATGAGTGTTGTGAAAGATTCGATCACAACAATGAAACTTTAAAAAATAGTCTTGCATAAACGATGACTGAAGAAATCTGGTACTGAATTGGAGATCCAAACAACCTCGTTTATAGTTCACACAGGTAAGTGCGGTCAGATGAAACAAAATAAATCGGTCTATGTAAGGCTGAAAGCATCTGACAAGTTTAGTGGCATCATAATCAGATGTACAAAAGAAAATGTATGGTGCCAACAGTTAAACATCCTAGTGAGAACGTCATTGTCTGGGTAAAATGAATTCAAACAGCTCTTGGGAGTTGCATTTCGTCGACAGAATCATGAAATAAAATAGGTTTCATTCACACAAAAGTTTAGAAAGTGGAGCAATGTTTTAGTATGATGTAAATTTTATTTAGAAAAGAACATATTTTCTGAAGATGCAAAAAACGAAATTTCTCGAGCAGTCAGATGTTGATGATTGCCCCTTTCTACACAAGAATGAACTCGCTTGATATGTATATATAATCTTGTCTATAGAGAGAACCAGGTAGTTGTAAAGAGTTGCTGAGACTCTGCAACTATAACACTGTCAGCTCTCTGCGATCGGGTAGAGGGCGCTCTCTGCTTCCGAGCAGAGAGCAATAACCCAGTCGTGGTTCCGCCGAAGGGTAGAATCACGACTGGGCAAAAATAGACAGACATTTTTTGGTCGGGCTATATAGCCTGGAAATCCCAGTCAAAACTGACCATGTGTCACATGTTGCGCTTACTGGGAGGGACAACTAAATATAGTTGTAAAGCAGTAGTTGTAGAGTTGCCTAGTTTTTCAGTAAATTGGTGCAGAGTTAGTTGGAGTTGTTTGGGTATAGACTCATTACCCGGACATACTATTTCACTGCAAGACTGTATATATTGATTTCTACTAAATGTATTCCTGAATTGACTAACCCGTGTTCCATTTTGTATATTTTGATCACTATAATTTACATTTTCTATCTCCATATCTGTTTTTGCTATTTATTATTTTGTGTGGTTTCTCACAAGGAATCTACAACAAATTGGCGACGAAGAATCAAACAAGTTCACACGGAAAGAAAAATAAGTTTTGCACGTCAGATACAAAAGCCAAATGCAGAAATACAAATAGAAATGCAAAAGGCAATTTAAGAAAGACAAATGGAAATGCAAAAGGAAACTGAAAAATGAAAATCACAACTACCAGAGCTATTATTAAAATTAACAAGTACAGCACTAGAAAAGAGACGGGAAAAGAGAAGACGTTTTTGCAAGATGCTGTGTGGAACGTATAGAAACATTTAAATACTCGATTGATGAAGACAAACATTTTGGAGAATATTACAGGCGATATGAAGATATGTTTAATATCGACTGCTAGCACTGGATCACAACTTGTACACAAGAATGAACTCGCCTCATGTGTGCATATAATCCTGTCTATAGAGAGGTAGTTGTAAAGCAGTAGTTGTAGAGTTGCCTTGTTTGTCAGTAAGTTGGTGCAGAGTTGGAATTGTTTGGATATTTGGAGACTATTTCACTGCAAAACTGTATATATTGGTTTCTACTAAAAGTATTCCTGAATTGACTAACCCATGTTCCATGTTGTATATTTTGTTCAATGTACTTTACATTTTCTATCTCATATCCGTTTTTGTTATTATTATTTTGTGTGGTTTCTCACCCGGAATCCACAACATCAAGCATCGTAATTAAATCCATTAAAAAATTTGTAAGATGTTCTTAAAAGCTTCTGCTACAATGCAACACGACAGAAGTGACATCAAATTAGAAAAGTATTTTACTCACTGTTTACACAAGTCTAGTGGCGTCAATGTTACCAAGTTGATGATGATTCTTCACCCTGGAAAGAGGTAATTGGGGTGCCGACGTGCTGAACTGTTTGCCATTTTCCTCTGTCGTATGTCAGTGTCCGAGCATCCACAAATTGTTACTTGGTGTGCTCATCATGTGGCAAGTCTTAGGCCTTTTAACCTGGCAGAGACCAAAGCCTCTCCAGGTAAGACTACAGCTGATGTTCCCCAACTAGATGACTCGCCCTAGTTGCAAAACACGTGGAATTTGAGGAATCATTCCACCACGGTCGCCGACTCGGATCGAGGAAGTCTCACCACTCCTTCACGTGAGTTTAACCCGCCAGCCTAAAATATTTACCAGGTCAAAGCACTTGGTAAAATCACATGAGAGATTTAGGAGATGATAGAAAAAAATAAAGGTGGATTAGCCAAATATTGTTTTTAACCAAATTCTTTCACAAGGGTAAGTGTATATTTGAACTTCTATTTATTGATACTTTTTCGTTACTCAGTTCTAGTGTTGTGTAGTTTGATAGGCAAACAATATGATAATCATTATATGATTATATGATCTAGAGATAATAAAATCTTGCTTTAGTTTGGTTTGGAATAAAATCAACGTTTTACTAAAACGTAAGTTGGTAGGACTTTATTTATTTATTTGTGATCCTGTATCACCAATAAAGAATTTCGCTTACTGAAAAGCATGAAAAACTACCCGGATGTTAGAGATTAATGTTAACAAATTCCTAACAAAAGAAATGACAACATCTTTAAATTTATCTAGAATTACTCTTTTTCTTGTAGTTAGGCAAATAGCGAGATGTTAAATATGATAGAAAAAACTGCTTAGGAAACAGGATAGTCACTGCACTGAAGAATTGGATCTAATTTTTAGTCACAAATGTATCTGCATCAAAATACAGATGAGTTTTATATCTTCTTATTACACACTAAACGCGTAACTGCAAATAAAATTATTAATACTATTATTAATTCTTTTTCTGCGATATAAGTGTGTATGTTTACAAATTTAAAAGTATATATATATATATATATATATTGTAATTATGTTATTAAAATGGTTTATAAAAGCACAATATCACTACACAAAAAGTTTTCATATTTAAGGACAATATTGTTCTTCTTCAGGGGATATGTTAAAATAAATGTTGAAAATGTTTTTTTTAATAGAAGATGAATTCATGGTTATTTAGAAAATTATGAAATCGTAGAAAATGTTTTAGGTGTGTCAATATTGCTCAATCAGAAAAGAGAATCCATGGAGTGGGATCTTGGATTTTTAAATGGGTAGACAATAATTATTAACAGGAGGTTGGATTTTAGTTGTTGTTTTTTTAATTATTATTGAACAATAGATTTTTTAACAACTATCTCATGAGTAAAGGAGCTGGAATGTTTAGGTCAGAATTAGAATTAAATAAACATGGTATTAATCGAATTAAGTTACATAACAACTTACATAGAAAGAGAAAGAATGATTTAACCAAAAATCTCCGACTGACACCAATTCGGTCGGGTTTCAATCCTAGGTTAAAAATCAATCGAAGTCTAACCGTACTGGTGAGCTGTGATACAGCAAAACAGATCTGTCTGCGTATGACTATATATATATATATATATATATATATATATATATAATGTCTTTGTGTGTATATGTTCTTGCCTTGTGCAAGTTAGTGCACATGTATTCATTCATAAGAATTTTACTCTTTCCTAAAAGTTTACCTGAGAGTATGGATTTCTTTTTCATTCATTGATAATTCACCGATATATCAAAGATTATAGTTGAACATTCAGGGTACATATTAATAGATAGATAATACTCTAGCATCTGTATTCATATGTAAAGAGCTGATGCTAAAATTCTCTTTCTTTCATCTTGAATATATTTAAAACAAAACAAATGAACTGTTTTCCTGCAGATCTTTCAAACATTGATGCTGGAACACAAAATTATACATAGGCAAATTTTCGTTTGAAGTCGAAAGCACCGTTATTGATTCTACTGAGTAAAATTCTGCATATATCATGAGATGTATTTATATTTACCTTTATGGTTTTTGATCAAATACATCTTTGAAATTCTAAGCATCATTCATTTCCATCTATGTAAATCGATATCATCCGATACTTTGATGACGTCTTCCTGGAGTGTGTGTTTGCCGTGGAGATATTATAACAGCTTTTCATTTAGATGAGTGTATACTTGCCGTATAGATATTGTAACAACTCATCTCTTATTTAATAATATATTTTACTTTTTTTTTCTTATTCAATCATATCAAGGAATATAATAGCTTCATTAAATTGACATGGCGAAAACAAGGTCAAGGGACAAGCCTCTCATATTCAGTTACGTGTTTAAAATAAAATAGACGAAAACAAGTGATATAAACACGTCAAAAATCATCTGAACAAATAAATACCTGTAATGAACTGCAGGTGTGTATTTAACCAGGAGAAATTCTATATAAATTGGCAAGCAAACTTTCAAGGGAGCATGAATCATATGTTTATCTTACATTCATTTTCCTGTAGTCGAAAGTGGACAGTTTTTATTTATTTTTATTTACTAATGTTTACTAAGGAAATATCAACTGAAATTAAAATATTTACATTATTCAAGCTATTTTTCTCATTTTTGTTTCAATTTGTACGACGTTTTGGCCGTTGTACGCTCCGGCCTTCTTCGAACCGAATCTTTTATTACAGTCAGTGGCGTATATCATTCTTATTCCTTGCCTAGAGCCTATTCTGGTAGTCATGGGTTATCTCTCTCTAACCCTGCTGCAGCCTGATATAGAACTCACAACTCGTTGGGCCAAGTCACAGGATCTAACTAACGTCTTTTTCCACTGAGCCTTGTGTCCGAATAATATAAATATTGTAAATACTACCTCATCTCAGAAATCGTTGGGGTGTCACCCATTTTTACACACCTAATGAAATCTTCCAAAGTATACAAATAATCCTACCTATAGAAAACAGTTGTAGTTTGTCAGAGCAGTTGAACCGCCGCTCGTTGATCAGCAAGAATATAGACTATTACTCGGACTTACTTCTTGTATATATTTGACTCCTACTAACAAGTATTTCTGAATCTACTAACCGTGTACAGGTTGTATATCTTTTATTCAATATACTTACATTTTTCCTCTCATATCTATTTTTGTTATTATTATATTGTGTGGTTTTCTAAACAAGAATTCAGAACAATCTGGCGACGAAAGATTCGTACAAGTACACGCGGAGAAAAAAAGTACATTCTCGCCAAACAACACTTTGGCGACGAGTATTCTAACAAGTGCACACGGAGGAAAAAAGACGTTGTCAAATCAGTCATAAAGAGCAAATTGATGACAAAAGAACGAACTTACGCATAACACCAAGGAAAAAAATGTAGCGTCGAGGACCTCGAAAATCGCACAAGAGGAGTCAACAACATCAAATTGGCAAAACAGATTCGCGCACAAGTCGCACAACAAAATTGTGACGAATGTTTTATTCTTCGCTCTGAATCAATTTAATGTACCGAAAAGAAAAATTGGAAGATTTTCAAAAGAGAATACTCGAAATCATAAAGAGAACTGAAGAAAGACAATGCCAGTGATAAATAAAACAGATGGAAATGCAAAAGGCTAACGAAAACAAACAGAAATGGAAAAGAGGCAAATAGAGATGCAAATCAAACTGAAGAAAGACAAATTGAAATGCAAAAGGCAAACGAAGACAAACACAACTGCAAGAACTGCTATTAAAATTAACAAGCACAGCCCTGAATAGGAACACGGAGAAGGAGACATTTACACAAAATGCGGTGTGGAACGCTATTGAAATTTTCAAATACTCAGTTGAGGAAGATAAAAATTTCGGAGAGTATTACAGGCAATACGAGGATATTTTTAAAATCGACTGTCAGCACTGTAGTGAGAAGAAAAAATTAAGACTTCTACCCAGGAAATTAGGCACAGACGAACACACCAAGTTCGTAGACTATATTCTCCCTAAAAAAGACAAACCGAATGATCTAACGTTCGATGAGGCAGTGACAGGCCTCAAAGAGCTATTTAGCCCCAAAATTTCGTTAATCCATAAAAGGTGGAAATGCCTTAATCTCAGAAAAAACGAAAATGAGGACTATTCTACTTCTGCAGCTTTCGTCAATAAACATTGTGACGATTTTAAATTGTCGAACTTACCCCCAGACAATTTAATATGTCTCATATTGGGCACCTCGAGGTGGTGTAATGGTTAGCAAGCTTGTCTCGCTAGAACTATTGCAATTAAGTAGTGAGTTCGATCCTCACTGGGTGCCCCATACTTTCGGCCTTGTGCCACATCTAAGCTGCGCTTAGTAAATTACAATATGTCTCATATTTGTCCAAGAACAAGTTGCTGCTAAAGACAGCGAAACGAGGAAACGCATGCTCACCAAACTGCGAAACGAGTCAGATCTAACATTACAAAAATTGTCAGAAGATTGCCAGAAATGCCTCAGCATAAAGAAAGATAGCAAGGACATTGAAGAGTCAGGAGTAGCTTACATTGAAAGGTAAAAATAAATTTACATGTATCCTCCGCACAGACAAAACAAAATTATAATGCCAATAAGAAAAAATACAGAACTGCAGTTGACAAGAATCCAGTAAAAAAAAACAAGCCTCCCCCTCCTGCATGTTACAGATGTGGTGGATGGCATTTGCGTAAAGATTGCTTTTACAAATATAAAAATTACCGAGAGTGTGGTAAGATGGGCCACAAAGCATCGGTATGTAGAAATAAAAACAAAACTAGTAGAGTAAGATCTGATAGTAGAAAATAATAATGAAAACATCAGAAGATACGTTGAAATGGAAATTCTAAATAAGAAAATTAAATTGCAACTAGAATCGGGATCAGACATTACATTAATAAACCAACAAACATGGCGAAAGTTAAATAAGCCGACTGTTTCACACTAAAGAAATTGCTAAATCAATAACAGGAAAAAGAATTTAACTGGAAAGCTAAATTATTGTAAATGCAAAATTCAAAGAAAAACTAAAAAACTAAAAATCTACGTAACGAAAAGGTTATTATCAAGCCGTAAAAAAATTTACAACAGAAATCGCGCAAAAGAAACCTGTATTTATTACACTGATAGTTACAGGAAAATCTTGCAAACCAGGTGAACAAGTGACATGCATAAACCAAAGGAATGAAGAGCTAAGCTCGTCATTTCAAAAAAAAAAATAGCGCGATTTAAAAAAAAAAAAAAAAAAAATTGGAAACCGGAGAAAAAAATATTAACTCCTCCCAAAAAGCTAGGGAGGGGGTGTTGGGGTGTCACCCGTTTTTACACACCCAATGGACTCTTCGGAAGCATACAAATAATCCTGCCTACAGAAAACAGTAGTAGTTGTATTTGGGTTGTTGTTAGTTGTTGAGACTCTTCAACTATAACACTGTCACCTCTCTGCTTTCAGGTAGAGGGCGCTCTCTGCTTCCGAGCAGATAGCAATAACCCAGTCGTGGTTCCGCCTAAGGGTAGAAGCATGACTGGGCAAAAATAGACATTTTTTGGCTGGGCCATATAGCCCGGAAATCCCAATCAAAACTGACCATGTGTCACATGTTGCCCTTACTGGGAGGGACAACTAAATATAGTTGTATTTGGGTTGTTGTTAGAGTTGGTGTTTGTCAGAGCAGTTGAACCGCTGCTCGTTGGTCAGCAAGAATATAGACTATTACTCGGACTTACTTCTTGTATATATATATCCTACTAACAAGTATTCCTGAATCTACTAACCGTGTACCGTTTGTATATCTTTTATTCAATATACTTACATTTTTCCTCTCATATCTGTTTTTGTAATTATATTGTGTGGTTTTCTAAACAAGAATTCACAAGAGCAATATAGACAAAGATTAAATTGAAGTGTCTCAAAATATTTATATTGAAATATTAATATCGTGGCTATCATATATAATATAAAATGTTTATGCAACGTCATGGGATCATTTGTTTTAAACTTCGAGTGACATTCATGGTAGGTTACTGTATCGAGTTGTATTAGCGTAAGAAATGTCAAGAAATGATGTTCTTAGAGCTAAGCAGGGAAAATAAAATCTAATTCCAGACTTGAAAAGGTCAAGATTTAATTAGTGAATAACGTTAACGGAGACGTTCAAAGTATAGTCTTAGTAGATTATAAAAGAGACCAGAACTCCAATGATAAACAATAGATAAACTCAAAAGTCCGGTAAGGGTATGCACTAAACGACACTCAAGTCTATCTACTCCTATTAGAAGAAAAATAATAATTACAGAATAAGTTTAGAATTCAGGTGAAGACGCTAGAAATACAGAGTTAAAAGACCGGGGAACAATGAATAAAACTCTATTCATGCTCAAAAATCCGGGCTGAAGAATATACCGGACGACAGGCGAACATATCTACTTCTATTGATTGTTTTGAAATAAAGAAACTAATCACTTTTTTTACTTTCTTATTTCAATATTCCTAATAAACTACAGACTGTCAATCAGCCAGTTATGTTCTATTTGTTTTGTTTTGTTTTTTTTACTACTACATATCTTAATTCAAGCATATTTTCTTGAATAATTTAGACATATTATTAATCCTTACATATTTACAATTTAATTTATTCACGTCACAATTAAAAATATCAAGGAAGGCACTGTAATTTTTCACATTTTTTCATCTTCCCCTGTATTTTCAATCTCAGCTAAGATCATCTTCAGCAGTGAGTTTCTAAGACAAAGATTAATGTATTTGACAGTTATGCATTTTTGTATGCCGGCTGAACACTGTTAATATAAAATTTACGCCATTTACTAAAAATACTTTTTAGAACTTTTTCATCTTGTACAAACTATAATGCAATCAAATACACTAACTACAAAGTTAGTGTATTTGATTGCATTATAGTAGGTTTAGAGTTATTTGAGGAAGTATTATGTTTTTTATTAATGTTAATATTTCTAATAGGATCATCAGCAATGTAATTAAAAAAAGTCATTATTAATGAGTTTGTTTAATGTTTATCATTCAGTGTAGAAAATCGTTTAACTTTTTCGCGGTTTGTTAAATTGTGTATAGCGGCTACTTTGTCAAATTTAGGACATTAACTTTTATAGATGAGATCAGAGCCATCTTAACAGTATTATGAGCCCCTGGACAATACAGGATGCTGAGGTCTCTGCGACAACCGCTCACAGGAATAAAACGTAAATGACCGATAATATTAAATAAATATTTAGTTGGTACAAAACTAGTGTTAAAACATTAAAATATGTTGTATAGCAGCAACTAATTAACATGATAAACATTTGAACAATACACAAGGCTTGAAAAACTCAAACATATTTAGTAAGCCACAGAGCTTAGAAGGCTCAGTATCAATTTAGTACAAACTTATTATAGCAAGTATTTCTACTCAGAGAATTGCTTTATTATTAGCTTGACGTCATTAATATTCAAGAATTTGACAATTTTGCACAGACATGAGCGAAAGCTAGTTAAAAAATGCTGCCTTATTGTGCTACGAAGCAGATTTACGTCTTGAAAAAAACGTCATCCTGTACATTTGTCGCCATTATGCATATGGACATTCTGTGTGCAATTTCAACATTCGGGAGTACAGGTTTCAAATTTTCAGAAATTTTCCTAAGTGCAGGTAGGTTCTCACAATTTTCATCAAAAGCCATGTAGTGCTTGAGGTGCCCACATTCATTTAAAACATCACTATAAATAAAGTCTTTGTGTTACATATTACTTTTTCTTTAATGCATCAGAACTAATGGTTTTCAATTCACTGATGAATAAACATGTTTAATATGTGAATAAGACTCTGCGCACTTCATATTTATTAAATTTGTCTCTAGTTTTCTTAAGATAGGTTTATCATAGACTCAAGAAGATTTGTGGCAACAAGGATGTTTACATCCTTTGATTGCAGGGCCCTGCGTTTTTTCATCATTCTTTCTCCCGTGTCATTCCAAAGAATTGCGAGAAAGATTATTTCAGGTTTTCCTTTATTTTATCACTCTTTTTGCTTCTCGCCTTGTAGTCACTTGCTACTCATTGTTCCCTGAATAGAGAATCCTTTGCATGCTTTATTTTCTCGAAACACTCATACAAAGAATTAACAGCATCTAAATGTGCTGACCATTGCCAGCACAGGGGACATAAATAGTAAACTCATTGAATTGATAAATCTGTGAATCTATTATATCGTGCAGACATATTTGAGTCACTACCGTATGACTGACCACAGCAGTCTGATAGAAGAATTTGTTCTCATTAAGAAAACCCATATCAGTGTCTGATAGATTCTTTTGTTCCACGAGAAAAGAGAGGATGAACATCAAGAAACGTCCTCCCGGCTCACAGCCTGTAATGCATCGGACAGTAAATGTCAATTTATCTCTGTGTGCGATGTCTGGAGTGGAATAAATACTTATTGAATAATACGATACTTTACTTCTTGAAGATTAGTGAGAAGAACCTGTTGTCTTATTAATTCAATAAATTCCTCACAAATATTTTCAGATAAATATCGCAGATTCATAGTGGAATAATGGATAGCAGATCAGATTTAGAAATCAGAAAACCGAGTTCAAATTCAAACTAAATTCATTCATTTACATGCTAATTCTCTTGAGAAAGATATGAATCGATCTCTTCTTGAACCAGTTAGGGATAAATAGCAGGACAGACAGACACTATGTAGACACCTGGCTAGGAGAAGGAAATCTTTGAATTAAAAAAGTTTTTATTTATTCAGAGTTTTCTTCTAGACTTCATAAGGCTCTCTTTCCTGAGATACAACACTGCTGCTCCAGTACTGGTGTGTCCCTTACAACCCTAAGGAGTCACGCGAGTCGTGACTCTGATGACGAATTCGCTTTTCCAGGATTTTCATATATTTTTAGACGTACGAAAGTGTCAAGTTGACTCAGTATACCTAAATAGTTACCATTTTAGGCCCAATTAAATGAAAAATTAATTATAAAAATCACACATATCAACAATATGCTATGTTGCTCAAATAATAAAGAATCTAGATTTCCAGTTTCTTTATAACTCATCAAATAAGCTGTCATGCACTTTCGATATTCTCCATTTTCATGTTCTACAATAACATTTCTATGTTTACAATAATTGAAACTTGATGTATCAAAGAGAGGTTCTTTTGTAGACAATAAGCGACATACAAAGCAATACATACGAATTTAACGTGGGGAATAGAATCGCCATTCATGTTTTATACATTTGCCATTCTACAGTTCGTGTTAGAAAACATTGTTTGATAAATACCCTTCCTTTATATTCTCTACTCTTGCTGTTTGCGTGAATGTGAAAGGTTGCTATTCTTGATTCTGACAAGATGAGGGTCCACTACAAATCTAGTAATCTAGTGTGTATCATTAAAGTTTTGTAGCCCCGGATATGTCTCTTGAATTGCAAACTCCTTTACTGAATATTTCCTTTTGTAAAATGCCACCTGAATCAGCAACAGGCAATGATGATATATCTGCTAAAATTGGATGATTAGTAGCAGCAATGAATGTAGATGTGTATGTTATATCTGAAGGAACAGTACTAGAGTGAATTTTGATGTGGAGGGTATATCTGAAATAATGGTATTAGTGGCTGTCGTTGCACCTGTGTTGAGTAAGGAAGTTAATTTTAGAAGTCTTCCTATTTTCTCCTCATCAGTTCTCTTCTTTGGTGCTCTAAAAATATAACGTTCATTTCTGCTGAAAGGATTATTCACCAACAAATATATATTTTTAATATTTAGTATTTATCCCCACACGAGGATGTGGCGTTATATTCTGCAAGTGTACTTCCAAGAAAACGTAAACATTCTGATTCCATAATGAACAGGTCCTCTCTTTAATTGTACGAACAGTATTTATTCTTAATACAAACTATCTACTGTGTGCTGATTCACCAAACTTCCGGAAAAAGAAACCCAGATCTAGCTTGGTAGCATAACAAAGGTGTCTACCACTGATCTAGCCTCATCTATGTATAGATCTACAAAACTGCATTAAAGATTTTTCACAACTCGAACAATTAAAACTTATCCATTCATATCAAAATATCAATATTTGTTTATATTAGTACTAGATCATAAATTCATAATCTTAAATGACCATGACATGCTTACTGCAAAAGTGTTTAATTCTGTGACTGAGTCTCAGATTTAATCACTAGTAACCTATGCATAGCCCTATACTTGGATTCATATACATTCAATGAATATATCCAATAATCATGTCATTGCCATTAATAGTACTACAGTAGGCCTAATGTTATTTTATTTTCTCATATTTGTATTAATGTTTAAATCAAAATATATTGCTAGTTGCAATAACTTGGATTATTTTTAATAACTGAAATTCTTCATCTAATTTGAATGAAGAAATAAATTCTATATCAGAAAACGACATTTTTAAACAAACACAAATACAAAGTCAGTTTTATCAAAAGATAACTTAAAATATGAATTACTTTCTTTGTTGTACTTATGAAATGAATATTGAATAAAAAACTATTTGTTTTAGTTAAGACAGCTGAATTGATGTTTTTGTTTTGAAATGAACATCTAAGCTTAGGACGAGCCCCCATTTTTTACGCTTGAGACAAAAAGAAAAATAAAGAATGTGAAACGAAAAAAGAATAAAGAAATACTGACACTAGAGTTTTATAACAATAAAAGTAATTTATTTACAAAAGTAAAAATACAAATATATTTCAATTAAACATTCAACGAATATTGATTCAGTCTAGGGAAAAACTAAGAATTAAATCAAGCCAGAGAAAAAATAAAAGATGATACTGTCTCTGAAAGAAAATCAACATGAGTCTTAGTCACAAATATTTAAAAGATAGAAATGAGAGTTTTACTGGAAGGTTTTGGCAAAAATGGATTGTCGGGAATCAGGGTCAGTTCTTTGATCTCTTGCGTGATAGTGAAATTGTCTGCTAATGAACTGAACTGGAGAGACAAATCAGACCTTCCATTTATATAGGTGGGTGGTCACTTTGAAGAAAGTTCTCGCTATTTTCTGTCTTCTACGTACACCCATTAGCACGGGACCTCTATGCTCGTGGGGCTCTAAGGCAAGTGCCCATCCACCCCATTCGTTAAGACGACTCTAGTTGAGAATGCACGTGCTTATGCTAATTATTCTTTTTTATATGGGAAGATAGTAAATATAATATTATTGGTGTCTATCAATATATCAAGGAAATTAATTTCATTGTTATTGTTAAATTCATAATGGAACTTAAGAATAAATTTCTTTTGTAGATCATGCATTTCATCATTATTTTTCACTAAAATAATAATCATATCTTAAGTAAATGAAGGGTTTTTAGTGTTATTAAATATCTTATTTTCAAGGTCAGCCATGTAGACGTTACTAAATGATGGTCCCAAAATTGAACCAATGGAAACATCATCACATTGTACGTATATATTAATTTTATAGTCATAGAAGCGAAGTGGTAGAAGTGAAAAGTAGTTTCCATAGTATGTTAGGTCAGATTTTTAATGGAGGTAGCGATGGATTGTTGTAAATATTCTTTTTTATTATATAAATCGTTTCTCTGACATGTACATTAGTAAATAAACTTTAGACATCAATCGATTTCCTTATTAGCTTTTAAGATATGGATTAATTCTTGAGTTGATTAAATACTGTATTTCCTATGCATGTATAGTGTCATGAGTTTGTTAATGATTTTGGGTAATTGACAAACCGAAGATTTGTGATATGATAGAAAGAAAGGAGAAGTTAAGTTCATGTATTTTTATAGTTTCATACATGTATCCTGGTTTGTAGTCACTAATTATTTTGAGACGTTTTAAATTGTCTTTTTCTGCATTGTTGGCTGTAATGAGTTTGTTGATTTTCAATTTCAGGTGGTTAATAGACTTTTTATTCACTTTTTAAAATTTGGTGTGATCACTGAGTATCTATTCTGTTTTTTATTCTAAGCAGATGTGTCCCTAATTTCTCTTTTTGTTTTATTAGATGTAGTTCCTTAAGTTTTTATATGTTTTGATATAACATTTCTGTTTAAGATTTTATCCAATCCACTGTATTGCCTTATAACTCTTCTCCGTCAACTAATATTTTGCAAAAGAGCAACATTGCATATCAATTTAAATGTCCTTTGGGAGATTACATCTTTGACGAAAACGTAACTATATATGTTGATTACACGTCGACAACATCATCGAGGAAACTTACACAACGTATATTAGATTTAAGTTCGATTGCACAACATTTAAAGGAACATTCCTGTCTTCATTCATGATTGAGAGAAATATTAAGCGACAACACAAGTATACTCTACAGCAAAAATAAAAAAAGAAGTTAAAGACTAGATAGTTTCTAGTGACAATCATTTTGCCCAGCAAAATAAGATGGTCCAAAAATATATATTAGCCTGACAACGCAAATGGCAACGGCACATCTAGTCTTTCATAAAGATATCAAGCATTTATAGATGTCTAAACTATCATCCGTATACGACCGTTTTCTCAGATCAGTGGTTTAAAATTATTTCAGATGGATTTACCCTATAAATCTTAAAGAAGAATCATTTAATCTTATAGTCAGGCTCTTACAAGCAAAAGTATTTACCACATAAGAAAAAAAAGCACATTACTGGAACACATCTAACTGCAGCAAAACGCACAGCAATGAGTAGAAATTAATGATATGAGAAGCCACTTAACTTTCCACAAAATGAAAAGTGAAAAGTTTGTGAGGAAACTACCATAAATATTAGAAAGAGCTATAACATTTAGTGGACTTCATAGTTGTAATTTATTGAAAAATTATTTAGATTCTATAAATGGAAACCGGCAATATTAATAACTATTCATTCAATGAATGTTGGATATTTTTTTGTATGAAAACAACTACTTTTATCATTACGATATTATTAAATTTATTCATTGATTATATTGATATAAACACGTCTCTTTCCTAGTTCAGTCTTTATATACAATTATAAGCGCTCGAATTATTTCGTTGTTCACGATACAAGTGAATGCTTGAAAAACCCGCGATCCAATAATGTTAAAACGTCTATCGTTAAACATTAGTGTTTGTCTGAGGGAAGCAGAGCGCAAGCCATCAGCAGATGTCCACTCAAATGTATTCATATTATGCATAACTTGACCACCATAACAAGTAAGTTCAAAAAGTTATGACCAGTTAGTCCGAGTAAATATCTAAAAAAATGTAACGGTACTGGTTATGAATTAAAAGAAAAGCACGTCCACACAAAAGAAAAATCAACAGCGCAGTGAATAACATGTTTAATTATTTTTCCAGTCACGCAATATCTATATTCGAACAATAGCATTCCGCAGAAGTTTCATAGTTTCACTCGAAAAATTAGTTTTAACCCCACTCTCATCAAATCCTGCATTTCGAGGAGAAAACTTCTACTTCTTTGATACACCGTCTCCCTTTCGTTACGTGTGCGAATACGACTCACCACAATTTCTTATCATTTGTATTTCTAAGCTTGCGGTTATGACACATTAAAGCACCAGTTCTCGTACGATCGCCCAAGTTAAGCAGTGTAAAGTACGGTCAGTACATAGAAGTGTGACCACCTGGATATATCAGCTCCTGCAAACTTGAATATGCTGGTCGTGAAATGAACGACGGCACGAAATCGGAGAGCCGAGTTCGAATACCACGCGCGTACATTTTACTCCCTTACGCGGAAATACTCTTGGGAAAGGTATGAACCCACCTATTTCCCCCATCTATGGATTAATTAGTATGGATTTCATCAGGGAATCATTATTACTTCTTCCAAATTCTTACAATCTGAAATGTTTTCTATCTTCAAAAAGTTGATAACCTGTAAAAAATATATCATTCAATACTATCCCTTTTAATCGTTGTTTTGCCAATAATTTTCACAAAATCATTTGGTATGGGTGCTCGTTGTTTTCCTCTGTTTTAATGCCTTCAGTATGTCTTATAAGTTTCAAATTCTTCAAGCCCTCTTTCCTTATTATGCGTTTTCAAAATTTCAACACATTCTTTCTGATTCTAAGTGTCTTTTTTGTTTGTGGGTTACCTGTTCTATACGAAGGATGACATATATTTTGTCTAAAGTCTTCTCTTTATCTTTAAAGCAACTTTACAGATTTTATTTAATAACAGCATTACGTCATTCAGCTTGATGTTCAGTTACTTTCAGTTTACCGAATGTTTATCGTAATTATTTACTTGCAAAACGGATTATTCTGAAGTTAGCCAATTTTCGATTCCGCTTAAAATTTAAATTTTTATCTCTACCGCCACTAATAAGTTAACGGCAGGTGTCGAGTTTTAACTTATTTTTTCAAAAGTTTCTTTGCAACTTAGAAAAAATTACTTGTTTAACAAAGTATGAAAAGACAAAAAAGAAATGTGAAGATTAATATTTATTTTAAAAATAATGATTTTAAAACATGTCACATCCGATTGTGGCTCTCATTTCCTTCATTATCTGTGAAACGCCATGCCTTACTTGTGAAGAGAACAAAGTGATTTCTTGGTATTATCTTCAGTTTTTAATTCAGAGTAATCCATTTTCTAAACTGGTTGGTACCCAAGGTTAAATAAAACAGTTTACTCTGCTATTTAATCCAGAACTGGGACGATTGGGCAAATTTTTTAATTGTCTCGGCGATGCTACTATCCATGCCAATAATCATAAAACTAATTATCCACTGCGATCTAATGATACGTTTATTTTGCAAACACAAATATTTCTGTAAATATATATGTATAACAAAAACATATTTTACTGAATAAACTTATCATTCTTTCATTATTCGAGGTCACAATTAGTCTTTTTTTATCGTTTAACGTCGATGATTTTTCTTCTAAGGCTTTCACATAAACTCAGAAACATAGAACAATCGAATCAGTGTAATTGTAATGGAATATGACTAACTCTAAAAGAAGATTATAGAAAAAAGTTTAATTAATAATTTTCCGTTGGTTAAATCACTTTATTTTGCCAATTTCTTATGTTGAATGTGTTCCAATGAAGAATAATGCACAATATATCATTACTTTACGGGTATCAATATTTTATACAAAAATGTATTACTGCTACGTCAAAGACTCAAAGTATCTGTAGATGGATTTCAAATAGTCAGTCAGTCAGTTAGTTAAATGCCACACGTGATGCAAACTTGGGCGATCATGTCTCGAAAGAGACAGGACTGACTAGACAGATTTTCCCGCAGTATATTTCTATTATTTTCTGCAGTAGACTGGTTGTCAAACCAATACTACAAGGTCTAATCTGTCCTCTTATTTAACCCATAGTTGTAGGTAGAAGTGATAGTTTAATACATTTCCTAAGGGTATTTGAGCGTAAGTGAATATAACGAAGTCAATTGGAATTTGAACTCAGCATTCTTATTTCTCATTGCAAGTCGATATCTACTGCACCACAACTGCCTTTTCCCACTTGTCTCTTTTTTTTTTCGTTGTGTCTCTTCTAGAAATACAATCCATCTGAGAAAATTTAAACTAAAGGATATGTGTAAATGAATTGAATTTGTAGTATTTTAGCAGGGTGATTCTTATTAGTTCCTAAGAAAGACTGACAAGACCTTCTTTTATGCACAGTGATCATTCTGGACGTAGGCAGTCCTGACCCTTTCCAGCCTCCTATCCTTTCAAGAACTAAGCAATAATTGTCTCCCTAATATACACCCTGCTCATGCTCTACTATATATATATATATATATATATATATATATATGAGCTCATTAGGTAGGTTAATCCATGTTTCCCCTCATCTCATCTTATTTTCTGAATCATATTCCTATAGCCTCTCATCTCCTCTTCATCTGTAAGGTTTAATTCTTCATTAATAACCGCTTAAAATCCGGCATTAAGTTACCTACTAACTTTTTATTTACGTAATTTGATCATAATTTCTTACGAACAAACAAATACATAATACGAATAAAACACCCTATTTTCACATGACTTCTCCAAAATTCCAACTACCTTTTTCTTACTGTAAGTACCAGTGTCTTTTTTGCTTCCTTAAAGCTTTTTCGTGTCTCACATACTAAGTCAATTGTATTTCCAACATTATTCTGCAGAAACACATTTCTGTTGCTTCAACCTCCTCTTCATGTGTTAAGAAAATGTTCACCATTCACTGATCAAAGGATCGATATTACATGGCAGTTAAGTACTCTCTTCTTTGTTTTTAACGAAATTATTCTGTTTTTTTTATATCGAAAATTATATTTCTCTATTCTAACGCGCCTTTTTATTTCTGCAACTCTGTCTCTTTCTAAGAGATCGCTATTAAGAGACGCATCTAAAGAATGCTAATTGTCAAAATATTTAAGTACAATAATGTTCCTGTTTTAAAGAATAATTAATCAAAATAATAATAATTGCTTGCCTATCGGAATATATTTTACTTACCAAATTGTACACTTTGAGAAAACACTACTTCTACTATTTTCCTTTTTAAAACTTCATTTGAGTTTGTGTTGGACGATGCGTCCACTTACTAATTTAGATTTATGAGTCGACTCTACGCAACCTTGGTCATATCTTAAAGCAGGATTTAAGAAAGAACAAAAAGGCGAAAGTAACCAGAAAAACAATGTATTGACAAAGGTTACATGGGGTTGAGAGAGCATGCATAAGAAAGTGAAAAGGAAAGAGTCATTCCCCTTCGTCTGTTCGTAGAAACAAAATAAGATGTATGAAGTTTTTTCTCTAGCTGAAAGAAAGGTTTGTAACAATTGTTAAGATTTTCGTAAAGAGTTCAAAGTTCAAATCCTTGATGAAGAAAGTCAGACAGAAGACAAAGTTCTGTGTCTGTGTGTGCGTTGAGTAGAGAGAGAGAGAGAGACTTACATGCGAATGTAGCAATCTTAGGCAGTCTGTGGATTTCTACTGACGAAGGTTGGAAAAATTGTAAATTTATGTGTAGGAAGTTATTTTATGTAAAGTCCTGTTTGAATGAAAGTTAATGTGCATAGTGTTAATGTCGGTGAGAAGAAAAATAAGAAAAATAAAAAATATTTGCGCCACTAATTGCTACCCGCAATTAGTGCGCGTGTGTTTGTGTGAGTTAGGGAGACATGTCTGCTCTTGTCCCGGGACGAAATCCTAACTAGCGTACCACGTGATGTTCTTCGCTTTTATTGGCATCGTTTAGGCGGGAACAAGTCATCACGTGGACACCGAGTGACCATGCGTGTGTGTGTGTGTGTGTGTGTTTGTGTGTGGGTGTCAATGTATGAAACCCCACAAGTTCAAATTATACAATCAGATATTTTTTGGCGTTGTTTTCTCGATCCAAATTGAAAAACGCTTTTATATTTTACTCTCATTTTTCGTGGTCGGATATGATCAGTAAATTCCTTTTGCTTGCTTCTTGAAAGGCTCCCTTTGATCTGATTGATTTCTTATGGTTAAATGATCAATGCTAAATCCTAGAGATGGATACCGGATATTTGGCCAATCCGGATGCGGGGGGCTCTGAATTAAATATAGAAAACGATGAGAAAAATGATGAATACATTTCGTATTAATCAAAGAACAC
Source organism: Ascarosepion bandense (assembly GCA_037127315.1). Classification (NCBI taxonomy): domain Eukaryota; kingdom Metazoa; phylum Mollusca; class Cephalopoda; order Sepiida; family Sepiidae; genus Ascarosepion; species Ascarosepion bandense. Next base: position 1,150,422 of record JBBBDQ010000484.1, read on the forward strand.
GCATAAATCATGAAACAACAGAAGATTAATCTGTAGCAGCTAGGGCCTGATTTACTCATCCCACGCCCATGATTATTGTTTGCTATCTTAAAATAGAAAATATCAGTTTCTTTCAATTAAAAGATATCGCTAACTTTAAAATTAGGAAAAATATTGGATACTAATCAAATTCTGTAAGTCAGTCGATTAAATCATATTAAAAAAACAGATTTGATCTTTAATTTTCGGAAAATTCTAGTATGGAGCAGTTGTTTAATGAACAATGTTGATACACGAAGTTTGAGTTAAGTGCAAGTTTTATACTGATATTCTAATTAGTATGTCAACTGCTTTGCTTACTCCATTAATTGTATCTTGCTTATTTAATAGTGTTTTCATCATTCTGATTTAAGCTTAGTCTAAGTGTTTGATTCATCAACTTCACAAAAAATAATTAAGCAGATGAATAATATTATATGAAACTGATTAAGGGAACTATTCCATGATCGTAATCTTAATGCAGAATGACTGTTATAAATAATCACAGCCAAAATCGATATTACTTAAATCACAGTAATTGTTAATCGGTACGTACACGATTGTTTGTTAAATAATATGAACTGCTACGCGGCCATAGAATTTCTTCGTACAATGAAGGTGATTGGCACATTTTCCATATAAGAATAGATAGATAGATAGATAGATAGATAGATAGATAGATAGATAGATAGATAGATAGATAGATTTGAGGAGACTGAAATGGACAGGTAGGTAGGTTTGAAAAGACTGAAGTGGACAGATACATAGGTTTAAATAGACTGAAAGGGATAAATAGGTAGGCATAGTAGTTTGTACAGGTTATTGAATATACTGATTGCAGATTTAACGTAAAGACAGATCAAATGCACTATTCTTGCTTTGAAAATCTGAATTTTGAATCTTAGCTTTTACCTTGGATCGAACAGCAACTACATTTCCAATAAGTCAATTTATTTCCTATGAATGAGATGGTAATTTCCGTAAAATATTTCGAAATATTTATGATTAATAAGTGTTGAATGTGATACGCTGCGTGTAAATATATGTATAAAACAGGTAAAAATAAAAGCCATCGTCAGTAGATAATCTGTTGTAATGTAATCTATTGTGATAAACTGGGATTTTGTTTCATAGATGTGATGATGACGTAAAATGTGAAAATATGAGAGCAACATCAGCAGACTGATAGACATGCGCAGTGATATTGGTTTTTGTGCAAAGATATGTTACATCATCATTAACATCATTATTTTTATTATTTTTATACGCAAAAAATCTTTCGGCGCTGTATATTTGCTCACGTAATTGGGTAAATAGTTCACATTTAATGCATCAGATATTTCCTCATTTGCTTCCTGTTTCTGTTTTTCGCATTTTCCTTTCAAGCTAATCTTCTAGAATGCTATTGTCATGTGTAGATCTGATTGTTTTTTATATATATTCCGTTAATACATATCTTAGAGAAAATATGTACGTTAGTAACATTTCCGTGTAGAAGGTGACCTTTAGATAAGACGAGATAAAAATATAACATATTTTAATGAATTTATCGTATACCTGCCGTATAAGACGATTGCTTATTGATTATACAAATATGAGGTTATTGTAAATCTTGCTATGTACTGCATTCTTAGAAGTTCGAAATAAACGAAATGATAAAGTTTCTTCTTCTTCTTCTTCTTCTTCTTTTATATCTAAACAGTTAAAAACAGCCTAGTGTACTAATTGCCGTTTACTTATACTTCATCAACATTGTAAAAATACTGCTAATGTACGATAATAGACCATTACATTGCTGTGAATACATTATAAATCGATATTTACATTTTCTCAGCTGAGCTTGCATGGATACAAGTTCATTTAATTGATATGGAATTATTCTTTGAACAGGAAATGTATTATGAAGTTATGCAAGTAATATATAAGGTATAAATGTTTTATCATCAGTTTATTTGATAATGTAAGATTTTTCATTTACGTCATTGGTTATCGCACCGAGGTCGAGGTTAGCCAAACGACAAACATCAATTAGAATTTAGTGTTTCTTTCTTAGAATTGTAGTAAGAGATGACCCCGGTTTTTAATTGTTACTTTGGAAGGTTTAAAGATCGTTTTATAGGTAGAAATGTTTGAAAATATGCAAAGACACATATTCAAAACATGATCGTTCAAAAATATTTTGAATGGTCTTCTGGTTATTAGTTTCGTAGTATTGGCATTACCATATTTCCAGTTCTTCTTTATATGTCGTGTTCCATTCGAACGTAGGCGACCATGACATTCCACAATTTCTTGTCCATGGTAACTCTTCTAAGTGGCTTTTCCTTCTTTCTCCTAAACCTTCTTCCGCCACTAATTTACCGAAGTTCATCAAGTATGTTATGTGCTGTTTTCCTCTATCCTTATTGTTATCAACCTATTCTGAGAGTATGAGATTTTCCAAGTCCTTCTTCTCAATTACGCGCACAAGAAATGTAACTGTCTCTTCTGGATGCTAAGCATAAGTCCTCTTATTGTTTCTATTTTCTTTAAAACTTTGTCGTTGCTCACATGGTCAGTCCATGTTATTCTCAGCATACTTCTCTAGAACCACAGCTGAAAGAAATTTAATTATCAAAAGGTGGGAGAACAAATCAATATATGCTAGGATATAGATTGTAGATGTTTAGTTATATTATATCAGGAAAAGATTTCAGTATATTTTATGGTAAAAAATTAACTATATTTTTAAGAATAACTATATTTTGAAAAATTAACTATATTATTAAAACTAATTTTCGATTTCAACTATATTTTAAGATTATAACTATATTTTAATTATATTTAAAATTTAATTTTTTAATATATTATAAAGTTAAAACTTAAACTATATTTTAGCTATATTTTAAAATTTTAACTTTATTTTTGAAAATTAACTATTGTAAGGTATGTTTTATACGATCATTTCAAATGGCAATTACTTTGCTACGTTTATTGAGTAAGTTTAGTTTTGGGAGTTTGATCATTTGTAATTTTTCTTGTAAACATAGAAAATATAGCTCATATAAGGATTTACAATTTCTGGTTTGTTTTAATATTTTCCGTTTTACGGTAGGGGTTTATTGGCATCTTTTAATTGCCAATAATAAGTAGAAAATGATGTTCTATTGCGGTAAGTTTTATTATTAAAAGATAAGGCGTGAAAGTAATTTGCCATTTTAAGTCTATCTCCCTTTACTCTTACAAGCAAATTTCTCCTATCATGACCTGATTTTATATTGATTAGCTGAGATAAACCCCCAAAAAGTTTCTTCGCCTTAATTATCTGGATTTGATAAAAATTGTGTTGTTTTCTAAATTTCTATATGCAATAATTCTTAACAAAATAAGAAATATTTCACTGTCTGAAGAGGTGCTCTTGTATTGTAGTAAACTATGTTTTTATTATAAACTTATAATAAAAGTATTACCATATATATATATATATATATATATATATATATATGTGGGGGGGTGAGCAGACAGATATTGTAAGCCTAATGCTTAATATCAAAACTTTAGAAAACAATAGCTAATAGATAAAGAAAAGTTCAAACGACGTCTAAGTTGTGAGGATGTCTTCTTAATTTTCTTTGTATCAATCAGGTCATCGTTTTATGCATTTCTGATTTAAATTCTTATGTTCTTTAACTTTATAAGGAATTCTTTTTTTCATTTTAATTTGTTACTTTCTTTAACAGGGATTTTTAACCCATTTTTATTCTTTTTCATTAATATATGTCCAAAAAATAAAATCCATTTTTTTGCATTTTTCCACGATGAAAAGACAATTTCAGATGTAATGTTTTTATTTTTTCAAATATTCTGACCGAGTAAAGAAGAGAATTTTAGCAAAAACATCGAGTAGAAAAGAGAATAAAACTTAGGCATTGCAAATGAAGTGAAATCCAATAAATGTTCACATATATCAGAGAGATATAAGCAAAGGATACATAATTCTAATGCTTTCCGTTTTTATTTCCCTAAAGTGTTATAAATAAATGAATTTCAAACTCCGCTTCTTAATATGTTTATTATATGCTGACTTGTCAATATTCTGAATATATCAAACTAAAATAGATCAAGTATCATAAATATTCAAATATTCAGAAAGTCACCATGAAAGATTGTCTAACTTCATCTTCATGTGGGTATAAAATATTTTTAATAGTGTGAGTTATTAGCAAAGAATTTATCTAAAACATTTAAAATTATTTTCCCAAAAGCCCTTCTCATTCATTCACAAAGACTTAGACTAGCTGACGTCAACTTAAATAGAGTTTCTCAAACAGGTTTGTACTTGCTATTATAAATCGCCAGAAGAAATAGTTATATGAATATTTCTAAATAGAACGTAGATATATTCTGAAAATAAACAAATCCGAATTAGAAAAGAACGACAACCATAGAGAATTCGTTTTGCTATACTACCAATGGGATTACTATTGTTTTACAGCCATCACTCTGTGAAAGTTGAAAAAGGTATGTTTTCAACAAGACAGCTACAGAAATGTTTTGTTTTACTTTCAAATCAATACCCAGAAATTTAACAATGGCTCTTTTGCGTTTCTAATTATTAAGAAATACTAGCATCATAAACTAATACAATAAAGATACGATGTCCGTCTGAAAATGTTATACAGATTTCATATTAAAGATAAATTAACCTACCTATGGAAAACCAAGGCTGTTACTTTTTAAGTACTTTCTTTGGGATCTCACATATTTATTCCCTATTTTTAAGATAGCCTAAAATGTACTCAATTAATCCCTAATGTTGTCTAATGTCTTTTTTGGAAGGTGATTTCTGACACAAATTGCTAATATTAGACTGTATACTATATTGAGAAGGAATTAACAAAACTGTGTCATCTGATTAGTTTCAAATCAACGGGTTTTTGCTCATTTATGTACCTTTCGCGTTGATGAACGTCGGTGATTTCTCCTCCTTTCTATCATTCGTAACGCGTAAATAATCGTTGTCACTTTAAGATAATTTTTTTATCATGTTCTCCAATTCATGTTTACAAGTTAGATAGGTTATTGCTTCCTCTGCTTTTCTTATCTTTAATATGTTCTGAAAGTAAAATCTTCTAAGCGCTCTTTTCTAATGATATGTCCCAGTAATTGTTTCTTTATGGTTCTAAGTACGAGTGTATGTTTTGGTTTCCATTTTCCTTAAAACTTCGTTTCTCCGTCCTTGATTTCTCATCATCTTTGTGTATAATCACATATCTTTTGTTTTAAATCTCCCCTTTGTGAAGACGATTTTCAGCATTCATTCGTCAGGTTTTGAATGCTAGAACGTATTAAATGATATATAAATCGGTTACAGGGAAATTAGCCAAGGTCGCGCCGCAGCTATAATACCGGTCCATACATTATTCCATTCATGCTAGCACTGGCAACCTGGTGAACTGGATATATATTGGCAGACGAGGTCATATAATGTGATAAATTCGATCTTGTATATATTTTCCTTAGATTGTAGATAATACTAAAATTCAAATTAAATCAATTCATGCAGTTTTTTTAAAATCGTATGTATGAATTATTATTGTATATCATTTTTTTTTCAATCGCGATAACAGTACAAAGCTAAAGTAAGCAATTTACATTTCAGATTTATAAAGTATATATTTATTTATGAAAATGAAGGAAACATTAGTAAATAATCTTCCAGATCTAAATTTCGTACTATATTGGCGGTAAGATCTCATCAATTGAAATGTCTATATGCAACCGTAAGTTGTACGCTAACAGTTTCTCTTTTCACATTACACGCTTTTGACATTCTCTTTTGGCTTCTTGCTTCCCAGTCAAAAATGTAAATAAAATGTCAGTCGTTTTCTTGTCTCTTTTTAAATCATATTTTTATTGTTCTCGCTCCTTAATTAAATTTTCTTTTTCTCATATTATTTCACATTAAGTAATTCTTGCAGCTTAGTGGCTTTGTTGCCTTACTTGTTTGAATTGAAAAATGGCTTTGGAGTTTAAACATACTTTGTTATTTTGCGTCAGGTATTTACTTAGTAAATTGTAAGAATCGGATTGAAGATATACAGGGATACATTTGTCTTTTATTGAATATTTGTATAGAACTTTCTTTTATTTTTAATTGATTATAAAAATGCTTAAACAAAAAATTACAGCCTCGGTTTTATCTGCATAAATATACATTTCGTTGTTTTTTTTTATTCTGCATCTACGGAAGTTCATTGCTAAGTTTGCAGCTCAGTCAAGAACTAATTTTAAAAAGTTTAATGTTTGATAATATGGTCAGAATTTGAGACAAAGAGTGGATTGCTGAATCCCACCTTGTGAGTATCGCATTGAAGTTTGATAAATTGATAAACACGATGCAGTGTTTATCTTTAGACAAATACTGATCAATTGTTGATGATTTTATCCTTCCCTTTCTCTCCACCTATGTATCTGTCATCGCACCTGCTTTCTCAGCTTTCTATTGTTCCTTTCTAACTAGTTTGTACTCCTCACTCTTTTCTAATTAATCTTTTTACATTTATGTAACCCCCTGCACATCAGTGGCGTTTCTGCCTTGCTCGGGGTGAAATGATTAAAAAAAAAATCTTTTTTCTGATTTTACAAAATACTATCAGACTGTTAATGTTTTTATAATAGATCCACTAACTTAAAAATATATTGAAAATACCTTACTCATTGTTTTGATATCTAAACAAATAATTTCAAGTTTGACAAAACATTTTCAAAGCAAATTCGAATCATTGACTTTTATGTTATTTTCTCAATAACTCAAACGACTTGCGTCAGATTTGGTTGTTTTATTGTTTTAAAACAATATGGCATTTATTCTCTCTCTCACTCTCTCTCTCTCTCTCTCTCTCCCTCTCTATCTATCTATTTATCTATCTATCTCATGGCTAGTAAATTTCAATGTTTCCGAAACAAAGCTGCTTTCCTTCAATCACCATCAGTATGGGTGACGCTAGTCTCCCAGAAAGCAATTCACTGCGCCCCCTCGATCTCACTCTCATAGCCGACCTTAAATGGAACAACTACATCGAATTAACAGATATACCTACTGCTAGGAAGGTCGGGTCACCGTGTCGGGTCAGTAAGTTTTTCTTGTCAGACTCTATCTTGCACATATACAAATCTACCATTCGTCCATTCATTAAATTCTGTTGCTATATCTTGTCAGACGCTTCTGCCATTCATCTCGGGGCACTCAACAACATTTAAAAAGGATCTTGACTGAAATCGATTCCGATTTGGCAGCTTGACTTTAGCCACTTTCTTGCTGTGGTCATATGGCTTCCCTCAGTTATTTCTACAAATATTTTTACGGTTCCTTCTCTGTCCAGCTTATCTTCCTGGTGACCCCTCTACGCGAATTTACTTGTGCTACTAGATCGACAACTGGATCCCATCCTGTTACAATGAAAGCAATAAAATGTAACCGCCTCTTCAAGCCCATCAGTGTCCTTTCCGTACAATTGCTTTCCTGATAGCTGGAATCTTCAAAACTTTAAGTGCAACGTCAATTGCTATCTTTTATCCCCTTGATTCCCATCTTTCTCTTATCCTTTCCTTGTCCCCATGTGTCTTATTTAGGTCTTTTCTCTTGTAGCCTCCATTTCACAAGTGGCAATATTGACTTGCTTATATATATATAAAATTAAACATTTCAAAAAACGTATGGCCATTTCAACAAGTGAATTTAATACCCGTCTCATCAGCGATAACAAAACATTGTGGTAAGATAATGGGATTTACTTTCAAGCTGTTTCTTTCGAATTTATAACCAATATATATATATATATATATATATATATATATATATATATATATATATATATATATATTAGGGAATAACCAAAATATCATGTTTTTGAATGGCAAGGTAGTAGATCAAAAATACGCAGCTGTAGACGTGCTTCGTTAATAATTCATGGGTATCGATTTTGTATTTTTGCTTATGTGAGTAAGAATACACGATGCTAATCAATCATCATATAGAACAATCAGCAAAAGTTTGTCTTCGGTGTTTACTTTAAGCTAGCGTTCTAGACCCCATGTGAAATAAACGTAATAGCACTAATAGACACGCGGTGACTATGCATCGTTTAAATAATCGGACTAAAGCTTGCAAAACACACTCTTTCCTCTCCAATGAAAAAATATACTTTAAGGAAGTCAATATTAGGTTTCAAAACAAAATACTTCATAGCATTTATTGGCTTTTAAAGATTAGACGCCCACCGTAAACCAATGGTTTTCAATTTCATCAGGAAAACTATTTAGTTTAATGATTTAGTGATTTTCGTGCAACTGAAGACGTGTGTCATATTGAGTGAAGCGTAAATTGTATTAATTTGGCGTTAGGGCTTTTCAATGAATCATTTAATTAGATCTGAATTCTTCAGATTCTTTATTCATTATCATTTGTTGCCTTTTGTAGTTTGGATCAAATCAAAAACAAAGTGCATTTGGCGTATATGCCACAGTACTAGCTTGATAATTCAAACTTAAAGCTTCAACTCCTTGGTAGCTATGTGTTATAATTCATTGTTAAAATACATAATACACAGACAAAAAAAAATCTCGTAGATTCTTATTAAAATACATAAACTCAATAATATTAGTCTCGTTTGTAACTATGTACAACCACACACACTGTCTCTTATATTTAACAGTATATGTTTAGAAAATTATTTGCTGCCACGATACACTGAATATAAATATATATATATATATATATATGAGTATATATACACATTAACTTCGGCGTAGTAGGGCGCAGGATTATTTCCTTGATTGTTCGAATGTGGCATTCTGATTATCCAATTGAGTACTGAAACTGTTCACGAGAATGCTTTGTTGAAGATGCAACAGTTCGTCCGAACAAATTTCTTTTGAATCCTACTAAATTTATTACATTTTTTCTCGAAAAATATTTTTATTTTCTGATGTTGAAAGCTGTCGGGACTCTAACTATGATTTCCTTCGTTTTGGATTTTCATAAAAGGTCGATTATTAAGAAAAATATTTCGAATGCAGACCGATATTTGTTTTCATGTGGAACTAAATATCCGGTATTTTCACAGAAAGACAAAACCTCAAGAAATAATCATCTTTTTCAAAATTTACTTTTTTATACTATCGATTAAACCTTGCATACCACGAATATATATTCTAAATAAGTCAGTGAGCTATGTCGGTTGATTGTATATTGACCCCCGGCACAAAAGCTAAATAAATAAACACAGGTAATTAAGAGAAATAATAATAATAATAATAATAATAATAATAATAATAATAATAATAATAAACTACCGAATAATAATAATAATAATAATAATAATAATAATAATAAACTACCGAAAGGCATTCGATAGTGTGCCACATGAATGGATTTTAAAGACTTTAAATATATACAAGATATCGCCCGTCATCATCAATTTCATCAAACAGTGCATGTCTATATGGAAAACAACCCTTTACTTCAATCACATAAATGGAACCTATAAGTCTGATGAAATAAACATCAAAAGAGGTATATTTCAAGGTGATTCTTTATCTCCCTTACTATTCTGCATATCATTAATAGCACTAACCAGTCAACTTAATAAGACAGAATGTGGTTATAAAATAGGCCAAAAGAAAATAAGCCATCTATTTTACATGGATGACTTAAAGTTATATGCTAAGAATGATAATGAGCTGGAAGGTCTTCTGCAAACTGTAAAATGCTTCAGCGAAGACATTGGAATGAAATTTAATTTGAATAAATGTGCTAAAGCTACAGTTTTACGTGGATCAATACAAGAAACATCCTCAATTAGCCTAGACCCTGCTGTAACAATAAAAGAATTGAAACCAGAAGAAGCTTATAAATACCTAGGTGTAAATGAGAGCGAAAACATTCACCATAAAAAAATGAAAGAAATAGTGCGTAAAGAGTACTATAGAAGGCTACGAATGATATTAAAAACTGAATTAAATTCACAGAATAGAGTTATGGCCATTAATAGCCTTGCAATCCCAGTTGTCCAATATAGCTTCAACATCTTAAACTGGACTCTAAACGACATCAGGCTAAAACAAGAAAGCTTCTTTCTAAGCATAGGATGCATCACCCAAAGGCTGATGTAGACCGTCTATACATACCCCGTAAAGAAGGTGGAAGGGGTCTTATTCAGCTGGAATTGTCATACAAGACAACTATTGGCTTACTAACATACATAGAAACAACAAAGGATTGGATGATACAATTAGTAAGGCAACATGAAGAAAGAAAGAAAAAATATTCAATAATAAAAGAAGGCAGTAAATACAAACAAGAATTACAGTTAGTAGATTCTGTAGAAAAGCAAAACAGTAGCCAAGAACCAACTATTGCGGCAAAAAATATGAAAATGAAAGCCAAAGATAAAGCTCTTGAAAAGATGAAACAGCGCTGGCAAGACAAACCTCTGCATGGCCAATATCCAGTACGTGCCAATAAATCCAATGTTGACAAAGTTAATACTCATCGATGGTTACGTGCATCTGGATTAAAGTCTGAAACTGAAGGATTTATACTTGCAGCACAAGACCAAAGTCTTTTCACGAGAAACTTTCAGGCAAATATTATGCATAATAATATGGATCCAAAATGCAGGTTTTGTGATAAACACCAAGAAACAATAGACCACCTAATCTCAGGCTGTTCTGTGCTTGCCCCAAACGAATATAAAAATCGCCACGATAGAGTTGGGCAATATTTACATTGGGCAATGTGCAAACATTATGGAAAAGCTGTAAACAAACACTGGTATGAACATCATCCAGCACCGGTTACAGAAATAGAAGATGTAACCATTCTATGGGATTACACCATCTACACAGACAGAAAAATTGAAGCAAACAGGCCAGACATTATTGTTAAAAACCAGAAGGAGAAAACTTGTCTATTAATTGATATGGCTTGTCCAGCGGATTGTAACATAGCAATCAAGGAATTTGAAAAACTGTCAAAATATAAAGACCTGGAAATTGAAATAGAAAAAATGTGGAAATTGAAAACAAGAGTTGTGCCAGTGATAGTAGGTGCACTTGGAATGATAAAAAATGGAACAAAACAACACATTGAAAGAATCCCTGGAAACCCCAGCTTAAGAGATATACAAAAAATTGTATTATTAAGTACAGCCCACACACTAAGGAAAACGTTATCTATGTAATGCTGGGGATGATAGGGAGGATAGAAAAACATGAAATGGAGTCATAACAACACGCCACTACCTGCCTTAGGTCTCCCCGCAGACTTGGTTGGTAGTGAGACCAATGCAGAAATCGAAATATGATGAAAAATGACATAATAATAATAGTGGGTCACTATTTATATTGGACAATGTGAAAACACTATGGAAAATCTGTGAACAAACACTGGTATGAACATTACCCAGCACCGTTTACAGAGATAGAAGTGTCACCATTCTATGGTATTACACCATCTACACAGACAGAAAAATTGAAGCAAATAGGCCGGACATTATTGTTAAAAACCAGAAAGAAAAAACCTGTCTATTAATTAATATGGCTTGTCCAGCGGATTGTAACATAGCAACCAAGGAATTCGAAAAACTGTCAAAATATAAAGACCTGGAAATTGAAATAGGAAAAAATGTGGAAATTGAAAATAAGAATCGTGCCAGTGATAGTAGGTGCACTTGAAATGATAAAAAGAGGAATCCCTGGAAACCCAAGATTAAGAGATATACAAAAAGTTGTCTTATTAAGTACAGCCCACACACTAAGGAGAACTTTGTCTATGTAACGCTTGTGATGATAGCGGAGATAGAAAAACATGCAATGGAGCCATAACGACACACCACGACCTACCTTAGGTCTTCCCGCAGACTTGGTAGGTAGTGCGACCATAGCAGAAATCAAAATATGATGAAAAATGACATAATAAAAAAGAGAAACTAAACACGAATCTGTTTTCCTGAATATATTATTCATTTTAACTTAATATTATTTGAAATGTTGTAAGTGAAAATATGTTTTATTCTTTGGCATAAACATATTTTTTCGTTTGGGTTGCGTATGTAGACTCCGCAAAGGCTTTCAACAATGTACGCCATAAAAACTTGATAGAGATGCTAGGCAACCTTGAAATATTCGGAAAAAATTATTAGAGTAATCAAGAACTTGTACTGTCAGCAAGCTGCCTGCATATGGACAGGAACCGAGTTCAGTAGATACACAAACATTGAAAGAGCTTAAGACAACGATGTGTCTTCTCACCAGATTTGTTCAACCTATACAGAAAACAATTCTGAGAGATCTAGAAGTCCTGCCAGAATTCGTCATTGCGGGCCACAATCTGAACAATATACGATACGCAGATGATACGCTGTTGATAGTGAACACGGAAAGGAAAGTACAAGTCCTTCTACAGAATGTAGCTAAAGAAAGAGGAAAGAAAGGGCTACGTATAAACTACAATAAAACTGAATGCATGGTCATCAGTAAAATAAGGAGCCCAAAATGCAAACTACAGACCGGGAATACTAAAATCAAGCCGGTACAGAAATTTAAATACCTAGGAAGTGTTCTAACAGAGAACGGAAAGAGCGACACTTGTGATCCGCAGCTGTATTCGCATGGCCAAGGATGCATTCTAAAAGCTGAGTAGAGTAAAACTTTCGTTGGAAATAAAATAGAGTGTACCGGATTGTTATGTGATGTATGTCCTCCAATATGGCAGCGAGTGCTGGACAATCTCACCAAAGATTAAAGAAAAACTTGAAGCAACGAAATGTGATTCTACAAAACGATGCTGAGGATAGCACAGACCGAAGATGCGACCAACAACAAGGTTTTGAAAAACATGGAAAGTGCATGCAGTGGTATCATCTGCATTTTTTAAAAGTCATTTCATCCCCAGCCAAGCGAGAACTACCCTAGTGATCAGGGCGTAACATTGAGGGAAAAGACTAGGTATTGAGGGAAAAGACTAGGTATTGAGGGAAGGATAGTAGCTGAACGGGATTCTTAGGAGAGGCCGGCATTGGTCTTTAAGTTGGTACTACAAAATCTTTAGAATATCACCACACTTTTCAAATAATTTTTCTGCTCAGTTTCCACAAGTCGTATATGATCTGTGCTGAATGCAACTGTTAGTGTTGTGCAAATAACTAATCGTATTTATCACAAACAAATGCCCATACAATAAAATGAAGAATTTCTGTTTTCACAGGGAACTAATATATTTGAAAATTGTTCTTCATAATTGCAAGAAAGCCGACAGAGATCCTTTGTCACATAATAGTAGAAAATATTTCAAATATCCGATTCCCACGAGCACTGTTTCGTGATAATTCATAAAATCCGACAAGGTCTGACTAATCAAGGTCAAATAATCCAATTGGACAGTCAAAGATTCATCTCAGCCCAAGGATTAACCGACATAAAATATGCTTTCTGACAACGAATAGCATCCGACAGATTAAAAGCCATAATATTATGAGGATTAAGATGAGGTCAAAAGGTCAATAATGCTATTTTCTAACAATGGCCTTGAATACTAAAATGCTTTAGGAGCAGAGTTACTTCAAGAAGAATGAAACACAAATACTTCACTGCAAACAGTGAGGTTTTAAAACTCCTTACACTAAATGTCAAGTAGTTTTTATCGGAATTTTGAATAAGCTAATTTAGACAGAAAATGAAAGTGAAACTTAATAAAGTCATTGATTGTAAATGTTAAATACCGATGAGACATAAATTATTACTGTTTTCTCTAGAGATTAGTAGGTTTTTGTCAACTTTTTCCCCGATACATTAATGCAGTACGCAAAGAGGAAATATCTAACAATACTTTATTTGCATGAAACCACATCGTTGTATCTATTCTGAATATATTAGTATGTAATATAAAAGAATGAAAGTTTTTCAAAATATCATTAGTGGATTTGTGGTTATCTAGAATTTTACGAATATAAAGCTACTACTGCGCTACCCGATGTCTCTGAATTGTAATGGTTTGCTGCCAATTTTTCAGTAGGAATCAACAGACTTAATCACTGACCTATAATTTTCCTCATGTTTCTTTTAACGCGCTATATTTTTGGGGGTTACACATAGAATGTTTCTGTTTTGTCAGAAGAGAGAAAGAGAGAAAAGGGAACAAATGACAGTAGATTGGTCTTCTATCTCGTCTTTCTTTGTTTGTGGCTTGTCTTTTTGTCCTGGGTATGATGATAAATACATTCGACAGCAATGCCTCTAATTGGGAGAATTTAGGACGTTTGGTACCAACTCTTCGTTGCTACTGTCCCCAGGTCGACTTTGACCCGTGGTGGTAGTATCTGTTAAGATCCAGGCTATGAGCAAATGAACACTAAAACTGCGGTCCAAACATTATGAAATTATAAAAATATATTTTTTGTAAGAATATCAGCAATACATTTTCATAGTGAAAAATATTTTACTATTATTGAAAAAGGAAAGGAAAAATTACCATCAATGCACTTTTGAAAAAAAATTACGAAAACTCGAAAGGAAATTAAATTTAGGCCCTAAATAGCCTATAAGGAGTTGATATGCTGTTAAACCAATCAAATTAAACCTTGCATCTGTAAGAGGAATGAGTCTTGCTGATTTTCACTCGTTTTCTGTCTTATATGAAAGCTTAAGACAAATATAATATGTCACTGTTTGGTTCCAAGCCACTTCTACACAGTCCAAATCGCCAAAGTTTCAACCAATACAGCAGGATCTGGAATTACATTTACTATAATTATCATTTTGTCATTTTCTGTTTATCCAACGCAATCGTTAACACTATTTCGTATAAGACAAAAAACGCTTTCTTCTGCAAGACTTCTTTGACACTCTTTGTGTTTGCAAGCATTTCTATGTACTAAAAACAATGGTATAGTAATATTAGTAGTTTTCCTATAAGAAAATATTCAGTATTTATTGACCGAGAAGTTAGTGTCCTTGTCGCATTAAATTTATCAAATCTTTTACTTAAAATAATTTTTAAATAAAATAGGTTTAGTAACTGTTAACCTTCTTTTTAGTACTGATTGAGGCGTCATTCCAAATTGTTTTATTTAAAGTAGTGTGGAATGTCAACATCTTGATTATGTCATTATTTTCTCTTCGAGTTACAAATGATATTCATTTTCGTTGTTGCCGAAAGTCCTCGATGGATGTCATTGCTTTCATTTGGTACAGTTCTTTCTTTGTGATTCTGTAGCGCCTTTGTTCACGCTGGAATGTGCTGCAGCTATGTCCCTACCGTAACCACTACTGTCATCTATATCACTGAGAACGGTGTAGTGAGACCCTTGCTGGATTTCGAACCACCCGCAATCATTGCAAGAGTGTTCTAAAAATTGTAAAGAGAAGTTATGTTCAGTCAATAAAATGCAAGATTGCAAACCCACTATTTAGTTCTGGAAAACCTCACTACAGACAAAGAGTCAGTGGTATCTGTCAAAAATTTCCCTGAAGTTATTACATCCTCATATATGGTCATATGGATGTATTGGATGAAAATTCTTATTATATTAAGAGTGTTTTCCTTCCGTTTATTCTCAGGAGAAGATAATTAGGAATTAATGGAGTCTGGTCCCTTGACGCTTGAAGATCACCATCAGGATATATGTGCTAAAATCTCATTCACTCACACCAACAAAAAGATTCTTCTTTCTACTTCGCTGCCTTAGCTTTTCACGATTGATGACATTTCAAAAGACACACATACAACAATAAATAAATAAATAGCGATTGAAAATAGCACAAATGACAAAATGCTGTTTTCTTTAAAATAAGCTTTATTTTTTTAAAGTTGAATATAGCATCCAAAGGATGGAGCCGAGCCCAGTTGCATAATATAAGTAATAATAATTATTGCAATAACTTTTATTGCAAATATAAATTATAATAATGTTACTTATTGTAAAATTTATAATATCGCTACTTGATTTTGTATCATGAACTGCTTTTAAAAGAAACCCAATATATGATCGCGTTAGTATAAAAATATCATATGAAACTAAATTTGAAGATTTATTTGTTCTGCCATTATTTTTTGATGTGCGCTGTGGTGGAGTGTATATTGGCGCATTCAAATTCCAGTTGAATTCATTGTATTCACTTAGGCGCAAAAACCCTTGGGAATGGTAATAATCTGTCTCTTCCCTTCAGCTATGGGGCTAAATAGCAGAACGGATTGGGTTCTATAGCTTTGGTTGGCAATCAGTTTACCTCAGAAAGTAATGGCAACCTACTGCGGGAAAATCTTCTGCCCAGTGATACACCCAAGTCTGTATCACGTAGAGCACTTAACGGACTGAATATTTTCTGAAAAAATGCCTGCTAAATTTCTGAAATTAAATTCCCCTATACTTTACATTTATACAATCGAATAAAGCAAAATCTTCTGTTTGCGGGTAATGTAATCTATAGCTTTGGAACCACTAGTCTCCCTGTTAGACTAATTTTGAAATAAGAAGGGGAAAAATGATCTGTTTATTCGCCATATGCTTTGCTTTGTTTTAATATTTTCCTTTCAGATTTAGTGAGTTGTTGTTATTATTATTATTTTATTATTATTAGGTGTAGTAGTAGTATTAGTGTTATTTGTCACAGTTTATATATGTAATTTTAAATTTTGAGTGTTGAAATGTAATATCTCAGAGTTGTAACCATATCCCCTCCATCCCTTCCTGTGAAACCACGTGATACCCTTTATTCTCTGATCGGTGTCTTTCTAAAGCACAGACGAATCAGGAAATCTCTAAATGAAAACAGAAATCCAGTCTTTGAGATGGTCGAAAAATTCAAAGAAAATTCAATCTTCTGTTTACGGGTAATGTAATTTATACCATTGGAACCATTAGTCTCCCTGTTAGACTAATTTTGAAATAAGAAAGGGAAAAATATGATCTCTGTTTCTTCGCCATATTCTTTGCTTTGTTTTAATGTTTTTCTTTCAGATTTAGTGAGTTGGTATTTGTCACAGTTTTAATATATAATGTGTAATCTAATTTAATATTGCAGGTAGTTTCAACTTAAACTAAGTTGAAACATTTTTTTTTAATTGGAGTAGATAGACCATTCTATCGCCCGGTTTACACTCCACCCACGTCCATTGAACAGGTGTACAGGCTCATCCCTTGTTCCCTGTTCAGGAAGTGGTCTTCTCTTCCAGTGCATGTTGTAGCTAATGACCGTTTGCCTCCTCTAATCGAGGCCTCTCTACAACAACAACATTAAACATGAACACACATATCTCCGCTAAAAAAGTTAAACCAGGCAAATTAAAATCACCTAAACCACTTAACATTATCTTTACTAAAATCCGCGATATCCGAACCAAATTTCAGTAGCGTTGAATCTTTTCTCCATCATAAGTCCCCTGACATCCTAGCTCTGTGTGAGACTAATCTCAACTCCTCAATACCCTTTTCTGACTTCTCTATCCCTGGCTAACTTCCCCTCTTCAGAAAGCACTCCAATATCCACATGCATGGTCTTGGTGTTTCCGTAAGTGAACGCCTTCCTCTAGCCAGGATTATTTCTCTTGAATCCCCACATCATTATTATATGTGTTTCCATCTCTCTCTTCTAAGATCAGCTCATTTAGCTACCTCTTCTTTCTCTACAACTCCCTATAATCTCCAGACTGCTGCGTTCTTGACAGCATCTCCAACAATATCGACAAGCCCATTTCTTCCCACCCGTTTGCCCATATATTTGTGTTTTGCGACTTTAACGCCAATCACGCTAAGTGGCTGCATAACAACGTCACAGATCTTGCTGGTGTACACACCATGAATTTTTCTATCAGTCCCTTACGCAGGTAGTGGAGTTCCCCACGTTGTTCTGTAATAACTCTAACGGACACGATTCACTACTAGATCTGTGCTTTACCTCCACCCCTGACTCTTGCAATGTAGAGCAACTCTGCCCTCTTGGAAACTCTGACCATGCATTAGTTTTTGTCAATATCTCCTTCCACCTCCACCCCACCCAAGAACCTCAGACCAGCAGAATATCTTACTACTACCAAAGAGCCGATTGGAACTCGTTCTGCTACTTCCTGAGTGACGTCCCTTGGAATAGCCTTCTTGTTGAAGACTGCGCGGCTGAGGCCTCCTCTTGGGTTAAGGCTGGCATTGATGCTTTCATCTGTGCCAGAAAGTTGAGACTTAAATCCAACTCATCTCCCTGGTTCTCCCCTGCCAGTTCAGCTGCCATCGCCCACCGAAATCACTTTTTTTGGCTTTGCCGGAGTCACGCGTCAGATCATAACAGGCGCCTTTTTTCCGCGGTTCGTAATGAATGCAAAATGATACTTAGGGAAGCTAAGCTGATGTTTGCAGCCAGAATGAAGAAGCGTAAAGCATCCTGTTAGTTAGGCTCCAAAGACTACTGGAGGCTCTCTGAAAGCGTGCTGAACAACAGTGAGCTCTCAATCTCACCTCTAGTCAACGAATTTGAGGTCATCACCTCCTCAACAGACAAGGCTGAGTGCTTCACTCGCAGATTCTCCACTAACTCGACACTAGACTCGTCTGGTGTATCCGTACTCGACCTCCCTCTCCGAACCCAGGCCCAACTGACTGACATACTAATTACTCCCTCGGTAGTCTCCAACATAATTTCTAAGCTTAACCCCATAAGGCGAGCGGTGGCGACGGAATACCCATCATTGCCCTAAACAATATGCTTCTGAACTCTCCTCTGTTCTCTCTAAACTCTATAACTTCTGCCTTTCTGCTCCCTGCTTTCCTGCCTGCCGGAAAACCTCCTCCGTAGTTCCTATATATAAAAATATTGGAGATCCCTCTGACTCCGCCAATTATCGCCCTATCAACCTCCTACCGATCATTGGCAAAGTGTTCGACGCCATCATCAACGCCGAGGTGGTAAAACATCTCACAACCCATAGACTTTTCACTGACAAACTGTATGGCTTCCGCTTTACCAGGTCTACTGCTTATATGCTCACGACCATCACTGAGTATATACACCAGGCCCTCGACAAAAACGGCGAGGCCCAAACTGTGTCCCTTGACATCTCCAAAGCGTTTGATAGAATCTGGCATGCTGGCCTTCTATGCAAGCTGCAGGGCTACGGTATAACTGGACAATTGTTTGACCTAACCCAGTCCTTCCTTTCAAACCATACAATGAGGGTGGTATTGAACAGACAAGCCTCCCAATACTATCACATGAATGCGGGTGTCCCTCCTGGCTCTATTCTCGGTCCTACGCTTTTCCTTATCTATATTAACGATCTCCCTGACGTAATAAGATCCCAAATAGGCATATATGCTGACCACACTACAGTTTACTCTCGTCTCGATCAAAAATCTACCGAGGCTGAAGAAGATAACCTCCCTGCCGAGCTTGAAAAGGACCTCCAATCCGTGGTGGACTGGGGTAAGAAATGGCTCGTAAATTTTCATGCTTCCAAAACGAAGCTGCTATCTAATAACCACGACAGACAATCGTTCCTCCCGCCTATTAACATGGATCAGGTTTCTCTCCCTGAAAGCAAAACACTGCACCTCCTAGGGGTAACTCTCACACCTGACTTCAAGTGGAAAAACTATATAGAATCCATAACTAAATCCGCTACTAAGAAAGCTGGTGCTCTGTGTACGGCCAGGAAGTTTTCCCGTCCCAAACCTGGACATATACAAGTCTACCATCCGCTCATGCATTGAGTATTGCTGCCATATCTGATCCGGTGCTCCTGCTATCCTTTTAGGTGTCCTCGACCGAATCCAACGGAGAATCTGTAATGTGATCGATTCCGACTTGGCAGCTAGAATACAGTCGCTTTCTCGCCAACGCAGTGTGCCTTCCCTGTGCATCTTCTACAAATATTTTCACGGCTTCTACTTTGATGAACTTAGCTCACTGGTATCCCCTATATACGAATTTCCTCGAGCCACAAGATTAGCAATAGGTCCCACTAGTGAAACCAATAAATTGTAAAGGCAAATTCTACTTCATCGGCTTCTTTTCTCGAACTTCTCGTCTGTGGAATTCTCTTCCGCATACTTGCTTTCCTGACAGTTACAATCTCCAAGAATTTAAATGTCAATAGTCATCTCCTGTCACACGAAATTACATCCTCTCTCTCATGCTTTTCTACATCCACCCCACTCTCATCAGTAATCTCTTCCCTCTCCTACTCTCTTCCTGACAGCCCCTGCAACCTCTCACTCTTCATAAAATTCCTTCTATGTAATCCCCTGCACAACAGTGGCAGTAAAATACCTTGTTTGAAGTGACACAATTAAAAAACATATAAAACTTCAAATTAAAATCCCTTATATGTTGTTGAGTTGCCAATTATCACTACTTATGATATCATTTGTCGATATCATTTTCATCATCAACCCTATGATCGTACATGGTCGTAATGTCGCTGCTAGCTAAGCAACTAACCAGTTTCTTTTACATATCTCGGTAGATATTCATTCATGCAAACTCTCTTGGGGGAATTCGACCTAGCAGAACATAGAACTCTCCAGATTCAAATCACAGTCAAGGTCCTTCGGCTTAAAGCCTCACCTTGGTTACGGATCGTTGTAACATGGGAAACCATCGCACTGGCCATTAACTTAAATCTTTGGTATGTCGTTTCATCACCGCTCTTAATATACTTTCTGAAGTCTCTTGTAAATATTTAATCTGAAGTCGATCAGCATACGCTGTAGTAGAGTGGGTAGGTAGATGATACTTGGTACGACCTCTGCTATGATAGCTCTACCCCGTACTAAGTCATTGCCTATCTAGTCATCCCGATGTGGTGGTTGGCAATACGAAATAGAAGCTTCAGAAACACGACGTAGGTATCTTCCGTCTCCTGCAAAGGGTGGACTAGAACTCTCTCTTATTCCAAGACCGCCTATTAATATATGCCAAATTTGTTGGTCTCTGAAAATCATTTAACTTTCTATTAACCTTTAGTTCAGATGGAGTTGCTCATATATTTCGTTGCCAGGCGGGGATGGACTACAGTTTTTTTAGTTTTTTTTTTTATTATCGCACAGCTTTAATAAATATTTGAATATGAGTGAAGATATCAACTATTTAAATAACCGCATATTGTAAATAATTTGTTAAAATACAGCACAGACTCATATCATTCTTTTATCACCAGAAAACATTCATTTTATTCTGCATTTAATGCCAAAGGATGTTTTAATTAACAGTCTCGATACTTGTTAAGCAGGATAAAAAAAACTTTGCAGGTGTACAGGTTAACAGAAAACAAATAATCATATGTACACAAATTTGGCTGCTAGGCGAGCATATAAGATTCGGTAGCGTCGTTTAGAAATTTCACTGGCTCCTTAATGGTAAACGAACCTCGATAACTTTGCTTTTGATTTCTGATCTTTTTGTTTATAAATTCTTAGTTTTTCCATAAGAAACACAGTAACCTCAATTTAATCACGAATAATAACAAGAAAAACATAAAAACTAAACTACAAATACATACCACAATGTAATTAGAAAGATGACTTATGCGAAAGTTAAGAACAGGATTTGAAATGTACACAGTTTGATTAAATGTGTTTCTCAGCTTTATTATGTACACCGGTACAAAACCATTGGGACAATTTCTAGAAGTGACTGACTTTTGGAAATTAATCTTTTTGTAGGCCTAAAAGTATTTTATAGAATTTTTAATAGGAGAAATAATTATCGGTATCATTGTGATACTATGGACACCCACATAGAAAGGAAAGATATGGTTGTGTCACGACCCCTAGATCATAGGACCAAAGCGTTCTAGGAAGTAAAGGAATTTTTGAAGATCAGGTTACAAAAGAAATACCGAAACAAGTTATATCCGAATGCTGGTTTGCATTAATAGGTATGCGTGGGCTCGTTGAGACCTGGATCCGTCCTTGGCGAAAGAGACATGTATGTGTCGCGGATCTGAAGCCTCTATTTCGTGTTGCTAACCAGGATGTAGGGATGAGTAGATGTGCTCAAAGTTAGTAGAAGGAAGAGCTGATATAGAAAGGTTGAATCAAGTATTACCTACCTACCTACCTACCTACCTACCTACCTACCTACCTACCTACATACCTATGCGTCTACATTCTAGAAACCCACTCTCATTGGCTTCATATTCAATTGGTAAGATGTAAGTTCAACTCAAATAGTTTATTCCAATGAACCACTGCTTCCCCGATCATTATAATTTGAATCTGTTCAAGTATCAAATCAACCGTTATCTTCACATATCTATATGTAATATGGTAAATAGGGTTTACATTCTATCTTTCATTTTTTTTCTTTCCTAGTGAGCATGCATCGCGCGCTTCTCCTGCTTTCGGTGATAATCGGAATCACACTTTGGATGATCCGTTGCTGATAAGTTTGGGAAAGGGCCGCGTTTAATCTTTTCTTTTGCTGTTTATTCTCCGCATTCCAAAATATAAAAAATATATGAATCTCATTATAGTTGCTTAAAGTCCGTCGTTGTTGGGCTGATTTACAGCTGTAAATGTTATCAAAGATGAAACACTTTGTTTATGACATAGACAATTTGTCGTTGCAAGAACAGAATGAATACATAATCCATTAAATCCTACAAAAAAGTAGTACTCATAGTTGTTGTTTGTATAATTTAGTATTTTGATCTTGGCTTGGATTCTATGCTATGGACAGAACAGATATTTATAAACGATATATTTAGATAGTAAATTTCCTTCACAAATGTAAAGTAATAATTTAACAAAAGATATACAAATAGAAATATACTTGAACAGCTCTACATAGGTATATTTAAATTAAGAAAAAATATATATATATATATGTGTGTGTGTGTGTGTGTGTGTGTGTGTGTGACGTTCATAATATATATCATATATATATATATATATATATATATATATATATATATATATATATATATCAGGGAAGTGGCCTACGTGATATACGCTTCGGCAATCATGAATCGAAAGAGACATGACTGACAGGGCTGAAGATTATCTCGAAGTCGGTGTGCATTAAGTTTTGCGGTAAACTGGTTGCCAGCCAAGGCTTTAGAACCCAATATGTCCTGTTATCTAGCCCATAACTGGAGGGAAGAGACGGATTAATACCTTTCTCAAGGGTATTTGCGCGTAAGTAAATGCAAGGAATTCAACCGGATTTCGAACCCGGCTCCCTGATTTCTTGTTTCAAGCCGATATCTACCGCACCACAACTCACACACATACACACAGACACACACAGACACAGACACAGACACACACACACACACACACACACACACACACACACACACATATATATATATATATATATATATATATATATATGTATATACGTCGAAAATGACGGGTGAATTTATTACTATATATATATATATATATATATACTTACCCGTCGTTTTCGACTTATGAGTGTAAAGAACCCAGTTCTTAGTACCAAACAGCCTCACGACGGGCACATATGATTTGATTGGTGGTGAAGTCTTGTGCAGAAGCAACCAACATTTTAAAAGGGCCGAATAAATACAGAAAATTAGTGCAGTAGGCTACATGGTCCCTGAACAATCAACCTGACGTTTTGAATTCGGAGTTGACCTTCTCCCAGACCCCTTGTCCAACTAAGACTATTGGACACTGTCTTGATGATTATCTATAACTGGGAGGAGAATGGAAGCATTACAAAATAATTATTTATTATTTAATTCTATAGATTTATTCGTTTTCACTTTGTAAAATATTTTGCTCAGTTTTGCTTTTTGAATAGAAAGATTAATGTCCTTCATAATACCAAATAATATCATCCGCTCTGTTATTAGTGTCATCCCTTAAAAAATACTTTCTTCATCGATACATTTGCAATTAAATAGAATTAAGAAAATCATTTGGAAAATATATTGCTTTCAAATTAGCATTAATCAGATGTTATTCTACTTACCATTTCATTTTGTAAGTCGCTTAGTTAAATAAACTGCATCAGAACCTCCGAATCTAATCCTTTTACTTATGACTCAACGGGGGATTTCAATTTTTTATTCTAAGTTTACCCAATATAGAACTTGATATCTTGCTGTTTTTTTAAATCATGACCAAGAATGCTAAGACTGAAACGTATGTACATGCAACACAATGCTCCTTTATAGAGTACAAAGTTGACTTGTGTCCACTTGCAAAAAAAAATTTAAAGCCATCTAATATATTAGTATGGTACCCAATTTCTCAAGATATTAATATAAATTCTATGATCCATTATGAAAAGAAATGCTTATAAACATGGAACGCAGTATTTGAGCAAAGAATGTCTCTGGAAAAAAATAAAAGCTGAACAAAGAATATTAAACCTGAAACTGTATTAAGGCTATCAAATCAATTATTTAAAAACTGGTGATTTTCAAAACGATCGTTTTAATACAGAAAAGGATAAAATAACTTATTCAGATTTATGAGTTACAATGTTTATCAGATATATACATCTCTAAGGTATATATTTTTCATTTACTTATAAATAAAAATGTTATTTACACGATTTATATTTGAACAATTGTCTTCATTTTTGTTGTAGTTATCACAATGTTTCGATCGTTTAGCCCTCGAGTTTATCAGGAATGTATCGAACCGAGTAATTCCCAGATCGATATGCACCTGATGAAGACCAGATGGTTCAACGTCCTTTATTCAAATGTAATAACAAAAACATAAGAACAATAATACAAGTGTAAATAGTATAAATAATGAAAACTTCTCATACCAGAAATTGAAACAGAAGGCAATGAAGTGATAACAACAACAACAATGAGCACAATATTCCCCGTATAATGTAAATAATGAAAACAGTGTATCCCATAAATTCAGGGAAAAGGTGATCGGATGATAACAAAAGCAAAGATTGGGACAATAGCCCTCATGTAAATCGTGTGAATATTGACAACCCATCAGCCCAGAAATTCAGATACATAATAAAAAGTTTATTTTCACAATAAAACCCAACTCTAAGATTGTTTGAATAATAAACCCTCACACTAAAGTTTTTTACGGTCCAACAGTAAGATTTTTCGCAAAATAAAAACGAGCACTAAGATTATTTGCACAATAAAACCTAGTTTCTAAATTGTTTCCATAACAGAATTTAGCACTAAGATTGCTTGCATAATAAAACCTAACACTAAGACTGGCAGAATAATCAAACCCAACGCTAAGATTCATTGCATAATAAAACCTAACACTGATTCATTGCATAATAAAACCTAACACTAAGATTCATTGCATAATAAAACCTAACACTAAGATTCGTTGCATAATAAAACTTAACATTAACGATACTTGCATAATAACATCTGAAACTCTCCAAACAAATATCACTATTTTTAATGTTGATAGCAAATTGGAACATTCACTTGATACAATGTTTATGTAAATATGAATGACTTTGAAAAACCTGTTGCCAAGATCAATTGCTTAATATTAATTTTATTGTGAAAACATTTAATTGCAATATAAACTTTGACAAACTTTACAGACAAATAAGTCAGAATTACACACAGCGTAAATATATTAAAATAAAATATTGTATAAAATCTAAGAAGATTAGATAAGAATATATTAAGGTATTAAATCTAATTCGCCCATTAGCAATTAATGACGACCTTATTCATTGGAAGGCTCAGAAATTCAACTGTAAAATATACATTAGATGATATTTTCTTTAACAAAGAAACTAGAGTCAATGAGTACATTAATCTCTACCAGTACGACAGATTTCAACTAATTTTATAATGAATAATTCTATTCGTCAATATCACTATGTCAACAACATAAAACTTTGTTAATAAAATAATTTTAATTATTTCATTATTTAAGAAGATTATTAATTATATTCATTATTAGAATCACTCGACATTTTCTTCCTATTTTTACACACATCACTGTCAAAGTAAATTAAATTAAACTACAAAAGATGCTAATTAGAGAATTTTAGGTTATGTGAAGACAGAAAGCATTGTAAATTGATAAAAACTTTTTTAAAATATTACGCATCTAAAGATGATGAATTTACTTTTCATTTGGGAAT
Source organism: Ascarosepion bandense (assembly GCA_037127315.1). Taxonomy (NCBI): domain Eukaryota; kingdom Metazoa; phylum Mollusca; class Cephalopoda; order Sepiida; family Sepiidae; genus Ascarosepion; species Ascarosepion bandense. The sequence goes on from JBBBDQ010000484.1 coordinate 1,176,543, forward strand.
TTATCTGTTTCATTGTAAATTTTATGTACTTTCTGTTTCCGTTTTGGAACAGACTTCTCGAGAATTGTTTGTGAACTTGTTGAAACCTCATTAAACTTGCCCAAAATTCAATATTTGAAAGTTGCAATTAATTTCAAAGAGTTTTTTTTTTCGTTTATTATAGTAGTTATGACATGTTATGGGATTAAAAAATTTTATACGCTTATATACAAATTTACACATGCCATCATCAATTGATATAATTATAAATACAACAACAATTATGAATAATTAGAAGGTTTTCTCTTTCCAATATCCTAAGCATATTTGTTGCTTCTTAAAAATCTGAACAGTAAATTAAAATATTGTCGGCAGATATCAAAATAAAGTTTAAAACTTAAAATATTCGTTTATTGTTGAATAAATGCATTTTATTGTTTTTTCTTCTCTTTTTTAAGTTATACTCTTTAAAACTCAAAATGGTCTATTTACAGTCGATAACGCATTCAATGTCATAAATTTAAAATTCTTTTCATACTTTATTTGAAACTTTATTTTAATGAAAAGAATGCAATATCAAGTACTCAGTAACCGGATCCGTATAAAAATGTTGAAATATGTAAAATTATGTATGATAGAGGCAAAAAGTAAAAACAATCCACACATTAAAAGCATACATTCAAAATAAGTGAATTGTTTTGTGTTTGATATTGCGGATAGAAATGATAATATAATTTGGATGAGTAGTAGTTAAATCCTTCCGGACACATGGCTTCTATGGATCTGCTTGATTATAATGCAGCTACCTGACATGCCTGAAAATATTGTAATGAAAAAAGATTATCACAAAAATATCGAAAAATTACTTTTCCACGAGTCTTTTCAAAAATAGAAATCTATTTTTATATTTAGTATTCTATTTTCCGTTTTCAAATTTTTAAATATTTGGAAACTTATTAATATTTTTTCCAAAATTTGATACTTAACCGAATTTAACATCTGATTTTATCATGTCGAATCTCGGTACCTTAATTCTTAGACGATAGAGCAATGAAACATATCTTAATTTTACATTGATTCAGCTGTGAAAAACCGTTTTTAAAAACTGTCATAATATAAAAACCAATGTTATTTCTAATCTATTAAATAGAATTTCTAAATTACGGTCCTAAGTGTGCATCGCCGAAAAGCATGCATTAAATGTAAGAGCTTTGCTACTTATAAAAATTATTGGACATTAAAATTAGTTGATTTTTATCTGAGACACACAATTATATTTCATTGAATGAAACAAATTTAGTGCAGGAAAAACGAAATTTGTCTCATTCCCACATTCACATATTTCTGTCTTCTGCTCGACTACAATTTTTTACTAAGGTTTTTACCTTCCTATATGAACGTTTCATCTTGCTTTTGGTCCATCGGCGATTACTTTTCCCTGATTTCAAATGTTTTCTTTATGGACAGATCAGTTTTCTCTTTTAAAGTATTTTTCCTTAATTATTATCCAGTTTATTTTACCTCTTGCTTTCCCTTCAGCCGGGTTATACATTCTAAGAAAAAACAAACGCCTGCACACACACACACACACACATATATATATATATATATATTTGAAAATATGTTTAGTGGTACAAAACCTAATTAACGCTATAAACTATATATTTTTTACCACCCATAATGATAGCATATTCTTTAAAAAGTAAAATTGAAAAATAGTCTTGCCAACCGGTTTCGCAAATCGAAGTGATTAAAGAAATTAGCGCTTAAAAGAAAAGAGTAGATGTAGAGCGGTGTCTAAATCTGTCTTTCCTTCTATACGGAAAGATGCTTTCCCACTAAATCATAACAGCTCGTTGATTTATATATTTAAATGTAGTTGTGGATTGAACTACATAGGGAGAACTACACAAAGACTAAAATTACAGAATTAAACAGCACATCCCCACAAAAATCAGGAATTTGGAATATTTCTTTTCAGATAGGTTGGCTAAGACACACGGGTATTCTACTGCGGAACATTTTATTAATAACCAGAATTGTGCCGCTAACTTTCGTGTGGACATATGTTCTATCTTAAATTTACTAAACATTTGGAGGCCATCTACATTCAATCTTTAAAGCCCTCTTTGTGCAATCAGACAGAGCATATATATTTGGCCTCCAACTTGTATCCATTTAGGTTTTTTCCCCTCTTTACATCTTCTCCATTTTTTCAAAAGTCTAATTTCTTTACTCACTCTGTTGAGTGTGGTGCGAAACCGATTGGCCAGCTCGTTGCATTAGACAATCGCCTGTCAAAGACTGACCGAGTTTTTCTCGGCTGGTGATATGCCTGAACCTATGTTCGGATTGGGATTAATTCTGTAAACCCCTAAAAAGTTTTCTGTACTCTTTTCATCAGTGTCCATACCTTGATTCTTTCTTAGAGCTCTTTTTAAAAGTGTCTATGTATCTTTCTGCTTGACCATTTGATCTTAGGTGGTAAACAGAGGTCGAAATGTGGTCTATGGACAAAAATGTGCAGAAATTCTTAAATTCTTTGTATCCAGTTGTCACTAACTAACGTTTTTGGTACACGAACAAGACTAAAAAGCTTGTTTAGTACATTCATAGTATTTGAGGATGTCGAATGTCTATACTTGAATATTTCCGGCCATTTGTGAAACTGTCCATGATTATAAGTTAGTAGTAATCGATAAGGTAGAGTAGTCGATGTGTAACTTCCTCCACGGGACATTCATTTTAAGCTATGGCTGAATTTTCATTGGTGGTGCTTTTGCCGCAAGTTGATAACCTCTATACTCTTTTATCATTTTTTCCGATCTCCTGGTTTATCCTAGGCCAATACTTATAGCTACGCAATAATGATCCTATTCTTGACGTGCTTGGATGAGCTATGTGAAATTTCTCTTTTGCAGTGTATAAGGTATAACCACTCTGTCTGCATATAATAGCACTTGCTCGCAGGTCATATTTCAGTTCTTTTTTTTAAGTTTTTCTTTCGGCCGTACTTGTTTCTTCACTTTTTAAATGAATCTGTTCTTCCCAGCTACTCTTCTATATCTTCTAGAATCATAGGTAACTTCTGAATTGCATTGCATAATAGTACTGATAATTCTTTTTCATCCCTTAAAGTAGCTATCACCGTTTCTTCCAATTTTCGAATCAATGTAGACAAACCGTTGGCGTGTTTTAGTTTTTTCGATGCTAGGTGTTCTGTCTTAAAATTTTAGTTTAACAAAATTATTCCCCAGCGCAGTAACCTTTTAACAGTGTTCGTGGGTTTACACTTTCTTGATCCAAAAATAGTTAACAGCGGTCTATGATTCGTCTATTGTGTAAATTTCCTTTCATGGATGAACCAATGAAATTTTTTAACTGCTTAAATTATGGTTAGGCTTTCTTTCTCGATCTGTCTATAACTTCTTTCTGCAGGAAGCAGGGTTCTAGACGTATGAGCTTTGTAATCCCATCTTCAAACTTATGTAGAATTATCTCTCCGATCCCGTAGTTGCTAGTGTCAAATGCTCCAATTTTTTTTAGGGACAAAATGCGCTAACATACCAGATAAAAATCTTTCTGATACCAGAAAGATTTTTATTTTGTGGAAAGCTTCTTCGCATTCTTTATACTAAATCTATTTTTCACCCTTTCTTAATAAGTTATTTAGTGGGGTTCTAAGATCATACATTTTGGGAATGTAGGTATTGTAATAGTTAGTCAAGCCTTAAAAACACCTGAAGATTAGTGACATTGTTTAGCGGTGGCATATTTTTAATAGCTTGGGCCTTTTTTTTTTTTTGGTCCGGTATTCTTCCCTGCTCGTCGATTATTTGTCCCAAATATTTTATCTGTTTCATGAAGAACTCGCATTTGTCTGGATTTAGCTTGAAACGATTTTCATCAATCTTCTTGATTGAGATGTTTTTGTGCTGTTCGTTGTTTTGGCTCTATAGCAGTATGTTGTCCAGATACGCCATGGAAAATTATAGTCCCGCTAACATGATGTCCATTGTTGAAACAATCTCGGAACCACCTCTAAACCAAACTAGAGACGATGTTTGTAGTGTCCGTTGTGTGGATTGATTGCTAATAACTTTGAGCACTGTTCCTTCACTTTCACTTGTAGATAAGCGTTAGACAAATCTATTTTAGAAAACGCTTTGCCACCATTCAGCTTAGAAAAGATATCCCCCGGTGAAGGTAACAAGTAGTGTGTTGTCATTTAATCCGGTTGAAAAATCTGCACAAACTCGGATCATTTTGTTTTGATTCTTTTTTTTTTTTTTTTTCTTACATACACTTTAGGTGCATCTCAATCTGAGTAGTCAACTTTAAAATTAGACCAATTTTCTCTAATCGTTCCAGTTTTTGATTTACGGAAACTAAAGCTGAAAATGGTACATTTCGTTTTGGTTCGAAAATGTTGTCTTTATGTTGTCTTTAAGTTCAAACCTTTCGTCAATTAAAAAGTGTTCGTGCATTGTCCGAGACCCTCAGAAAACACGCACGGAAATTCGTTTTTCAGATTAGAAATAATTTTTTTAGCTTCTTCGGATTTTTCCTTTACCGACACGTCCACTATTTTGCAAAATGAATTTACAGATAATTCCAATCAATCAAAAAGCAGATAGACTTATACAGCTTAGTACTCGCTAGATCATATCGGTTTCATACGTTGGAACACGCCTGCATCTATTCCAATTTTCTCTGTCTTTTTGTTATCTCTCCTAAACATTATTCCGCCATCCATTTACTCAAACTCCCTAGGTAGGTTATGCATTGTTTTCCTTGATACCACTTACCTCCACTCTCTCATGAAAGTATACTTTTTTCCAAACCCTTTGTCTTCATTATTTGTCCTAGAAATTTCAAATGTATCTTCTTGACATTTAATATGAATGTACTTTTTGTTTCCATTTTCTCTAAAACTTCATTGTTGCTCACATGTAGAATCACATTTCTGTTGCTTCAAGTCTCTTCTTAATCTTTGAGTAGATTGTCCAGTATTCACAGACACATTGAGGAACTGACATCACATACCAGTTTAGTATTCTTCTCTTCGTATCTAATGAATGTTTTTAAAACTTAAAACCAGTGGAAATACACTGGGACAGTTAACATAAAAGAAGAGTTGAAAAACTTAATATTCACTGAACGTATTGAAGGAACGAGTGGCGTCATGGAACATCGAATAATGTACCGAACAAGTTTGGGTAAATGAACGAGAGAAAGAGAAAAAAATGCGACGGCAAAAAGTCAGACGTTACAAGAGACTGGGAGTTGGTGAGAGGCAGTCACTTAAGTGCTAGACGTTTGGACAATCATGTCTCTTTCGAGACATGATTGACTGGGTAAAAAATTTTCCCGCAGTAAGTTTTCATTATTTTCTGCGGTAGACTGGTTGCAAACATAGGCTATAGAATCCAATATGTCTTGTTATTTAACCGATAGTTGGAGGGAGAAGAGACGGATAATAATTTTAGCAAGGGTATTTGCGCGTACGTAAATGCAACGAATTCAACATGCGATGATGTTTATTGCTGTTTTGACTATATATAAACTCATAAAAATTATTCTTTGCTGTGTGCATGAAATACGAAGTTAGAATCGAATCATGACCAGCATTACTATCTCTAAAAAAGAACTTGAATATCATTATCATTGCACTAAGAATCGATCGAAACAACATAATAAGGACATTAGTGAGTGTACGGATATTTGGCTAGACACTGAAATAAAAGAAACAGACCAAATAAACGTAAAACAGAATAATGAAGATTATTTAAAACTTTCTCATGTACCCTATTCTTACACCGAACTGCCATTAGCGTAACGACGTCAAAAATAATGGCGTCGAAAAAAACAAACAAACAACAAAAACTGGTTAGATTTTTGTAACTTAATTACAAGTCTTTCGTTACTTAGTGCTTTTTTTACCTGTTTTCATTTACTCATCGAGGGCAAAACACTGATTGGAATTGGAAAACCAATTGTTGGAGCACAAAGATGTGTAAATGGTTGGTTAAGTAAGTTTTTCAAATGCATTTCTCGTAAAGTTGTATCAGATTAAAAAAAACAATGCCTGATATCGCGTTCCTAAGAATGTTATCACTTAAAACAAGATTTTATATGAACTTTATCTAAGTATTATGTTCTTTATTGAAGTCAATATACACACACAACTCAAGATTAACTTTCACACACATTGAGTATTTTTCGATCGTGATTATGCTTCCTTGAAACATATATCAGAGCATTTGTCTCTATTTATTAATATTTAAAATGTTAATTTTGTCATCATTATCATTTTTCTGATCATGGTGTATTACATAATTTTACCATAAAACACAGCTGTGAACAGATGGGCACTGACCATTTACACATTTCATAACGCATACAAAACGAATCTCCGAATAGAAGTTTCCCTTCCGAGGACAATTTCTTTATGATGATGATGGAAGTAATTTTATGATACAGGTGTTCATAGTTGTGATAAGATTGATCTAATCGGTACAATGTTACTGAGGAGTTCTGTTACCTTGACTCCTGCGTGGACAAGACATATACCTTCAGAGTACCATGCCTCTTTCTTCTTTCCCGGTTTCTTTTATCCCTTCATTAAGGGTACTGGAGGCATATGTTTTCTGGATGTTGGTATTATCCGCCCGATAGTTCTAGGATCCAAACCTGTGAGAAACTTCAAAGTAGGCTTTCTTATTAAGTGTATAATATCGTGGTTATTGTACTACAACATGTGAATTGATTCTGGACTGTGCAGTAGTCTGCCACGGGACTTCTTAGTACTACGATGAAGCGTATCAGTTACAGTTGTACCTACTGACAAATCAATCAAGATTTTTCCTTGATGTATATTTTGTGACTGGCTCACTACTGACTTGTCTTCCACTAAACAAAATTTAATCTACTCACGAAATCGAACAAAATGACCAAAATTAACAAGCCCAACTTCAAAAAAGTAGACTCCATATGTATCATCTCTTATACCAATGTGAGGTGGAGTGTCTGCATTCCAACTTTCCAGAAATAGAATTGTATTTTTTTAAGACCAAAATCAGACCCCTATTTCTGCCTGAAACAGGGATAAAAGCCCATATTCCCATTACAGGATCTCATAATTCCGATCTACTGATTCATAATAACCAAACATGAACAGTTCGAAGCTTTCATTAAGGACGGGTTTCTCCGTGGTAGGAACGAAAAAAAACGAATGCCTAGGACACTAATTTTGCATCTAATATCTAAGAGGATCGACAACATCCGCACGTAATTTCCCTCGGCCATCTTTTATATCTGTGGTGACTTTAATAACCAGCATAAAGTGTGGTTAATTCACTTAAACAAAATGAATAATGAAGTCAGATATTGCAGAGACTTTTCAATCAAGGACGAATTACCCAGATCATCGAAAAACCTATCTGCTTCCCTAACAGGAGAATCTCAAATACTTTTTCCTCGCATCTTGTCATAAAAAATGCTTAACAGAAGTTTTACCACTCCTTTGCATCTTATCCTTCTCAGTATCCAAGATGATTCCAAAATAAAGCCATCACCTGAGATGCCATTTCATTCCATGATACTATTTATTGCTACACAAAAGTTATTGCTACACAGGGTGATTGTTACTGTAATATATATATATATATAAATACATATTTGTGTGTGTGTGTGTGTGTGTGTGTGTTTCGATAAAAATAACAAAGGCGATATTATCACTTTAAAAAAAAAATTCCATTATTCATTCATGTTTTCTTTTTTGCAAGAGATAAAGAATGAGAAATGTTTTTCAATTTTCGACTTTCTAAGCGCTTTCAACCTATTCACAGGCCATTTTTCAATGATGTTATTTTCCGGTATTTTTATGTCCTCATGTTTGACTGTAATGTAATTTTTCTGATTTTAGTCGGTTTTTCAAAGAACAGTTATTTAAAACTGTCACGTGGTGCGCACATCTGAGCTTCGTGCGAGCGTCTGTCTATTATTTTTTTAAATCTCCATTTCCACGATGTTAGGAGAAAATTGTTTGAAATATAGTGCCTCTCTTATAGCAAAATGCCTTTGATAGTGTGATTTAAATAGTATGTTTGTATTTCCAACCAACATTTTTCTAAAGTGTTTTTGTAAGTTATGGGTTAATAAATGTTTTTTTATTGCACTATTATTGCTAGATCTTCTTCTTCTTCTTCTTCTTCTTCTTCTTCTTCTTCTTCTTCTTATTCAATGTGCCCTGTCCTTTCAGGACGTAGATGACCATTGCTTCCTACAAGACTCTATCCCTGGTAGCTCTTAGCAAGCTTTCTGTGGTTACACCACGTAACATTCGTTCCGTCATCCACCTGATCAGGTCCTACAAATGTGTTATCCGCTGCTTTCCCCTGTCTCTTTCTCTCTATCTGGTGTGTTAGTATCAGGCTCTCCAAGCCCTCCTTCCTCATTGCATGTTTCAGGAATTTTAGCTGTCTCTTCCTGATGCTCAGTATTAATTTCCTTTTCGTTTCCATCATTTCCAAAACCTCATCATTGCTCACATGCTCGATCCATGATATTCGCAGCATCCTTCTGTAGAACCACATTTCAGTTGCTTCAATTTTCCCTTAATCTTCGAAGATATTGTCCAACATTCACTGCCATAGTGAAGAACGGACATCACGTAGCAATCCCGTACTCTCTTCTTTGTTTCTAGCGAAATTGTCCTGTTTCTTAATACTTTACTCAAGTTCTGGAGTGTTTTCTTTGCCATGCCAATTCGCCTTCGGATCTGTGTCACACTTTCCGTCTTCTGTTATAACACTTCACAGGTATTTAAATTTTTGTACCTGCTTGATTTTAGTATCCCCGACTTGTATTTGACATATTGGGCTGCCTTTTTTACTGATGACCATGCATTCGGTTTTCTGCAGTTTATTTGTAGTCTTTGCTTGTCAATCTCTTCAGCTACCTTCTGTAGGAGGTCTTGTAGTTTTCTTTCTGCTTTCTTATCAGCACTGTATCATCTGCGTACCTTATATTGTTTAAGATGTGGCCTCCGATGACGAATCCAGGCATAACTTCTAGGGTTCTCAGAACACTCTCGCTGTACAAGTTGAACAGATCCAGTGAAAAGACACATCCTTGTCGTACGACCCTTTCAATCTTTATATATCTACTAAATTTATTACCTGTCCGTATGTATGCATTTGCTACCAGTAGAAATTCTTGTTTACTCTTAGGTCTTTCCCAATTATGTCGAGGCTGCCAAGCATCCCCATTAATTCTTTGTTGCCTATTTTGTCAAACGTCTTCGCATAATCAATAAAGCATAGGTGCAAGTCCTTCTTCATTTGTTTAGCCCTTTCAGAGAGCATCCTAATCATAAATATGGCCTTCCTTGTTCCAGTGTCTTTGACGTAACCGCACTTTTCTTGTCCTATCTTCGGCTTGATTCTACTTCTCACTCTATTCATCAAGATTCGGACGATCAGTTTTGTTATATGCCTCATTAAAGTGATGGTTCTGTGGAGTTCGCACTCGTTTGCTCCTGGTTTCTTAGGCAGTGCTATGAAGATCGACTTGCTGAGGCCATCAGGTATTATGCCACTATTATAATTTTTTTTATTATTTCTGTAATTTTCTCTGTGCCACATTCTTCCAGGGCTATCAGCAGCTCTATGACTATGCCGTCTGGTCCAGCTGCTTTGTTACTATTTAATTTGGCTACTGCAGATTCCACTGCAGACTTCAGTTGCTCTCGCTTGTCGTGGAAAACATCTTTTATACATTCTTCCCATCGTTGGATATTTCCTCTTTCTCCAGTATGATTGTTTTATCCTTGGAGTTTTGCATCCTGTTGAAAAGCAGGTTTTTTTCCTGTCCGTTCTTTTATTTCTTTATGCATGTCTGCTTTATTATGCCTGCTCAATCTCTCTACTTCTGCGCATTTGTCATTGAGCCATTCCTCTTTATCCTGTCTGCATATTCTCCTTATTTCCTTTTGTGGTTCTCTGTATTCCATTCCATGTCTACATTCTATATTACTAGATAGATGGCATGTAAGGCATCTACTCAGAAAATTAGAAACAAGTTTTGCTATCTTCCATTTTCTATAATATGTTATAAATTTGACATGTTTTTGTGGAATTACGGCAGAAATATGGTGTTTAATAATTTTCGTGTAGTTGTTAGCTCTATACGTACGTCAAAAAACGGGAACGAACTTCTTAAATAGAGCACATAAAATTCCTCCTCGCAGAAAATATTTCTGAGTAAACTAAAACATATAATACAAACGTTAGTCAACACTAATTTACCCAACTATATTATTGAAAACAAATAAAATGATTCTTATAAAAATACATGACATTATCAGTAAATATAACACACAAGAAAACATCAACATATTGTATTGCACCCAAGTGCGCATTAGTTATAAACAGGATGAATGTTCTATACAAAAAATTATTAATCTCCAGCAAAAAGAAAACATGAAAGAATACTAGAAAAATTAAATAAAAAATTAATAAAATCTTCCTTGTCAGTCTTTTTTAACGAAACGATTAAATGAAAGATTGATGCATTAATATATATATATAATACTATGTATCATGTATTACACACACACACACACACTCACACACACACACACACACACACACACACACACACATATATATATATATATATATATATATATGATACTGTCTATCTATATGTATGCATTTTTATGTAACTTAATTAGATTAAGGATGGTGTTATTGAAAACATTAGCGACATTTGTATGTATGAGTATTTGTGCAATTTTAAAAAATATAAAACAGGTCGTTTCCAAACGTATGAAATTCAATTAATTTTAAATATCAAAGCTTCAAATATGCAAGAACGATTTAATAAGAATCTTTTTTTTCTTAAATTGACTTAACCTGTTGACCTCACCGTTCCAATTTACCAGTAAAACACTCCAATATTTAATCACCGAAAGAGTTACACAGTCCAACATGGAAACTAGTTCATATGACAAACTTTATACTAACTTTACTTGACTGCTGAATTGTTCCACTATATAGGAAGCTTTGAAATAGTGAAATTAGTACAAATACCAAAGGATAACGTATCGACTGAAGATCCGGAATTATGAATCCACTATTTCATTTCTTAGACTAATTCTATCAAACGGAAATCCACTGATTTAACACTTCCAATCCATCATTTTAATTCTGCGTTAATCTGCGTTGTTCCCTTTTGTACAAATATCCTTGGGGAAGGCATGAATTCGTTTTTTCTGCTTTCTTTCCAGGTTATGGATCAAATAGAAAGAAAGGGTTGGCTGGTAACAAGTCTAAAGGAAATAAAACTCTAAATTCTAAATCGTAGAAAAGGAACGAAAGACCACTGCACCATCTTTCCCAAACATTTGCAACAATATACAGTTAAAGAAAAATCCAGTGGATATCGACTCGGAACGGGAAATCGGAGAGCCGAATTCGAATTCCAGTTGATTTCCTTGCAATCATATACGTGTAAATGCCCTTAGAAAAGTTATTAATCCGTCTCTTCCCTTCAGCTATGGGTCAAATAACAGGACAGATTGAGTTCTATAGCCTTGGTTGGCAACCAGTCTACCGCAGAAATCAATGGCAACCTACTGCGGGATAATTTTCTGCCCAGTCAGTCATGTCTCTTTCGAGACATGATCGCCCAAAGCGTGTATCACGTATGGCACTTAACTGACTGAATATATGAACAGTCAGGATCATTTCTTTCCTGAAGAAGCTTCACATTAAGAAAACCTTTATAAAAGATAAGTTTTAATTTATTTAAAAACTTTACAACTATTTATCTGGAAAAACATCTACATATATTTTGTTACAATGATGTTTATCCTGTACCAGAACTTATAGAAATAAACACCCATTCTTAGACATTTGCGTAGAATTCAGTAATGACCCATTCACCACTTCATTTTACATAAAGTCCACTATCGGAAATTCTTCCCACATTAATTTTAATAGTGAATGTCTATTTGGATATTAAACTGTCGTCATGAAATAGATCCCCAGAAGATCAGACTCTAATTTATTCTCTTGTCCCCTTTTCTTGAAAGAACTCAATAATGTGAAGCAGACGCGAGTTAACAATAGTTTTCGTAACTATATCATCGACCTCCAAATTAGATATTTTCTTTCTCAAGTAATTAGTAGCAATACTAAAGATACAAATAAAAACAACAACGTTAATACCTTACATAAAAGTCAAATACACGATGACTATAAGCAAAACAAATTTTCTCTTAGTAATATCATAAATAATTACACAAATCCAATCGACCACAACAAGAAAATTGAATCATCTAATACAAAAAAACAGCTAACCTGATCTGAAGTGTGTTATAAAATTAATGCTATAGATATATGTAACGAAGATTATATAGGGACAGAGGAGGTACACTGAATATTTTTTTTTTTTAGTATGACTCTGGTAAATCCCACTCAGATCTATTTTCTTTTCTGCCTAGTCTAGAACTTAGTCACACAAATAGAAGCGTTGGACAAATCTAACATACTTCTTGCAATTGCACAATATCTTCTAGACACTCCCTAATCACAAAGTACTCCCTGATAATCAGTGATTGCCTCTATATTAATAAGTGGCTAATCATAAAAATAAATAAACGTTTGACAAATTACGCGATATCTTTACGAATTATCAATTTCATATCTTCTCAGAACGCTGGACCGATTTACCTATAAAGTATTTTATATTCAATCTTCTTTTGATTATATTTTTTCAGCGATATGAATCAAAATTAGTTTACAGGCTATTTATAATTCCTTTTGGAATAATAATAGTCAACTTCTTAAAAGTTGGAATGATGGCAGACTGACAGTGGAAAAATAGTCTGGCGAATGGATCGCTGGATGATTGCGTGGATAGATGATTAGAGAAATGGGCGAATGAATGAAAGATAAAAAATTCTTTCATCTGGAGATAAGACTGGGTTAGGAATTATTTTAAAAGTCGATGAATAACACAAATAGTTTAATTTAATATCTATGGTTGGCCACTCGTATCTAAGGAAGGGTTTATACTAGAGCGGCTAGCTATTCTCCGTTGCAGACGTCTGTGGTTTACACTGCAACTTAGATTTTTGGGAGAGGTCGCGTTGCATAGCTTGAACAACAGTCTGAACAAGGCCAGGACGTTCTAACCCTCGGTCACGATGACTTGTGACTTCGTTATAGCACAACCACTGACAGCTCCCAAAGGTTCAATCAACCCAATTTTGCTCTCAAGATTTTGGTAATGTTTTCAGGAATTTTCGAAAGGTTCTGCACGCTGATATCGCCTGTTTCAAATCGTCTAATATCAAGAAGACACCTTCCTGAGAAATCAACCATGGTGAGAATCGAACCCGAGACTCACAGTCAGAAAGCAAGCGTTCTAGCAAATTGGCCACGTTAATAGATAAATAACTAAATGAACAAAAGAACGAATCAATTAAAAAATATGATAAAGTGTTTTATATATTCATGGATAAAAACAAAGTTCGATCGAAATCTAAGAATCGGGAAAAGCAATGCGTAGTTTTGTGTTGCATTATGCAAATATATTCAAATTTATTCATAACGACTGAATAATTCTCCACATTTCTTGAATAGAATTTATCGAATTATCTCTTTACCGTTAAAGATTTTTGTGTTAATCCTTTGCTTATTTTATCAAACATTCATCGACAGTTGATGGTAATGATGATTGCAACCGTTTTCATACAGGAAACATTCAGCGTTCGTTCACCAAAAACTTAGCATTAATGTCGGTTGAAATTTATAAAACCGTTTATTATTAAAACAATTTTTTAAAAAAAATACATTTTTCAGTTCCACTATCTCCTTTCGGTGTGACGGGGTGTTCCCTTTCACATATTTGGTTTATAGTAGGTGTGGAAAGTCAACAATTTGATGATATTGAAATTTTCTTTTGAAATTCACACGCTACTCGTTCTATCGTTGTTGATGTTAGAAGTCTTTCTTTCATCGGCATTCGATAAGATCTGGTGAAGTATTGTCACACTTAAGACCCACAGAATTTATTCGATTGAAGCCATTTTTAATCAGTAATATGAGAAAACTGTTGTATATCGACGCCAGTTTAGACTAGTTGGATGCCACGAACGGCATCGATATAAGAGGATACGTTGAAAATTTTATCAAAATCGTTTTCTAAGCATACATTTAAACATACATCCATTTGAACGATCGAATAGTGTTTAATTAATAGGAAATTGACTTTGAGTTTGTTTTTTTTTTGCTGCAGATGTCAGAACGCTAAGAGAAGGATTTGTCAATCAATTCGGAAATTGAAATTCGGATTCGATTGAAAAGGGCCAATAGCATCTTAATATTTTGTAATTGCAGTTGTTGCTGCTTAACTGATTCCAAAAGATTTGAATAAATGAATCACGGAACATTTCAACAAATCAGAATGCACAAAATATCACTCAATTAAAGTGACAAAAAGAGAGAATTATAAAGTTAAAAATTCGTTGAAAACTGAACTGCATTATCTCGAGGAATGTTGTTTGCTTAAAACATTTCCTTTAAATTTCCGTGCGAGATGAAATTATTTTTTCTATTTTGTATTATCTAAGAAAAAAAGATCGTAAATTTGCACCAGTGATGATTATGTCGTTATTCAAATGGTACCTTTCAAAAAGTCGTTTCAATATTGGAATTCAGTATTGATCTGCTCGCGGTAAAAGATTAAATTCCACTTAAATGTGACGATAAGCGGATTTACATTAAATTTCATGATTTCATTAATATAAATGCGTGTGTTTGAGTTCGCATTTCAATTAAATACGATTTTCTTCATATATATATATATATATATATATATATATATATATATACGGAATTTTACGATATCCACTACGAAATGGACTAACTTCGACATATTTTAAATTTATTTGTTTAAACATTTTTATGTATATTCGTATTTGAGTAGATACTAAATATACAGGATTCAAACTCACATCCCCTAGCAGAAACTGATAATTGGGCTAACGTGCCTTAAACCGATCGTTCACAACGAACTTACAGTCAAAAGGCATCATTTCGGGCTTTATTTCACTGTAAGTTCTTTGCGGTCGCGAGCGGTGTAAGAGAGGTCAGATCAAATAGCGGTAACCCTACGAGACACAGTTTCGAATCTTGCCGTAGGATGCAAATTATTCAAACAAGATTTCTCGATTATTCAAACCGGTAGATATAAATAAATATACTGTTTAATCATAAATAACAGAGTATCTACTCAAATATGAGTATCCATTAAAAATAAAGTTTAAACAAATTATATATATATATATATATATATATATATATATATATTGATTGATTGATTGATTGATTGATTGTTGAATTACTTAGTTTTTGGTCATAATAAAATTAGACCAGTGCATATTTCTATTAAAAAGTGTTCAATATAATTATATTGTAGAACTTTGAAATATTTTCCATTTGTAAACGAGTTATTATGCGACCCAGGTTTCTACTATGAGTGGTGTCGTCAGGCGATATATTTTGGGTAGATGCTACTCAGATCTCCCTTACTAGTTTTGATAGTGTCCAAAAGCTTATCTGAGACCTTGAAGGAGAACAATTATTTTTTTATCTGCCTACCACTTCCTCGTTGGCGTGATGTGAAGAGAGTCTTTCATTGCAGTAGCGCTACTCCCATGGAAAGTGCTCGGACGCACTGCATTTCTAGGTGCCTCCAGGTCTGATTTTCACGGTTATGACCCGACATGTCACTTACATAGTAGCAAACCACCCACATTTCCTCCGTATTCATTCGGCGAGAAATCATTACCACTCAAACAGCTTCATCTGGCTCTGGAAAGGATGCTTCTCCGATCAGAACAATTTTGATCTGTTCAACCGTTATCTTCCACTCCTATCCATATAAACTACGCCTTAACCTAACGATTTCCTGCGAATGGCCCCGGATCTGGTAAATATATATATTGTCAGACAGGTTTATGTACTTCATGAGCTTTTCTATAGCTCCACTATATAGAGAGAATTGAATACTTCATTATTAGATAGGTGCATTTCATTATTTTTTTCTATCTCCAACATATATAGATAGATAAGTTTTTGATTTGTTTTACTCTATTTCTTCATATACCTATATATATGAAATAACGATGTATATGTTTTACATATCAGTAACAATATTGAGGAACATGTATGAAAAGTGGCGTTTCGTCCCTGTAGATGTCATTCGACTAAGTTCGTTATGTTGGTGCAACTAAGCATACCCACGAATCAGGGATGCTAAGGGTTTTTAATATAGCCAATTTCATTTAGATTATTTTATTTAATTATTTACCATCACTTTGGTTAGTATCTATCCTCACACTGTGATAATACAAGTTCTGCTAGGAATGGTGAAATGTTGCATGATCTCGGACTCATATTTGCTGTAAATGACTTTGCGATCAAGGTACTCGATAGACATTTTCGAGGTAATTTATTCTCATTTAATCAGAGTAGAAATTTTTATGTCAAAATTGTGGTCAAGCTTTCTTTCTCTCTCTTTCTCGCTTTCTCTTTTTCTCTTCCTTTATATATATATATAAGTAAAAGTTTGTCACATAGCTGATTGATGTTTTTCTTCAGCATCTCAACTCCAGAGTTTCGTAGGCGAGTTTTTCCTTCCACTCTTCAGAGTTTTATCGCAATTTATTGTTAATATTTCAAAGTTTTTGCTTTTATATATTGTTGTGGTTTGTTCATGTGTCTGAGTCTAAACTCGTGTACGTATTTCCTGCACATATTTCCTCGTATATTTTGCAGGTGTTGGCTGTCATAGTCATTTTTCGTTGCGTTTTAACGTTTTTTTTTATTTCTTTTTCTCTATCATCCTTTTTTCCTCTGGAATTTTATGTGTTGATTTATTGTTATTGGTAAGTATCATCATTTTTTATGTTTGAATGTTTAATGCTTGTATATACGTGCATACGCACACATACATACACATATGCATATATATATATATATATATATATATATATATATACGCATCGCATATGTGTATGCACGCACAGATGCACATGTATACGCACACATATACATGCTTTTGTGTTATAATAACTGTTAGATGCAGAATTTGGATTGTTATTATTTTGCTATTTATTTTGTTTGTTAGTTTTAATATTTTTATATTTATTTTGATTAGTGTATTAAGTTGTAAATAAAGTATTTCTTTGTTTATGTGCCTGCCTTTAGCTATTTTTCCTTGTTTAAAAGTTTTTTGGGTTTTTTTTTTTCAAAACTGATTATTGTCGAGGCAAAATTTAAAATTTCTGTTAATATTATTTTTTGAGGTTGCTCTTTTTATGATATCTCATTTTATTTTGTGGAAGATAAAATGTTAATAGCAAAAAGTTAGGTTAATAAAAAAAAATGTGGTTTATATTATATTTATTTCGTTTGTTTATCTATTAACAGTTTGTTATATTTATTTTGTTTGTCTTGGTTTGATTAGTATTTAGGTGGCAATATACGTATTTATTTATGCGACTACATTTACCCACTATTTCATCTTTCTTGTTTAGGAGTTTATTTTGATTTTTCAAAGTAATTCTTGCTACTTTTTTCATCTAAGCATAATTTGCAATTTCTACTATTGATAGTGTATGGGGTTGCTTTTTGTATTTTAGTGTTTTTTTTTTGTTTTTTGTTTTTTTTTTTCAGGCTCAATATGTATCTTCGTAGGGTTGTATTGTTCGTGTATTTTTCTGTTTTTAAACGTCATTTTGTTGTTATTATATCTTTCTTTCAATGTGTTTTCTGTGGCGACTATCTAGATTTTTCTTTTGTTAATATTATTTGTTACGAAAGCTTTGTATGTTATCCAAAAGTGAACGGATTTTTGTTAAGGCAACTACATTGTTTGGTGTTATTTTGTTGGTTCTTATTGTTGTAACTGTTATTTAGTTGTGAATTTTTATTGTGTTTATTTATTCATTTCTTAATACCATCCATGCAGCTGTAACTGATTTTGGTTGTATTTTTGCTGATGATATCTGATAATTTGCTTATAATTTTTTTTTCAATTATTTTAAAAAATATTTATCTTATTCTGTTTTTATTGTGTTGTTTGAGGGGGTTTGAACCAGATTAAATGTATTTATCTGTTGTTTTTGTTTGAATTGTTTTATTTTTAGACTTCTAGTTTGTTTAACTACCAGTTTATTCTTGTTGATTCCTATATTATTTTGTTCTTTCTCATTGAATATATTGGGGCTGCTAGAATTTGTTTGTATTTATTTATAGATATAGGTATTTTCTTGAATACGTTATGGGGTTGGTTGGAGTCATTGTTAATGTATATTGAATTGTTGCTTACTTTTCTATATGTTTTGTTGGTTCCCTTGTTTAGATCAAATGTTATATCCAATAAATTTACTTATTTGTATCTGCTATAAATGTTAGTGTTTTGAAGTTTTTTTACTATTTGTTTTCTTATTTTTACGGTAGTTCTACCGTTACAGTTTCTGAGGAATAATAAGTCATTCTCCCTGTAAACCTATGCATTTTTAGTACAAGTTTCCGTCTTCATTAGATTATTCGCTCCCATATATATTATTTGAAACCAAAAAAGTTGAGTCATCAAACGAGAGATAACAATTACTTTTTAAATAGTCATTTTATTGGTTTCCTGTCCCTCTTAGAGGCCAGTAAAATTTTTTAATCTAACTGTTTTCAAAAGCATTGTAAATAATAGTGCTAACATGTAAGGATTGTATCAACAAAACTTAGGAACTCCAGACACAGGAAAATATGGATATCTGTAATTACGCTTTGATAATAAACTTTCATTCTAATCTAACTACTAAAGGATGAACACAAAATGTAATATATTACCTTGACCAACAAAAATATGACTGACAAAAATATATTCCGGTCGCGGATGTTGGCGGTGAAGTATAATAACAAAATTTTGAAAAGTAATCGCCGAAAAAGATACGATTGACATCAAAAGCAAAAATATAAGGTGACAACAAACACGTGAAAGGTAATAGCTGACAAAGATGCGATTGATATCTATTCAGCAACAGCCTGAAAGAGCAAGGGCGTGTGGGAGTTTTGGGTTATATTGGTCTGGGGTTTCTGGTAAAAAATAATAGAACACACAGAGAAAAAGAACAAAGAACTCCCGCTGGTTGACGATTCCCCGACAGTTTCTGTGTGTGCTCGATATCTGTCTGGCTACACTCCTACCCCACTCAATTGTCAACGACGAAGAATGAAAGTATACGTTTGTATCTTTATGTATACGTGTTCCTCGTTGTATTTTAAGACGATCGTTGTTCGTCGAGAGCCACAACCAGGTAATATAGTTAACAAAAATAGCGATATTAGTCTTCTGTTTAATGAACGGTACAAAATGAAAACTAATCAACCAGAAGCTAATCGGCCTACTGTTTTGATTTTGGGGGATTCAACCAACGGATGTGCGTTGTGGTGCTGTAAATATGGGCTAAACGAGAAATCTGAGAGCCGAGTTCGAATTCCATTTGAACTGTTTGCTTTTACTTGCGCCCTAATAACCTTGGCAGAAGTATTAATCCACCGCTTCTCCCAACAGCTATGGGATAAATAGCATTACAACTTGTGTTCTATAGCCTTGGTTGGTCACCAGTCCACCGCAGAAAATAATGGCAACATACTTCGAAAAAATCTTCTGCTCATTCAGTCATGTCTCTTCCATGATTAACTTAATCGCCCAAGTACTTAACTGGCCAACGCTTCAGCAAAGGTTCAAACTCCATCTAGTGTATAATCATACGTTTCTTGTCTCATGATGTTCAGCTCAGTTGTACTCATTATTAATTGTTAACAAAAACACTTTAGATTAGTCTAAAGTTTATACCGACAAATTTATATTTCTTGGGCTATTAACGACCAAAACCTTAACAACATAAGGTACGCAAATGAAACAGTGTTGGCGGCAGACACAAAAAGAAAACTACAAAAAACTTTTATAGAAGGTAGTGATGGAAATAGAAAAGAAAGGATTAAAAATCAATTCCAAGAAGACAAACATAGTTGTTCACAAAATAAAAAGACTAACATAATAATAACAAATTTTCGATGCCAGAATTAAACAAGCACAATAATTTATATATATGAGAATTGTTTTAACAAAAGAATGAAAGTTTAACATCGAATTCTAAAGGTGCATTGGGATAGCAAAAGATGCTTTCCAAAAGCTAAGCAATGTATTAAGAAAAAATATAATTTCGTTGAAAATAAAAAAACAAAAGTGCTGAACTCTTATATAATATAAATTCAATGATACAGCATTGAATGAAGGAGAATAACAAAAACGACTCTCTTGAATATAATCAGAAAGTGATAACTTAAACTATTAGGATACATAAAGAGAAAAGAGTACTTGGAGAATTCGATACTCATAGTTATTATTGAAGACAAGAAGAATAAAAATGAAACGACGTGTAAATTACTTAACGAGCTTCTGTAAATGAATGACATAACAGGGACTGGAAATTATAGTAAGGAAGCAAACATTAGTTAAACTCAAAAATGATAAGAAGTTGTGAATAGCCATATTCTCTTATGTCTTGAAGCCATGCGGCACATAAAATAAGGACATGCAATAAAAAAGCAATTGAATTTCATTAAAATATTCTTGAAATATTTTTACATTGATACATTTCAAGATTTCGCATTCAAATATTTGCCTAAACTCTTTATCGACTATGAATATACATTTCAGTCGCAAAGACGATTTGTTACAAGCTGATCTGAGTGAAGGCCAAATTGTGCAAAGCTAATATTTTTTTTATTTCAAGTGTTAGATTACTCCTCCTTATCTTAAGAGAAAGAAACGTAATTTTACAGCCGTATAAAAGCTTTTTCTCCCACGATCTGTCACATTTCGATTGCATCTACTAGGGCAACTTAGTATAAATATTACCTTACAGACATAAGAATCTTCATAAAAAGTAAACTTTGCAAAAGGTTGTTATTTCGTGAATACTACACTCGTTTGTGAATGGATACATAAAAATGTGACTTACTAAAATGATAAAGAAAAGAGTGAAAATTATATTAGAGATAATGTAACTGCTAAAAGCGTCATTAAATTGATTAAATAAATGATGCATTAAAATATCACATAGCTAAGAGCGTATGCTTCTTTCAACTCTGATAAACGAGACAAGCAACATATCTTTTTACACTGAGATAGATAAATAGATGGATAGATAGTGAATAAGAAAAAAAGAAAGAAAGAAGATATAGTAAATAATTAAGAATGAAAACAAAAAAAGATAGATAGATAGATAGATAGATAGATAGATAGATAGATAGATAGATAGATAGATAGAAACTCGTTTCCGAATGTATGGATTAGGCAGAAGTCGTTTGGGTATAAAAAGTGTATTTGAGATTTCAGTTTTCATCATTATTTTCACAAATAATTCTAAGAGTATGAATTTAGATAAGATGAGCTACACACAGCCACATGTGATCTTTTCTTAATTCTAACGCAGAATATATATAGATGCAAAATCCCACCTGGCGGAAAATATTCGTATGAAGTTACAGTCATTAAGGAATCTAAAGTGAACAGAGTGCATGAACCGGATCGCTTCCACGAAATTCTTAGTTAAGGCGGAAGGAGAAGCCATTTCTTAAGTCAGAAAATCTCCTTTCTAAAAAGAGAAATTAAAAAATGAAACTTTTCTCTTAATGAAGTCTCCATGTTTTTGTTTATTCTTTTTAAAAGGTTGGAAATTTTGGTTAAATAATGTTGTTTTGCTCTGCACCTTCCGGACTGTGGGCCATAAAAACATTTTTAACCAAAATTTAGAAGATTTTAGCATCTTTTTGTGGTGAAAAATACATTATTGGATTTTAATTAAACTTTCAAACATTAATAAAATTATCTGACATTTTTTTCTTTTTAGGAAATTTTATTTTATATCTATTAACACCGCATTTATTTCACTTTAAGAAATTTCGCGAAGTTATTTTTTTGTTCTGTATAATGTGTATACATATATTAGTTATACGCTAAAATTCTAGAAGAATGTAAATCATCAATTTGTGTTTGTCAACCTGGCTACCCAGTTACCGAAAATTTACTTTAGATTGTAAAAAGAGATACATTAAAACTAAAACATTATTTCACTAAAACAGCTTTTAGTTGCTTTTATATGAAATATATTATATAGACACTGTGGTATTAAAAAATCGATGAATAATGAATTTTTGTAAGAATTGTTTTCAATTTTTCCAAATTTTCATTAGAATAGTTTTATGAAGTTTTAAATCTTTTAAAATTATGCATTAATTTGTATGGATTAGTTGATTTTGTTATTAAGAAAAACTATATTCATTGATTATCATTGCAAAAGCTTACTACAATTAAGCAAACTCTGTATTTTAAAAAGAATTTTGAATTTTTACGCCTGTATAGCCATGCCGGTTTTTGTAAATTCGACATTATCACAAAATAATTGCGGTAATTGTAATTAATTGTAAATTCAAAGTACATAAAATTCAGTAAATTATTAGATTATAGACAATATTTTCATATTTTTTATTTCTGACTAGTTAAACAAATATATCAAAATGGTGTCCACGTGATTTTCCTCAAGTAGTTTTACAGATACTACCCCCATATAAAAAAAGAGTTAAATTTTCGGTTATCAATCAAGTGATTTAGCTGCTACCAGGTTTAAAAGGCTATCGCCGTTTTAAAAATGCATTACTGCGATATTTTTAACTAAAATTAATATCTCTTTCAAATGAGATTAAAATTTAAATCAGGCATTTTATTTTATTTTTATTTTTTGTTCTAAAGTCTGGAAATATATTAATGCCTAGTTTAAAATGTAATTGAGTTTTGTAATGTAAAATATTTAACAGTGTTATAATTCCTCCCTTACCTCATCTTGGACCACGTGCTGTTAAATTTCATGTTGGCAAATTATGCATTGGCCGGAATTATCTAAATAAAACAGAAGGTCGCTTTGAGAAACTCCGAGATTTCAAAGAAAATATCAATCTTCTGTTTACTTGAAAGGATATGCCTATGTCATCTGTAAACGAAATGCTTTCTCTTTTGCTAGTTAGGAGTAATTAGTGGAATTGACATATTTTTCTTTACATGATTAGTTATTTGAACTTATACTAAGTATATACTTAATATTTATATTTTTATTGCCCTGTTTTTTAACTGGATGTTAGCAACCCAGACGTTTAAAAAAATTAAACCTACAAAGGGTGGAAGAACTCTTCATGAATCAACGGTCAGTTAATTAGAGGTGGTGCTTAAAAAAATCACCGTGGAGATGGCAACAGGATACCACTCCACTATCTATCCTGCGTATAATCAAGGCTGTAAAACATAAATATATCAAACCTAACAGCGTGAAAGGGGTCGCTGCCAAAGAGCAATTCCTCGCCCCGTAAGGACCGACATGGGCAACAGGTGTCACCTGACCGTCATCCAGCGACTGTTAGCAACAACGGCGTAAAGGAGAAACTTTTTCACAAAATCTGTCCCTCACCTCAGGAAGGAACGATATGAGCAACAGGTATCTCTGGACGGTTACTCTGCGACTGTGCGCAACAAAGAAAGGATTACCTTAGGGACATGGAAAGTCAGGACGCTAAATAAGTGTGAACAGCTAGAGAATGTCAAGCAGGAGATGAACAGACTGAACATTAATATTCTGGGAATATGCGAAACCAGATGGCCAAATAATGGAGATTTCATCAGTGACAACCATGGAATAATATACCCAGGAGGAAAACATAACGAAAAAGGTGTCGGCTTAATACTGAACAAAGAAATGAAGAAATGTGTTTTGGGATACTACCAGTTCTCCGAAAGAGTTATCCTGGTCAAATTGAATAGGAGACCGTTCAACATAGCAATTGTAGTCGTCTATGCACCAACAACACAAAACACTGAGGAAGAAATACAATCTTTTTACTCCATTCTAGAAAATGCCAAGGCTCAGTGTAAAAGCCATAACATCAGAATCATCATGGGATATCATGCCAAGGTAGGAGAGAGAATGTATGACAACTGGCAACTTTGGTTTAGTAATCCGCAACGAACGAGGAAAAAAATGGGTCCAATGGTGCACAGCAAATGACCAAGTAATAACTAGCACATGGTTTCAAGAACACCCACGACATCTATGGACAGGGAGAAGCCCACGAGATGACACAAAAAACAAATAGACTACATAACCATGTACAGGAGAATCAGAAATGCAGTGGTTCAAAGCAAAGCCTATCCAGACGCCGACGATGAAAGCGACCACGTTCCAGTCATCTGCAAACTAAGGGAGAAACTACGGAGATTGAAGAAGCCTAGTGCAGCATCAAAACTGAAATACAACACGCTCGTGAATGACCACAACCTACAGAATACACTAACGTCGTGAAAATCAAATACAAAGAACAAATTGGAAAGAGATACTCGAAATGGGACTCGCTAAAAGAAGCAATGGTGACATCAGCAAACAACATTGCTCCAAAGAAAATCAGGCACAAAAGAAAAAACGAGTGGATGACTAAAGAGATTCATGACATGATGCAAAGGAGGCAGAAAATGATATCAAGACATGGAATGGAGTACATGAAACGACACAAGGAAATAAGAAGAAACTGCAGACAGGCTAGACAGGAATCGCTCAATGACAAATATGCGGAAATAGAGAGATTGCGCAGGAATAATAAAGCAGACATGAATAAGGAAATAAAAGAACTGACAGGAAAAAAACCTACTCTTCAACAGGGTGTATAAAACCAAGGATGGAACAATCATATTGGAGAAAGAGGAAATACTCCAACGATGGGAAGAATGTATAAAAGATCTTTTTAACGACAAGAGAGAGCAACCGATAATACACAAAGATGAGGCCGGACCGGAAATATAAAAGTCTGAAGCGGAATCTGCAATAGCTAAACTGAATAGAAACAAAGCAGCGGGACCAGACGGCATAGTCATAGAGCTGCTGATAGCCCTGGAAGAATTTGACATAGAGAAAATTACAGAAATAATAAATTAAATTTATAATAGTGGTGTAATACCAGATGTCCTCAGCAAGTGGATCTTCATAGCTCTGTCTAAGAAGCAAGGAGCAAACGAGTGCAAACTCTACAGAACCATCAGTTTAATGAGGCATATAACAAAATTGATCGTCCGAGTCCTGATGAATAGAGCGAGAAGCAGAATCAGGCCAGAGATAGGACAAAAACAGTGCAGTTTCGTCAAAGACACTGGAACAAGGAAGGCCATATTTATGATTAGGATGCTCTCTGAAAGGGCTAAACAAATGAAGAAGGACTTATACTTGTGATTTATTGATTATGCGAAGGCGTTTGACAAAATACGCCACAAAGAACTGATGGAGATGCTCGGCAGCCTGGACATATTTGGAAAAGACTTGAGAGTAATCAAGAATCTTTACTAGCAGCAAACCGCTTGTACAATGACAGGTAATAAATTGAGTAGATATATAAAGATAGAAAGGGGCGTAAGACAAGGATGTGTCTTTTCACCGGGTCTGTTCAACTTGTACAGCGAGAATATTTTAAGAACCCTAGAAGTTATGCCTGAATTCGTCATCGGAGGCCACATCTTAAACAATCTTAGGCACGCAGATGATACAATGCTATAGGAAAGCAGAAAAAAAACCACAAGACCTCCTACAGAAGGTAGCTGAAGAGATTGACAAGAAAGGTCTACAAATAAACTGCAAGAAAACCGAATGCATGGTCATCAGTAAAAAAGGCAGCCCAATATACCAAATACAAGTCGGGGATACTAAAATTAAGCAGATACAAAAATTTAAATACCTAGGAAGCGTTATAACAGAAGACGGAAAGTGTGACACAGAGATCCGAAGCTGAACTGGCATGGCGAAGGAAGCATTCCAGAAGTTGAGTAAAGTATTAAGAGACAAGAAAATTTTGCTAGAAACAAAAAAGAGAGTACGGGATTGCTACGTGATGTCAGTTCTTCAATATGACAGGGAATGCTGGACAATATCATCAAAGATGAAGGAAAAAATTGAAGCAACTGAAATGTGGTTCTACAAAAGGATGTTGCGAATATCATGGATCGAGCATGTGAACAATGATGAGGTTTTGGAAATGATGGAAACGAAAAGGAAATTAATACTGAGCATCAGGAAGAGACAGTTGAAGTGCCTGGGACATGCAATGAGGAAAGAGAGCTTAGAGAACCTGATACTAACAGGCCAGATAGCGGGAAAAAGAGACAGAGGAAAGCAGCGGATAATATATTTGAAAGGCTTAATCAGATGAATGATAGAACGAAAGTTGTATGGTGTAACAAGAGAAGGCGTGCTGAGAGCCACCAAAGATAGGAAGACGTTGAAATCACGATTCCCTATGTCAGAAAGGGACAGGGCACATAGAAGAAAAAGAACGTTCCTCAAATAAAGGTTCAGAATATTATTTTTAATGTTGAAAGACTTTTTATAAAGATAATTATATTGCGCTCACTGATGACTAAGATAAGAGATTTTTAGCGATTAAAACTCCCTCCAGTCAATTTAAATTAGTTTGTTTATAAAGCATTTTTCTTATTGAAAATATTCAAGTTACTCTATTAACTTATAATCAAAGCTAAAACAAAAGCTTCAATAAAGGTTTTTCATTTTAAAAAAATAATTTTAAACCTTAGGTAGCACGTTTCTTTGGGGGTATATATATATATATATATATATATATATATATATATATATAAAGGAAAACTATTAATTTTCGATGTTTAATACGTTATACTACCTGATGATGATGTATTGAACACCGAAATGTAATTGCTTTTGAGTTTCTGTCTGCTATTATTATAACAATAATAATAACTATATATATGTATGTGTGCGCGTGTGTGTCTGTGTTGTTTTTATGTTTCAAAACTTATTGAAATTCCTTTAATGATAATTCAAATCGAAAACAAAAAAGTTTAAGCATATTAGACTTTTTTTAATTTAAATCTTCGGAGAGTTACAACATAAATCATAACATTTCTTTTTTCAAATATTTAATTACTCTTCTATCACCTAATTCTGATGTTTCGCTAAAACACAATTGCTAACAAGATCGCACCCTGCTGCCCCAGAAAATGGCTAGAGATTCTAATCAGACACTTGTAACTACACCACATGAATGAACTAGACGCATGTTAAATATTTTTATTCCCATATTAAAATGGATTTATTTCTTAATAAATTTTGAATGTAAACACTGTTTGAGTTTGAGTTTTCTTTAACGGCATATCAACCTCTGTGGGTTATTTAATGCTATAAAAGTAGGGTTTTAAGGTATTTTTAATGTATAGTGAGAAGGTTGATTTAGTCAGATTTTGATGAATTTTATTTTTATTTTAGAAAACTGAAGATATCTTCTAGATTTGTATTTCAAAATGTATTGCTGGTAATAATTTTTCCTTCAAAAATACATTATGGCAATATTTTTTTCCTTCAAAAATGTACTGTTCGTATTATTTTTCCTTTAAAAATGTATATTTTTCTATAAAATTCTATTTTTATGTATGTATTTCTAAAAAAAGTATATTTTTAACTTTCATAGTGTTTTAACCCCAGTTTGGTGGTTAACTATTTGCCCATAGTTGGGACCATAACAGATGTTACCACCGCAAGTCAGGATGAACCTGGGAACAACAGCAATTAAGAGGCGGTTTCAGGCTCTTCACAACCTCCCAATCAGAGATGCCTTGCTGCCGAATGTAGTTTGTAAACACTGTATGATTACGCTTACCTTTAATAATATCTTAAACCATTTGGCTTGAAAGTATCTAATTAAAGAGTTATTAATTAAATGTTATTTACTAAAAATAACGAGCTTCTAGGATTGACACTATTTATTTTTCTGTAATTAAAATTAATGATTGATTATATATATATATATAAATGATTGATTTGATGTCATAAGATATTGATTTTTTAAAGTAGTTCTGAGAATAGACAAGTAAATCTTATTAAGTTTTGATTGTTCTAGTTTCATGTGAAATGCCATGGACGAAATAAAGGTTACGGTTCGAAATATCAACGTATATCATAGTGTTTGTAACTTGACTTTTACTTTTCTGTATGCTATCCTTACAATTAACAGATACGTTTAATATCACACAGTTATCCTGTTTTATTGCATTCTCCGCCAGTTTTCCTAACATAAGAAGGCAGAGACTTTTTATGTGTTTGCATCCCTTGAATCTTGCGTATGTCCTTTTTATATCATTTTAAACCGATACCTCTTTTTAGCTATCTAAACTTTAATTATAAACCATAATCTTGCAAAGGTAAAATTTCCAAAATTTCTAATATGAAGAAAATACACAACTTAACCAAAAGGTACATAAAAAGTACATATAAATGAATATCAGAATCAACTGATAGCAGAAGGATGCGGGTTAAACTTGATTTTAATCTAATTATTTTGTATTAAATTGATTGAGTGATTCTTTTATTTATTCATTTTTTAAGCAAAATCTACCTTTTGCAGGTTATTTAAACCAGAGAGTATTTTTATATTGTAAGAAAGTTTTGAAGATAATAATGATTTTCTTAAACCAGTTACTCATAGTTGGGCCAAGAATAGATAGATTCATACTTTTCCCTATGTTATTTGCGCCTGAGGAAATATAACGAAAACTACTGGAAATAGAACTCATCTCTCCGACTTCCAACTCCGAATATATTAATGATTACAGAACCTGGAATTCCCAACTGGTCACCCATTTAGGTACTGGCTGGGTTTGACGTTGCTTAACTTCGGTAACTGCACGGGAACCGATGTTTCAACATGATATGGTCGTAGGCTGTACTGTTTTGAAAATGTAGATATGTTTTATTACAACATGAATGATTATGTTCGTATTGGTGTTGATTTGTTTTGTCATTACTAATATGATATTTCTTTCTTCTTTTTCAGGTAAGTGGCATATTTTTTGATTTCCAACTAAAACGAGGTAAGTTTAGTCAATATACTTTTTAAGTGTATAATGATAAAAGACATTGCATGAATTGGAGATTTATCGCACATCGATTGATGTGACAACACATTTTCAAAATCCTGGTTAACACGCAAATGTTCAATTATCTTATGAAACGGCAGAACCCGATTCTTGTTCAAACCTTTCAGAAAATATATTATTTTCCGAGGTAGAGGAACATTCTGTTTTTTCTATGTGTTAGCGTTTATCTAAGTTTTAATCTACTTAGGTTTTATAATTAGATTGTTCTTCGTTTACAAGAATCGATAAGTTAACTTGCATTACAAACTAAGGCCACAACCACTGAATAATTCATGCAAGGTGTATTTTAGCTGATACGAACATTCGTCTTTGTCTTTCAAAATTTCATTATATAATAGTTTGATCGTATATGTCTTCTGGGTAATTTTATTTATACAAGTTTTTACAGATATTCTTTGTATGCCACCGTCTTATGAAAATTCAAGGTATTTTGATACTAAAAATATATTTTTATATCAATGATTTTGCTGCACGAAACGACATTATAGTAATTATATGTGTTTAGGTAGGCAACACTGTCTATTCTTAAACAGTGAATTTAAAGTCTCCCAGCCTAGATCATCAAATATTTAATTAAAAGACATGCCCCTCTCCCCTCGAAATCAAACCTGCATTCTCTTTTTTCTGGGAAACTATTTTTAGTTTGGTGTGCTGGTATAGTTCCAACCATGGAGTTACTAATAGCAAAAATAGGTTCATTTATGGTTCATTTATCTTTTTAAAGAAATATACATATTTCCTTGATATTTTTTATGTTTATATCTTCTAATTTATATTTTCACACGTGAAACATAACCAAAATAATTGAAGCAATTAAGGGATTTCTTTTTAATACGACTATATTATTTTATTATTATAAATGTTATAAAATAACTTTTATATTACTAAGAAATATTGTCAGCTTGAAAATTAATTTATTAGAATACCCTGATTTTAAATCGGTTTAAAATGCTTATTATATTCTAACGACGGTTCATAAATGATGGTCAATAAACTTATATGATAAATATTGAAAAACATAAAACCTAAATATATGAGATTTAACACAAAAATATTTCTGTAAATCAGCTTATTTTAAAAGGAAAAGCTAGATATTGTTACCGCGTCTCTCGTTTTTAAATTTACTTAATCTCATTGACGCCAACGCGAATATATTGCGTATTAGCTCTAATATCCTTTTAGTGTATATACATTTAAAAGATTGAAGTTTAACAAATTCTTAACCGAAGAAGATATAGCCTTTAGATAATTGCATTTAATCAGTTTGAACATACGGAATTGAATCGCATATAATCTTGAAGTATAACGTCACTGAAATTGAAAAGTATATTAATGTGAAATCATATATGTTCTTTTTCACAAATCCAATCCAAGAGATGACTTTCAGGAAACTCTAGGAGTACTATCTCTGCGATATTCCAAATTATTTTACTAGAATTACTAACCGCAATTTATACGATGCAATATCCTTGAGGCCAGAAGTAAATTAACATGTAAAAATACCTGCATTTTTGCTGTTAGAAATTATATTTTTGTCAATATATTAGAGTTATCTTTATTCTTTTAACATAAAATTTAACTTTTTCTACCACTAGGCTTCAGAGATGTCTGTTTTGTTTATCATTTTCTAAAAGAAAGATTTTACCTAAACATTGTACGAGTTATATGTTGATGACTAAAATATATTACATATAAAACTACTTATGGTTATAATTAAGAAAAGCAAAAATAACCCGAAATATTTTTCTTTTTTATATTTTTTTTTTTTGTGATTTTTGTGTATAATTTCACCCCAAGCAAACCGATAATGTCACTAAGACGCAAGATATTTCGTAAGAAAATAAGAATAATTCAGGGAAAAGAACTAAAAACACAGTCTAAAAGAGGAAGCAGGAGATAAAACTCGACTTCTGTTTAAAAAAATGTGTTTTCGATTAAGTAATATTTATAATTTGTTATGGGCGCCAGATTTCGCTACCAGCTTCTCAAGTCTCCCGGAAATCGCGTTAACTGATTTCACCATGAACTCTTCTGGTATAAAATACATAACCTCTTGTATTCAAACTTCACGTTCTTCTAAAGTCTTAGTTTGGTATAGTAGACTTGCTTCTTTAACCAACTCCCCCCACCACCAAAAGTTACAGAGTGTTAAGTCAGGACCTCTGGCTGGACACTCATACATAACATAGGGAGTTATTTTTCAATCAACCTGGATATATATATATATATATATATACACACACTACCGACCATAAGTTTGGGACCAATTAGATTTATTCTCTAAGAGAAAGAAAGAACAAATTTTATGTCTTAGAAGAATAAATATAGATATGTTTCATTGTTGCCCATGATTGTACAATAATTAAAACCAAAATTAACATAGAGAAATTTCAAATTTAATTAAAGTTAATTCATATTTTCTTTTCATCAAAGAAACCACCACAAGCCTTTATTACTGCAGAACAAATTCTTGGCATTCTTTCTAATAACTTATAAAAATAAGTTGGTGAAAGTGTAATTCTAAGAATCCTGCAAGCATTTAAATAACATTTGTTCATTTTTAGTTAGTTCATTTTGAACTGTACGATCGGTTTCACCCCTTATTCTTATTCTTCTTTAATAGTGGTTTCTTAACTGCTACACAGCCTTTAAGCCCAGGAGAATGAAGTCGTCTCTTAACAGTAGTAAAAGATACTGGATGTTGCCGAGTAGAATTCATTTCAATTGTTAATTCCGGAGCGCTTTTTCTTCTATTCCACTTGCTAGATATGATCAAGTGCCTATCCTCTACAATTGATGTAACTCTGGGCCAACCAGATCTTTTTCTGTCAATATTTAACTCAGTTTCTCCAAGTAGTCGAAAGCAATAATGCACGCCATTTTTTGATAGGCTCAAATTTTTTGTTGATAACACGTTCAGAATATCCTTCTTTCGAAAGAATTTCAACCTGAGTTTTCATTTCAATGCTAACCTGTTTCTTCCTTACCATTTATACCGTATTAATATGGGTTACAAAAATAAATTATACCGTAATTATAATATCTGAATAAATCTGAATTTTCGGCAAAACTTTGAATACAGTAAGAGGAGTCATGTAGCAAACTGAGTAAATATTTACCTTACAGTTGAAAAGAATACTTTTTTTACTTGACATCTGCATAAGAATAACTAAAAATAAAAATTCAGCGAATTTAATTCTGCTAAAGATTTGTGTGAACCCAAACTTATGGTCGGTAGTATATATATATATATATATATATATATATATATATGTGTGTGTGTGTGTGTGTGTGTGTGTGTGTGTGTGTGTGTGTGTGTGTGTGTGTGTTTAATTACTCAATTTCTGGTTATAATAGCATTAGACCAGTGTACATTTGTACTTAAAAAGTGTTCAATACAATTATATTGTAGAACTTTTGAATATTTTCCATTTGTAAACGAGTTATTAGGCGACCTAGCTTTCTACCATGAGTGGTGTCTTCAGGCGATTTGCAAATAATTTTTTTTAGAAATGGAAATATATATCTATATATATATATATATATATACTATGTGCGTGGGGGCTTGGCTGTTGTTGCTTTCCACGCGCCATCAGTCTGCTTATTATCCGAGGTACTAAAAAACTTTCTGAATCTGACAGACTCAGGTGTTGATTTGTCTTATACTATATATTTATTAACATGTCATACAATCTCTGGTTTCGGACTTCTTAGCGATCTACTTGATTTTATTGCGAAAAGCATCAAAATGTACTAACACGTTTGTCCTTAACAAATAAATATTTGACGTCAAATAATTAAAGTAATGCATTCATTAGTTGCAGCAACACTGCGGCATTTGGCATACAATTGCACTGAAGCAAGAAGATTAAAAATGACACCTTATACTGAATGATTTCTGAGAAATCGTATTTCTTTGTGAGAATTATATCTCTGTAAGCATGTGTTCAAAATGCAGACATGGCGCTCCTTAAAAAACAGTTAAAAAGATGTACTTGGGTAAAAATAAATTGGATTTCATCTCATACTAAACGCACTGTAATCTAAAAATATAATCCCTAAAAATATGGACTTATTCTATCATAGATTTATAATATACACAGGATATTCTCTGATAAATCAGGAAAAGTTTTATCAGACTACTCCTTCTGACAAAAAAAGGTAGACAGTCATTTGGTACGAAAAAGCTCTGTCTGTCAATATTTTATGTAATTTTTCAAATTTCCGAATTAGCTGTTTTATGTTATCGGAAAATTTACCGAAGTTCGTATTTATTTTTATTTTATATTATTTTCTTCCCGAGTACTTCCGAATTTTCCTACATTCGTTTTTAAGGGTTGTTCTGTGTATATATGCACAACTGGTTTTTAATTTTGTCATATTCATGTTGGATGGAATCAATTTCAAATCACTAAAGATGACGTCATATAAACGATCAAATTGAAATTTTATGCATTTTCTTTATTGGGGGGGTTTGTTTTTGTTTTTTGTTTGATTTTAAAAACTTCAGTATAAAGTATCTTTTGGAGAAAGATACCTTATTTAATGTTGGGTGCTTCTCTTTTATTGAAACTGCCTCCAGAATTTGGAGTTTTGCTTTCCCATATATTGAAGTGTATTAAAAAATAAAACATGAACATCATCCGACCAAATATGGCAACAGTATTCAATATAGGAACGAATAGTAGATTTATAAATGTACAAAATGGAAATTTCCTAGCCCGACACAGTGACCCATTGAATGAACGACAAAATATTCGAAAGTATTTGGGAATATATATATATATATATATATATATATATATATATATATATATAAAATATTCAAAATTTATAACATAAGTATGTTATGTCATCACGAAACAGCTATTCTATTTCCAACTTCTTGTGTTGTACAAGACACAAGGAGTGTTGAAATGAAATAGCTACTTTGTCTTTATGTTATGACATACTCATGTTATAAATTTTGAAAATTATATGCGTGTGGGTGTATAGTGGAATATATATTTTGGCATAGAAGGACTGTGATTGTTATTCTAATAGTAAAAAGTGCAATATTTATTCGTTCGTGACAAAGTAGAATCCGAGATTGTATAAGTTCTTTCCAAATAAATATGAAAAATTTTAATTGTTGAAGTAGCGAGCAAGAAAATATGTTGATGTCTCCATGAATAGATAAAGACTGACAAGTGAGCCAGAATTTTCTCATGCATGCAAATGTGAGAAAATTAAATGAACATTCGTGATTGTGTTCCGTGCTACAGATATAAAAGTGTGCATGTGTGTCTATTCAGACATTAATGCTTATGAAAGATCAAATAATATATATATATATATATATATATATACAATCCAGTTATTCTTTTCATGCATATGTATGTAATTGCATGCAAATTTCATACTTAAAATATGCACATTTTATAAGATATGATATAGATGGAATTTATTTTATAATCATTTCACCCCAAGCAAGGTAGGACCACCACTGGTGCGCAGGGGGTCACAGTGAGAAAACAAGGTACAGGGGATTTCAAAGAAACAATAAGAGAAGAATGGGAATCCAGGAGATAAAAATTGCAATTGACAGTGCAGTTAAACTTTTGAATACTTGAGCTATCAGGGAAGCAAGCAAACGGTAAGGGATTCCGGAAATGGTAAGTGCAAGAAAAGAAACTGTTAGAACGAAGAGGCGGTTATATTTACTAGTAAAAGGGTGAAACTTTGATGTTAATCTAGTAGCACACATAAATACATGTGGCAAAGAAGCTCGTCAGAACAGTAGTTATGAAAATACTTGAAGAAAAGACAAAGATCTGTGAGAAATTGATTTTGATTTTGTCGAGAACCTTAACAGAAATAGCATGGTCATCCGACCAAATATGGCAACAGTATTCAATGTAGGAACAAATAGTAGATTTATAAATGTACAAAATGGAAATTTCCTAGCCCGACACAGTGACCCAACCTTCCTAGCAATAGATGTAGCTATATATTCGATGTAGTCATTCCTTTGAGGCCGTTTGAAAGAGTGAGGCCAAGAAAGCGCTGTGTGCTGCACTCTAAGAGACTAGCGTCCTTCATTTTAATGGTAGATAGGAAAGTTTCTCGTTGCTGGTTAAAAGAGAGCAGATTTCCTACCCCATTCAATCAATCACAGATTGAACGTTTTTCGAAAGGAAGCAGCCAGGTTTTCTTTGTCAGTCTTAGCAGATTTCCTATTAAGACGGAAGTAAATGGGGGTGTCATCAAATATGCCTGAAAATCCTGCCACAGGTTGACCTAGAGTTTGTGAGTGAACAGGAGTTCGCCAAACTATGTGTAAGCTGGCAATGCGTTTAAGTACTGATCATGCCAATTAATGTGCTTTCACCCATAAGTAATGTTCACTCAACGTAGCTACAATGTAAACCACAGTTTTACTCTTAGCCTATTGAAGAGACATAAATTCAACTCCAGCCCTACCAGAAAGTAATCAGCAGTGATTAGTTGGCATATGAATGTAGATGAACAAGTTGATAGCCTGATAATTTTTTATATAAAAATTTTCACAGCACGTGAGAATTCTGAAAATGTTTGTCCTGAACATATTTTCGCTTAGGATGTTCTCTGAAAGGGCAATACAAATGAAGAAGGACTTGTACCTGTGTTTTATCGATTATGCAAAGGTGTTCGACAAAATACTCC
Organism: Ascarosepion bandense; assembly: GCA_037127315.1. NCBI lineage: Eukaryota > Metazoa > Mollusca > Cephalopoda > Sepiida > Sepiidae > Ascarosepion > Ascarosepion bandense. The sequence continues at coordinate 1,212,342 of JBBBDQ010000484.1, forward strand.
ACAAAGAATTGATGGAGATGCTTGGAAGCCTCGTCATATTTGGAAAAGACATTAGGGTAATTACGAATCTCTACTGGCAGCAAACTACCTGCATACGGACAGGTAACGAATTCAGCAGATATACAAAGATAGAAAGGACCATAAGACAAGGATGTGTCTTTTCACCGGATCTATTTAACTTGTACAGCGAGAATATTTTGAGGACCCTAGATGTTATGCCAGGATTTGTCATCGGAGGCCACAATTTGAACAACATAAGATACGCATATGATACAGTACAATTCTGAGATGAAGTAGTATTTACACTATTTACATTATTCAGACTATTGTCCTCATCTTTGTTGTCATTTGTACGGCGTTTCGACCATTGTACACTGCAGCCTTCTTAAGGCGCTAAGAATTTTGAACCGAACCCTTTATTTTAATCACTGGGGTATATCATTCTCATTCCTTGCCTAAATCCCCTTTTGGTAGTGATGAGTTATCTCACTCTAACCCTCTACGTTACTTGTTCACCACTGCTGTAGCCTGGTATTGAACTCTCAACTTTTATGTCAAATAACTACAACTAACCAACGTCTATAATATGACCAAACGACTACCAAAACAGTTCTCTGATGTAACTGCATTTTTATCGGGCTTCTTACCATGTTTTACTAAATCTAGAACTCTTTCAAAGTCATATGCATCCTATAACGTTAAGGTGCTACTTTGAGTATTCTTTGTTGGATATACGTGGACAAAAGCCCGTTCATGAAGGCATCTCGTATTTATATTGTTCTGTTGATACTAAAGAATATGAACTATCCTAACTTAGTTTTACTAAATCTGGATAGAATCCGTCAATTGAATTTGAGTGCAGTTGATGTGTCGTAGACACTAAGGGTCTAGAGGCCATTTCATTTCTTTTTTTATCTCGTTCTTGTCCAGGCTGGTTAAGGCATTTCGTAGGCTGGTACTCCTGCGAAATAGACGAAAACTTGTGTTGAGACATGTTTCGTGAAGTAGTGCAGCTTATTAGAACTTTCGCTGCATTAGATGCTTAATAAGTTTATGAAAGTTATTTTCCAGTGACGATATTCTAGTTCGGTACCAGACGCAGTGGGTTCAATAAGTTTCTCTGTAATTAGTAGATGATCCATTAACAAAAGAGTTAACAACGATAGTTCATTAAACTGTAGTAGAATTGTCAAAGACAATCCGTATTTGCTTAAATGTAAGCTTTAATGAACTGGGTATTAATCCGAGTTTCTTCACAGAGCCGAAAGGTAGCACAAGGTCGATTTTTGCGTGAAGCATTCCATGAGGTCTCGGTTGCTTTTCCCAGATTGAGACTCTGCCCTTTGGCATGGCCTCGTCTGGGTTTCACTCAGCCCAAAGCCAGAGATTCCGACTTAGAGAATTTTGGCGAACTCAAAATTATTTCCTAAGCATAGGTATGATGTCGCACAAGTTCAAAAGTATGCAGAACCGAGTGAGGATTAAACGTACTACTCAGTCGTAATTGTTCCATCGAGGAAAGCTTGCTAACCACGACGAGGTTTCCTAAATGTTTTTCTAAGCGTAGCTTAGATGTGATGCAAGGCCGAATGAATTGATTACCCGATGAAAATCGAACAGAGTTGCAATTGATCTAGCGAGTTTGCTAATCATTACACCATGTCAGTCAATCAGTCAGTTAAGTACCATAAGTGATACACGCTTTGGGTGATCATGTCTCGAAAGAGATATGACAGATTATCCCGCAGTAGGTTGCCTTGCTTTCTGCGGTACACTAGTTGCCAGCCAAGGCTATAGAACCCAATCTGTTCTATTATTTAACCCATAACTGGAGGGAAGAGAAGACTTAATACCTTTCCCAAGGGTATTTGTGCGTAAGTGAATGCGAGGAATTCAACTGGAGTTCGAACTCGGCTCCCCAATTTGTCGTTCTGAGTCGATATCCACTGCACCACGACGCACACCCTACACCACGTCGACCAAGCTTTAATGAACTCTGAATACAAGCAGTGCCAAGGACAGATTCATTAATGTGGGAAATAGATCATAGCACTACTGAGATGTCTCAAGTGGTAAAATAATTATTTATTACCGAAATTATTTACAGAGAGCAGTGCGTTTTTTGTAATTTTATATTGCTTAAAGTCATTTGATGATGGCAGAAACGAAATTCGCAAAGAATTTTACTGTAACCAAAATGTTATTTAACATCGTTACCGGAATGGATGCTAGCTCGTTATACAATATTCTCAAACATACAAAGGCCGTTTCGAGGTCAGATCATTTTTTTTTCGACAGTTGCATTTACTTTTCAAAAAGATTACATTTGTTGTGTAGGTTAGTCAAGTATTTGTTTAATATGATATTGTTATTTTGGGATATCGATTTATCGATGTTTCTAACACCGCTATAACTGATCCTATTGTTTTTTTGTTTTTTTTATTAAAATAATCTTTTTGGTGTTGGTGAAGGATTAAAGTGTTCATGTATTAAGTTTAGCAAGTATTCCCCCAATATTCGTTTGAACATTACGATTAAAAGGTGGGTTAAACAATATCATATTACGCTTTCGGTGTTTATTTTTATTTTTATTTTCTTTCTGTTTTCTAAGTACTCAAAATTTTCATTATGATTGCTTTTTTCTAAAGCTTTTTTATTTCTAATTTTATGATTATCAAATATTTCTTTATTGCTTGAGTTCGTAAATGATCGAAATTGAACTGATTTATCTAAATTATGTTGAATTTTATGATGGTGATTTGCTTCTTTGCTGATGTATCCATGGTTATATAAATATTTGGCATATGGTTTGTATTGAGCATTATTCAAGTCAAAGATCACATCGGAAACGTTGATAACTTTAGAATTAGCGGTAGTGGTAACATTTATCACGTGTTCTTTAAAAAAAACTTATTAAACCTTTTCTCAATTGGCCTATATTTCGTAAACTTGTTTTACGGAAGAAAATTACACCGTCATCTTTAAAAAGCCTAGTTTTATTAATGCTGAAAATAAAATGAATTTAAATTAATAAATGTAATCCCAGTATTGCATTCACTTACGCGCAAATACCCTTGGGAAAGGTATTAATCCGTTTCTTCCCTCCAGTTATGGATTAAATACCAGGACAGATTGGGTTCTACAACCTTGGTTGGCAACCAGTCTACTGCAGAAAGTAATGGCAACCTACTGCGGGATAATCTTCCGCCCAGTCAGCCATGTCTCTTTCGAGACATGATCGCCCAAGTATCACGTATGGCACATAACTTACTGAATCCTAGTATAAGATATAACTACATATGAACATTGCGATAACCAGAAATTTAAATTAAGATCAGTTTATACTCAGTACCTGACGATTGCATTGTGCAAGAAACTCCGAACTATGCTTTCGGTGAGTTTTAATATGTATTTTTATTCATATGTGCACGAAAAACAGATGCATCGCATTTATTTAGCTAGTAGAATGAACACATACAGTGGTATAATAGACAAGATCTTTATAAAGAAATGTCTCACATTACAATTAGGATGATGCTTAACTCTAAGCAGCCATTGTATAGAAATTTTCATAATGCATATTGCTTACTAAATGAAGCTCGAGACGAATCTAACCCGCAAAGATGAGAACTAATTTTGAACGCTATACATACTAGATGCGATGAATAAATTGTCGATTTAATTGAGCAAGAATAACAATAATACTGATATCTTATGTGAACAGATGTATATACCAAAATTGCAGAAAAATAATTTGAAATCCTAAAGAGTAAATTTATTCAATAAAATAGCTATTTTCTTCAATCAAGGCCTCCAGACGACCTCGTAATGTCCTGCATCTCTTCTGGATGGTCTCTTTGTTTAAGTTGGTGAATGCTGCGTTTAGTTCCTCTTTGATGTTGCAAACATTTTGTTGATCTCTCACTCAACTGCGCCCAATATATAATGACCAACACATAATAATCAAGAGAGTTTCAATCTGGAGAGTTAAGTGGCCAGATGTACGGGGTGATGTGGTCGCAGAAATTGTCTAACAGCCATGACTGCGTTCTCCTGCTTTTGTGACATGATGCACAGTCCTGTTTTTAGACATAGCAGCCACCTACTTGACCCAGGGTGGCCCTACTTCCTCAAGAACTCTATGCTGAGTCTGAAGCTCTTACTAACAAATTTGAGCGTTCTTTTCTTATCAGAACGATCAGAACACTTTTTTCTAGCTGCCGTACACTCGTAATCACCATTAGACTCATCCAACTCTTTCCAAATTATCTGCCCTGTCTTTAGATTGTCATCTGAACACTCTGAAATGTCCGTATTGGAGCTTCAGATGAAACTGCCATGCATTACAGTATGCCATTACCAAATTTCGGTCGGAGTGAATTGCGTCATGGTGTTCCGTTTCTTATATAAGGTGCCAAACTGACCCTTCTATAGTCTAAAGTCGACAAAATTAAAAAAGAACAAACGCGCATGCGTGAAATTAAAATATAAAATGGCGACGCTTTATCCATCGCTCCCTGTAATATTAATGGAATATGGATCATAGAAAATCGACTTACTGCTTTCTTTTTCAAGGGAAATATCTCTAGATAGATGATCGAATGACTGTCCAAATGAAACTATCAAACTTATATCCATTTCTTGTGAATATACACTACCTGTAAGTATTTCTACATGCGACTGTCTTTAAGACAACATTGCTTGCAATGTCATTTGTGTGAAAATAGAACTACTGCAAGAGTTAGCAGACAATATTCCGTTCGTTACAAATAACAGCACAACAAGAGTCGAGCAAAAAATAAATTGCCCATCTGAAAGAGAATAAAGGAACAGAAATAAAAGAAATAATATATATGTGTGTGTGTGTGTGTGTGTGTGTGTGTGTGTGTGTGTGTGAGAATCATAAGTGTGTGTGTGTGAATCATAAGAAAGGAAATAATATTTCTGTCGCTTTTTTATTATATATATATATTTGCACACATACACACATACACACATATATACATATATATAATAATCATAAAAAATAAATGTTATCCAATATATATATAAAATTATTTTTTACTTCTGTGTGTGTATATATATATATATATATATATATATATATATATATATATATATATGTATGTATGTATGTATATATGCACCACGTTTTATAGTTTTATACTCACGAAAATATGAATATATGCATTTACAAGACGTGTACCAACTGGCATAGTCACGTGTTAGTACATGCACGTATTGAAGGAAGAACGGGAAGAGACGTAATTCGAGAAACTGTTATCTAAAAAGACATTTATAGTATGCGAAGAAATGCTGAAGATCAGAAATAAAAGAAAATATAAAATAATGATTAAATATGCGTAAAAAAATAAGACAAAAATGGAGATAGAAAAATATAACTCGGAAGGGAAGAAAAAAACAGGTGGGGAAGTGGGTGTACAGACAGACAAATATGGAGTGGATGGATAAAGGCGGAGGGAGAGTAGATTATCTATATTCGTCAGAAGGATAAAGAAATATAATGGAGAAGGCGAAACTCTTAGTTATGCATACTAATGAAAAGAAGCAGATTGAGGAAAATGAAAAAATATTGAAGAAGGCGAAAGAGAGAAAAAGTCCAAAAGATAAAAGGCGGCAGGTTTTTTCTTTTACGAAAAATTAAACGAAAATGACAAGAAAGGACAAAAGCGATGTAGGTAGATAACCCTAGTAAATAATTTCATTCAATTTTACATTCAAAAGAAAAACTGAAAGAATTCTTAGATAAAGTAAGATAATGCAAGAAGAAAGGACTAACTATTAACTGCAAGGAGAGAGAGAATGTATGGTTGTCAGCAAAAGAAACAGCAAAAGGTGTAATATATTTATTGGAGACGTCGAAAACAAGCAGATACAGAATATATATTACCTGGATAGATGACTGACTAGTTACAAAAATCTGTAAACGCATTAGTGAGTGAATCTCTGTAGAAACTAAGCAAATTATGAAGAGGTAGAAATAGTTCCTTTGAAAGTGTCGATGTAAATCTGTTGAACAATATCTCTATGAAGAGACGAATTCCTACTGAGGATTGACAGACAGACAACTCTGAACCAGAGACAACTGGTAAGGCAGCAATAATGATCGGCTAACTTAATCGTTATCGGTGCAGAAAGTGAAACCGGCGAGCAAAGTTCAAATACTGGCCGAGGATATTGCGTTCATCGCGCGTTAAATTCTTTCCGCGTGACATGAACACAACTGCTTACTCTACTAGATACGACAGTATATATATAATAGAAGAAATGTGTCTGTGGAGAGACATGATCGCCTCTACTCTGAAAGCACATAGTACAGAAATCAACATGTATTGGGTTTGCTTAAGGATCTTTAGAGATTTCTTTTGGAGAAAACTTGTGACTGACAAAAAAGAAATATTTTTTTAATAAAAAGACACAAAATAATTTTGTGCAAAGAAACATTCACATCAACTTGATTTTAATTGTACGCAGCTAACAACTAGTAAAGAAAAGGTCTCTACTTGTATATGTGAATAATGTGTAGATAAAAGGTAATAAAAACAATACAAACGTATTCAACTACAAATAAATCTGCAAAGAACTAAACAAGACAAAGTAATCATTACATTAAAATCATTAAATATCAGTACTCATCTCCAGCTGAAAGCTAATGATACATTTAACGAATGAAGTAACATGTTCACCGTTTACATGCATATGAATAAAATTCGTTCATATGACATTCAACTACTATTCTATAATCCAAGTTCAACAGTCATTCATTTATTACTATATAACAGAGCATACTGGCAATAGAAAATATTTGTAAAAATCCCCAAGCAAAAGACATTAGTATAGATATTAGTATGGGTAGTGCAATAAGATATAGTTGTTTTTAATTCAACAAACTCTTTCATGGCCATGAAACCACTCATAGTTTATTCAAAATAGTGGTTGGAGAGGGAAAGCAATTTGGTTCTACATCTTCACCATACGCACCTGATGAGAAACGTAAAGAAAAACGAATAATCTGCATGTTCTCTCAGAAAGTGAATGTCGGTCTTATGCTTGCTGGTCGCAAAACGTGCGCACAGATGACGACATAATTCGAGAAGTCTGCGTTCTTGGTCACGTTTTACTGGTGTATTGTGTCTTTATTCAATCACTGAATGTGAGAGACATATACTTTGATCACGTAGTCCATGACAATTTGACTAACTCTGCTGCTCATGTATCGATCATCTGATGTCAAGATGACAACTACAATTTGTGCATGTTACTTATATATATATATTTATATATATGGTGCGATGGATAAATGTTCGTCTAAATTACGCTAATATCAAACTAACACTGAATCTCATGCGAACAGATATATTTACCAAAATTAAACGAAAATATTTTGAAATACTAAAAAGTAAATTTATTCAATAAAATCGCTATTAGCTTCAACCACGGTCTGCAGACGGATTCACAATCTACTGTATCTCTTTTGAACGGTCTCGTTATGCTGCCATAATCCTTGACCGCAGTTCTTCTTCGGTGTTACAAGAAGTTTTGTTAGTCTCTCGCTCCTCTACGCCCCACACATAATAATTGAAATGGTTTCAGTCTGGAGAGTTACGTAAACAGATGTAAAGCGTGATATGGTCGCAGAAATTATTTGACAGCCATGACTTGATTCTCCTGCTTTTTTGGTTTGGTGCAGAGTTTTGTTTCCAGACATAGGTTCTTCCAACAGCCAGCCTCCTGACTCAGAGAAGAACTGCCTTATTAAAAAACTTGGTTTAGGCCTCTTTGTTGAATTTGAGGACCTGTGAGAAGATGGATGTGGGTATAATGTCGCTATCATTAGTGATCACTCCAAACACCATGATGTTGACAGGATATACAACATCCAGCTCTTTCCAAATCCTCTGCACTGTACTCATATTGACATCTAAACATACTAAAAGGTTCCTATTGAAACCTTCACGCAATACATACCCTTTCCAAATTTTGAACACATCGAGGTATTGTAATGGTTACCTAGCTTTTTTCGATAGAATCATTAGTAGCTAGTTCGATCCTAACTGGCAGTACCTCACTTTCGGCCTTGTATCACATTGAAGCTGTGCTTAGAAAATCGCCATGCCGTTTCTATATTTCTGATGGAGTGATTTTCAATATGGTGGCCTTTTTTCACGCAGACAGTGCCCAAGTGAACCTACTGTACTGTGCAGTCGAGAAATTAAAAGAAAACAATGCAAATGCAAAAAATTTAACATAGATAGATAGATAGATAGATAGATAGATAGATAGATAGATTGAGAAAGAGAAATAGACTGAGATGAACATAGAGATCAAATTCTTGCTCAAATGTCAACAAAATAAACTTCTTTTAAGTATCAATTTAAACGCTACAAGACGCAAGACATACTGATTATTATAATTATGCCGTGTATGAGTATAAATTCAGACGAAATTTGTTTCTTGTTTTCTCCACGGACATTGAAAGTAGGTTTTGCCATCCTAATGATTTTTTAATAGTTTCTTGTGACCAGCTTTGAACTCTTCATCTTTGATAATTGACAACACTCCGATAAAAAGAAATAGACGAGAAAATATTACTTTATTTATTTAACAGGTATTAAATGACTTGCGATAAAAAGAGTTTACGGTCATAAAAAATGTATTTGTGATATTTTTCATTTGAGTCCCAAAATGTTTCTGCTTTTGGTCTTTTTGTCATGGATCATTATCTGTCGTTTAAGATTTTGTGTTTGATCATTGGGCTCTCCTTGCTTTTCAATAACTATTCCCTTTGTTATATAAAATATTTGTTTAACAGCGTTCACTCTATTTGGCTCTTTGTGAACAGTTAAGAATGTAAAAAACATAATTGCATTTCTCCGTTAAATTTTAAGTTTTCTTTTTACAACCAAACCTTTTATAAAGTAACCCACTGTTCTCAAACTTTATCCCTTTAAACCTTATCGCTTTTATGTATGCCTGCCATGTCAAGTTGAGAATGACAAGTTAAACTATTACTTCTTAAACTTTAAAGATCAACAATGACTTTTTCACGTCATATTCACTGCAAATTGACCTCAGAGTATGAAATTTGAGGTAGTAAAAGATATCTATTAATATTCTATTTGGTTAAAATTAAAGTTTGTAGCATTTTAAGTGAATGTAGCTTCGCTATGTTTTTTCTACAAATATTTTTATGGCTTCTGCTTTGACGAGCTTCTTTTCTTGGTGCCCCGACAACGTGAATTTACTCGTGCTACTAAACTGGCATCTAGGTCCCTCACATTTACCGTCAAAAGAATCAAATGTAAATACCCCTTCTATTCCAGTAGTTTCATTTTTCGAACTTCTCTCAGAATTTAGTAACATTCTCGGTGATGAACTCGTTTAAGATTTTACAGGTTTCCCGTTAAGAGAAATTTATAGGAAACGAAATGGAAATCAGAATGTTGAATTTCAGGTAAGTGGGGTAGGCATTGTAGGATATCCAAGTTGTATCAATTTCTATCGAGTCTATGAACATCCTTAGTACGGCGATAAACTACATCCGGCAGCAAGACCTCAAATCGGTTGTTTTGAGAAGCGAGAAACCACTTCTTAATTGTAATTGTTCCTAGGACTACCTTGATCCTGTGTGGTGGCAACTAATAGAAACCCAGACATAAATAAATAGTGAACACTCCAAACAAACAAAGTATAAAAATATATTTTATATTAAGAATTCAGGCAGTACACATTTATATTATAAAAATAACCAATACATTTTATCTGTAGTAGAATGCACTCAAATTGTATTTAGTTGGATCCATGAAATTGTGTTCAAAATATTTAGATTTTGGAATTAAAAAAACCATAACCCAAATCGACTAAAAATTATCAGTTTCAGGCTGGTTTTGAAGTGGTTAACCGTGGCTTATTTTGTCTTCACATTGTTATAAACAAGCCACTTTTAGTTTCTTGTGATGATGAGTCCAAAATGCCAACTACAGACAGGGGATAGTGAAATCAACCATGAGTTCAAAATGCTAACTACAGGCAGGGTATAGTGAAATCAAGCATGATTCCAAAATGCCAACTACAGGCAGAGGATAGTGAAATCAACCATGAGTTCAAAATGCCAACTACAGACAGGGGATAGTGAAATCAACCATGAGTCCAAAATGCCAACTACAGGCAGGGGATAGTAAAATCAAGCATGAATCCAAAATGCCAACTACAGACAGAGGATAGTAAAATCAAGCATGAGTCCAAAATGCCAACTACAGGTAGGGGATAGTGAAATCAAGCATGAATCCAAAATGCAAACTACAGGCAGGAGATAGTGAAATCAAGCATGTACAAAAATTTAAATATGTAGGGAATGCTCTCATAGAGGACGGAACGTCTGACACTGAGATCCGAAGGCCCATTGGCATGGACAAGGTTGCATTCCAAAAGATGTGTAGAATATTGAGAGACAGGAAAATTTTGCTAGAAACAAAGAAGAGAGCTCTGAGTTGTTTATGCGATGCCTATCCTTCAATATGATGGACAATGCTGGACAATCTCATCCAAGATAAAGGAAAGACTTCAAACAACCGAAATGGAGTTCTGCAGAAGGATGCTGACAATACCATGAACCGAAAATCTGAGCAGCAACAAGGTTTTAGAGAGTACAAAAATGAAAAGGAAACTGATATTTAACATCAGGAAAAGATAGTTGACGTTTCTTGAACATGTAATAAGGAAGGTGGGCTTGGATAATTTGATACTTACAGGACAGATGAAGGGAAAAAAGACAGGAAAAAGTGTGGCATACTTGATAGACATGATCAAATTAAAGGCAGAGCTTGGTTTGGGTGAAGTAACAAGAAAAGGGATTTTAAGAGAGGGATACGGAGATGTAGAAGGTCATAATCACCCTCGCCTTGAAGAGATAAGATACATAAAAAAGAAGGCTGTCAATTTAAAACTGGTCATTTTTTAATCGTATCATCCCGATGTGCAGGGGGCTACGTAATAGATAAATTATTGGAAAAGAGAAAGCCGGAAACCACATCCTAAACAGGGAACAAGGGATGAGTCTCTTAACCTGTTCAATAGACATGGATGGTGTGTGAACCGGGCGATAGATAGATCTACCTACTCCAATTGAGAAAAAAAAAGAAAGTGTGAAGATTAGAAAAGAGAAAGCCGGAAACCCCATCCTATACAGGGAACAAGCGATGAGTCTCTTAACCTGGTCAATAAACATGGGTGGTGTGTGAACCGGGCGATAGATAGATCTATCTACTCCAATTAAAAAAAAAACAAAGGGAGAAATTGGAAAAGAGAAAGCCGGAAACCACATACTTTATTTTTTTGTTACGTTTTAACAGTGAATTGCAGATGGAAATGCAACCCCCTAGGTGTTTCTGTTTTCTATTTCTGTACGGAAATATTGAGAAACACAAGTACTGTAGCGATTTACATATCCAAGTGTTTTCAAATGCCCTACAACTTTCATGAGCAATGCGGAGTATCTTGGTAATTTTCCATGTGGTATAACATGGTTACTTTTAATCAAAATTTAGACTCTTTCATCATCACTAACTGCCATCTTTTAGATTTTCCAAATCGAAATTTCCATCTTTGAGCCTACCGAACATCTTACTCACAATATTCACAGCTATGGTTTCTTTTGTTTAGAGGCTTACCAATTTCTGTGGATTATTTAATGCCGAACCTAAATATTTGTAACGCAGTTTTTTTGCAATATAATAAAAATAATGGTTTTAACCATAGCTCGGAAAAGATGTGAATTCATACATTATCCATGTATTATTCGCATAAGCGAATATAACGAACCCAGCTATATAACTATGACACCATCTTCCTAAATGGCACATATAGTTTTACACGGTCTTTTTTTTTCCGGCAATAAAAGAACGTTAAATGACGAAAATGCGACTCGTTTTCCTTCATTTTCACTTTAAACAAAAATACATTTAAAATTCACAATAATCACACGAATCGTATGCAATGATGCCTTGCAATGTCTCCTTTCAGAATATGCATTTATCTCATTAATTTCAGTCAGATATGAAACGAAATCACGTGTTCAAATGGAAACTTTTTAAAAATGCTACAAACTTTTGTTTTGCTTCATACTACTTTTCTGATTTTCCAACTTGAAATACATTTTAATTATTTGCATTTAAATGTTATGCTTTAAATGTGTAAAAAAATGCGATAACCCAAATAAATTTCAAAACACTCAGTCAAATAGAAGATAATTGTAAATCCTATCATAACAATTATTGCTGTTCTTGTTTTGTTCGATTTGACTTGAATAGAAATTTGGAAAAAAATCCATGTTAGTCATTATTTCGAATTCAGTAAGTTGAATTTGCGAGGGACCAAATTTAGCAGTGAAAACATTTTTGAGCAGGATTTCAAATGCAAATACAATTGACTAAATTTTCATATAATCTGTAACAAGTTTCTCGTACCAAAATGTAATCCGTTCTGGTTTAAAAATTAAGAACCAAAAGCCAAATTACTTTAAAATTAACATCGAATCTCGCCAAAAACATTTATAAAGAGCATTATGTAAAAAGAAGTATTCTGTTCAAGAAGTAATTTGGTTTATGATAATATACCGAACATTTCGATAATGGTTTTCTAGAACTGAAATAAAATTTAGACAAGCTAACTATTGTCAAAATGATTTTAAGTGGCCTGTATATATAAAAGAAAACGAGAAACAATCCATAAATGATTCTGTAGCGTACAACGTAATCACGCATGGAGAGTATCTTGGTTGGGGTTGTATGGCGTCAAATCTTGATTGTCTCCTTTTTTAGAAACATAATTTAGAGTTCAGTCAAACAAAAAAATTACCAGCAAGTACAAAACGAATGCAACAGAATGATCGGTTATTATCTGAGTGACTCATCTATCCTTTCCATCAGTATGGCTGATGGTAACCTTCAAGAGAATGACGCGTTTCGCCTTCTTGGTTAACGTTCTCAGCTGAAATGAACAGACTGTATTGAATCCATTGCCCTGTCAGCTGCTAAGAAAGACGGCTCAACGTGTTGGTCTGTACTATTTTTCTCTCCAGAATCTATCGTACATATCCATAAGTCTACAATTCGTCCATGCTGAGAATATTGCTGCTACATATGGTTCAGTGCCCTTGCTAAATAGCAAACATAAGTTATCATTAAATCTATCAGCATTTGTGCTCATTTATAAAATCTAAAGATGAATCAGCAATATTATCAGTCCTGATCTGACGGATCGGCTTCACCACAGTAAGATTGACTCTCTGTGCCTTTTTCATAAATACTTTCATAATTGGTCGGATTGCTCTTCGATCTGGTACCTAGACGGTGAGAATTTAAGCCCAATACTAGACTGGTGTCGAAATGTCATCAATTTACAGCTGAGCTGGCAAGATTAGCTGTAAGTTCTATGCTAACGGTTTCATCTCCCACATTTCTCGTTTTCAAAATTTTAAATGCAATGTCAATGTCAATTGCTATTTACTGTCCTACTGATTACTATTTTCCGTTTCTACTCACTGTTACTGTTTCAGTTTCTAATTTTTCCACATCCTGTAACCCCTTGATTTTTACTGGCTTTACTCTCTTGCTTGGGGTGATTCTGATTCTACATATTTCTGCCGTTTTTCTTCTCTGACCAGAAATGACTGTGTGTGATTTTAGTATTTTCTATACGGGACAAGGTGAATCAATATTTGAGTAATCTCCTAAGGTGCTATCTCACTCAATAGCTATCGAAACCATAAATAATTATTCATATATAAACGGTATTGATTACAAATCATTTTTATGTAACATGCCAAATTCTATTTACTTTCTGTAAATATTTCACTTATCATAAAATTAGTGAAGTTAGGTTAGGTTGGCTGATTTTAAGATGTGTCTTTCTCTTTTAATTATGTAATATTGATCATTGTATGGGATACAATTCGATACTTTGTAGTAAGGGTCAACCTGATTGGTTTCCTTGACCATTACTCCATACCGAGGAGCCAGAATCAGAGAATATCTTATGATAATTTGTACAAAATTTATCTGTGACCTGTAATAAAGACACAGGAAAAAGTCACAGAAGAAGTCGCAGAAAAAGTCACAATTTTGTCAATAAATACCACAGAAGAAAATACGTCACAGTCAATATATGGTGGCTGGTAAAAACAAATGAAGTCACGGGGGAAAAAATAAGCACAAATTATATTTAAAGAACATAAACAAAGTAATAAAACATATAGTAATTTAAGTCTGTTAATAACTAAAAATGCATGATTGTCTATACTGACAACACCAATATAGTGGACTATTTTTCACTAAATCAAGGTATTGGTCAGAACTGAGAATTCAATAGTTAACTTTTAAAAAAGATACACAAACTGTGCTAACATTGTCCAGTTTCCTTTTCGCCTGTTTCCTTTTTCCGTATGGCTTTTAACCTGTCCTTTTTTACCAGGGTTCAAAAGATCATTTTTATTCGATAGCAAAGTACTGAGATCCGATGATTAGATTTGTTAATTTGCGGGTTGTGCATCGACACAGAAATCGGCGAGCCCAATCTGAATTCGAGCTGCGTTCGTTACATTAACTTTCCTTCCACATAAATAACCTTAGGAAAGGTATGAGTCTACCTCTTTCCCCTCCCACCTATGGGTTAATTAGCAAGAGAGACAGGACTTTCTAGAAATAGTTAGCAATCAGTCTAGGATAAAGATAAATATATTTAATCTTCTCTATTATAATAAAGAACGTTGTGAACATATATATATGTGTGTGTGTGTGTGTGTGTGTGTGTGTGTGTGTGTGTGTGTGTGTGTGTGTGTGTGTCCTCTCACACTCAGTCGTTTTCATTATCTTGCTGGTTTTTTTTTGGGTTTTTTATTATGTCTTAATGTAAGTTACTTAATAGTAGGTATATTAATATATATGTTGTCATTTTAGACGGTACATCGATATAAATATTTTGCCGTCATTTTTGTAGGAAGTTACTGAATGTGAGAAATTATATGAAAAAAGAAAAACATTATTAAGGGGCGAGAATATTGAAAGAACGGGAATAAAAAAGATAACAATTGGTACTGCACTTAAAATGTTTTGAAGGTCAAATTTGACCGAAATTAAGAAACCAGAGGAGAGTTCTAAAACCGTAAATTGTCAGAAGAAAACTCCTAGCATAAAACTTAAGGATACGTCTAGCCATTTCAACTACAAACTGATGATACTTTGCCGCCATTCATAGTACTGCGCTTAAATTCATAGTCTAGGTACTATAGAGATGCGTTCATTGGAGCAGTTGCCATAAAATATTTATAGAAAAGACAGAAGGAAGCTGCGTCTTCTTTTGGACTTTATCAAGAACTTCTAAATATATAGCAGAAGTACCAGATTATTCAGCGTGTAATTTTTATTTAGATTACTCAAAATAAAATAAATGGGTCAATGCGTATAAATCTCTTAATCTTGGTTTAATGATAATCCATACGTTATTTAGGCATTGTCGGTAATTTACATTTATCCAAATGCAGCTTGGTGACTTAGAGTACATTGCTTAGAATAAGCACATTCCTATTACAGGAAATGGACGACTGATATTTTTATAAATTCTTATCCACTTAAGTCGATTATAGTATACTAGTTTTCTCTGAAAAAAAAATCCAATTCTGCTTTAAGTCACCGGAGAGAAATTACCTCTGATTTTTTTTCTTTTTATTCGATTACAAGCATGTGATTGGATGTCTTTTGATATGAATATTATTGAGTTATTTTTAGAAATTCATTACCAGCTTTGTCATCTCTTTTACGTGAAAGATATTATCATACGCCATAATCTATAAGGATTTCAGTTTTTGTAGCCTTTTTATTTCGTCAAATTACCGATCAGATATTTTTTAGTTCTTTTTCACGAAACAACGTTCTCTAAATATGATATTTCCTTACAATATGAAGCATTTGTACCAGAAGACTCTAATCGTTTCATCGGCCTATGAAATAATGGCCTTTCTTATCTAATATTAAAGTTCAATCATTTTTTTACTCTCGTAATAATCTGTCGGTTCATGAAACTTATGTTAACTTTGTCTAGATTAATAAAATTTAGTAGAATTTTTTCTGAATGTTTCTTTAAAAAGACTTTGACTAGTAATTGTCATGTCTTAAAGTTGTGTTTTTGCTTATCTTCTTTATTATAATAAAGATCACTGTGTATTTTTCGTATACCTCCTGTGACGTTCATGGAGAGAGAGACAATAGAGAGGTAGCGTCGGCTAAGTGCATTCTCTTTACTACTAGTTATTACATTTTAACTTAATACCTGTTATGAAAGCTCTTACCGCGTGTTTGCTCTTTAACAGTGTCTTATTACTTCATTTTTGCAATAATTATGTCGTTGAGCAGTGAAGAATATATATATATATATATATATATATATATATATATATATATATATATATATACTGTATCGAAGCAGCAGATAATTTTCTAAACATGTACTGTTAAATATAAGAGACAATGAATGTCTATTTAATCATGAGCCTTTCTAAACATCATATTTTGGCTTTAACTTCAGGTAAAAATAAAGACAAAAATTCACCAACATTTGGATAATTTCTTATTAAGTTGGTTCTAAGCATTCGGCTCGCATGAATCATCTTCAGAGAGGTTACAGAGACGTTAACATTACAAATTTACGAACTGCGTTTGCTATTTGCTGACTGTTGTCGTTGCTTAGCCAATTTTTATCTCAACACAATATATAATCGTCTTTGATGGTAGATGTTTTTATGTTAACGTCCCTGTAACCTCTCTGAAGATGACTCAGGTGAGCCGAAAGCTTAGAACCAACTTAATAAAAATTATCCAAATGTTGAAGAATTTTTGTCTTTATTTTCAATAAATTAATATATTTTTCTAGGGTATTTGCATTCACTTACGCTCAAATACTCTTGCGAAAAATATTAATCCGTTTCTTCCTTTCAGCTATGGTTCGAATAACAAGACAGATTGGGTTCTATAGCTTTGGTTGACAACCAGTCTACAGCAGAAAGTAATGGTAACCTATTGCAGGTTAAATCGACCAGTCAGTCATGTCTTTTCCGAGACAAAACAGCCCAAGCATGTATCACGCATGGCACTTAACTAAGTGACTGTCCCCTTTATAGTGAATGCTGTTAGCTTGTTCCAATCCCTGCAGATAGAACAATTTATAAATGGATATACAGTAACTGGATGTGCGTTGTGGTGCATTGGATATCGGCTCGGAACGAGAAATCGGGGAGCCGAGTTCGAATTCCAGCCGAATTCATTGCATTCACTTACGCGCAAATGCCCTTGGGAAAGGTATTAATCCGTCTATTCCTTCCAGTTATGGGCTAAATAACAGGACAGATTGGGTTCTATAGCCTTAGTCGGCAACCAGTCTACCGCAGAAAGCAATGGCAACCTACTGCGGGATAATCTTCTGCCCAGTCAGTCATGTCTCTTTCGAGACATGATCGCCCAAGCGTGTATCACGTATGGCACTTAACTGACTGATACAGTAACTAATTTGCTCGAGATTATCTCTATATGACTCACCCATGTTCAAATGAATTAAAACAAAATAAATAATGTTTTCTAGAATGTTTCACACGTTCCCTGATCACGTATACGTCGTTTTTTTGGTGATGCTTTCCTCTTCCAATTGAATTTCTTTTTTACGTTTCGGACTGAAAGATCCAGTTTGTTTCTTTGCCTTGATTGTATGTCTGAGAGTTGAAAGCTGACACCAACAATATCCGTGATATCTTGGTAAGGTTACCAGTGTGTTCATACAGCGTTACAATTTTTGAACGCTTCCTCGGAGTAACGTCCATTGCAGACTCTCGTGACGGTAGTATCTGGGTGTGATAAAATATGATGCAATCACATGTTTCAAGTTCAAACAAATTTCATCATACACCCGGAAAATAGATTCATACTACTGCACACCACTGCAAATGACCTGATCTGAGTCAAAAATAGAAATCGATAACACCTGATATTCCAGTGGATTAAAAACTAACCGTTTGGTAAAATAAAAGAAACTAAAGCAGTTGTTTCATCTGCACGATTTCCTATCCTATGTAACTCGATTCTGTCAACAAATGATGTGAAAAAAAAAATGAAAACTACATTTCAACTCTCAATCTGCATTGTATCACTCGTAATTGGATATTCTTTATATTTTACGGATTTTCGGGTTTTTTTTAATGCCAGAGAATAGTTTTAGATTATAATAATTATTCGAGATAACAATAATTTACTGATACAAGCCTTACTACTTAACCCATAGCTGAAGGGCGGAGAGGTGGATTAATACCTTCCCAAACAGTATTTAACAAGCCGACTAGAATTGAAATTTGGCACTCCATTTTTCAATTCCGAACCATTTACACCACACGCACATCTTAGCTGTTATGCCTAAGTGTTTACCCATCTAGTTTCTGACCGAGCTTGACGGTCCTTAACTTCGATGATTGTACGAGGACCGGTGTTTTAACGTAACATGGCAGTATGCCTGTATGAATTGCAAGACCAAAGAAATAATCTGTAGACAGTATACTATAATAACAAGTCAAAGCAACACCATCATATGCAGTTGCTCATTCAATTTCGGTCTCTATCTAGGAAATATATTACCAGAACAAGCCTGTATTATACTCACGCCAACAGGCATTTGCCACACAATATAGAAATTGGCAATATGTGATAACCTTCAAAGTAATTTTCAGGATTAACCGATTAGCTAATTAATTTCATTCTCGACAATGACAAAAGAGTACATGAGAGAATTGGTAACAGGATTGATAAAAGTTCAAAGATTGTCCAAAGACACAAATAACCTTTTCGACAGCATTCATTCATATTATGAGCAAAAGCTTAGCGTATTTTGCTTCCTTTTTCTTGTTTTTTTATTGCTTAGAGAATGTTAACATATCTATTGAGAAAATTGGAAAAATATATCAAATGTCAGGCACGGTTCGATTTAAGGCCAAATGCTAATATGAAAGATTACATTGCCTGCAAGATTTTGACAGTGTCTTGGTGTCTACATTGGTTTGATAGAAATAAGGATTTTTGTGGATTTAAGTTAAAATTCAGTCTTTTGCTGCTGATACCGGAATTACTTGAGCAATGGTATATGGAAGTCTTGTACTGGCCAGACTACATAATTATCCAGTTAGTCGTACTGGAATACAGAGCATTACATTTGGGTATGGTTTGGCTGCAGGAGATGCCGGAAGTTTGTCAGTGTTAATAGCCAAACGCCTTCGGGGCTCCACTACAGATTTTGTCTGAATTTTCTTCAATAGGCTTTTTCGAGTTTGGATACACTCGCAGGGCAGAGGAATCTTAAAATCAGGGTTTTTCTTCCTCTAAATGGACTGCTTTCCTGAGTTGCCGATCTCCAGCTATACGAAGCTGCCAATTATGAGGCACCAGTTTTCCGCTTTCACCCCATTCTCCGGCTTGGAGCTGCAATTAGTTGCCAGAGTCTATTTGAGATATTATAGCAATCTTTAACAAAATCCCTTTAGCATAGAGTACAAATAAATGTTTTTGAAATCAGTGTTTTACTTTCTTATTTATATCCTTTAATCGATTAAAGATTTTGTAAAATTCATACGAAAATTACAAACAAATTAACTCACATATCAATTAAATTAATGCGAACATAATATAACTTTTGACGTTAGGAATAATATCAAATAGAAAAGTAAGTTTATTTCACTTGAAGATGAATATAACTTTTGGCCAGATCACGATAAAATATCAGTTCTCACCCGATCACCGAAGTTAAGGAACCCTGAGCCCGGTCATTAGTTAGATAGTCAATCGCTGTTAAATACTAACTGCTGTAAGCTATGCGACACGTTTAGCAAGCCGGCGATGGATGAAATTACTTATACTAACAGAAGACTTCGTTTTGTAGAAGTGCTTCAGACCCAGCAGGACACAACAGCTATCTGAAGAGGAATATGTGATGTGGATTAATATCATCATCTTTGTTTGTGTCCTCTGTTGATCTGGATAACAGTCAAGGAAATTTAAAACTGAAAACTTCATTTAATGAACGCGAGTAGATTTTCTCGTTTTTCTTAAATGCATCTTAATTATTGCTTACCCTATTTCTGCTAGGTATGTACTACCCGGCCCGGAAATTGAACTCTGCTACTAAATATACACACCAACACCATAATCCACTAAACCACCTGCAGACTTAAGGCCGCATGCGGCCTTCTGAGTCATCACGTGCAACATTCTGCAACTTTAGAGTTTATCTCTGATATTTAACAGTCTGTCGTCATGTACCCCTTGACACTTTACTGCCATTCGCCACATTTACTGAACTTTGACACTCTCAACTATTGACAACAAAATATTATTTACATTATATAATGGCACAAAAATTGCTATGCCTGAGTACGTATCCATAATCAACTAATAAAATTGCATTTTAAACAGATAGCAGTGAAAGCAACATTTGTTCTATATGAAATGGGAAAAATTCTCCAACTCCAGTCAGACGCGAAAGTTATCATAACATAGTCACACCTCTCTTCATCTCAAAAAAATAATTAAACCGTGAAACCAGTAAAGTTACTCTAAATAAATATTCTTAGACATTTCAGCTGCATTTTCAACATCCTGATATATGTAGTCATCCGTAGACAGATATGTTTCGCTGCATCACAGCTCACTAGTATGGTTAGCCAGGATTGAAAACCGAATAAACTGACATCAGTCGGCGATTCTACCGAGCAATGGGTGCTTGGGAAAGAAAGCCGGTCTTTAGGGTGTTATATACAAATGAAACACACGCCAGTAGCCTGGAGTGTTCAAATACATTGCTGAATAAACGATGCGTGATTAACAACTGTTTTTATAAAGTCTATCATTCCTCCATAGTGTTCAATCGGGGTGTGAGAGCGTATACGACTGATTATAATTGGTTTATTATTCAGTTAGAGCCTATATAATAGAATTCACAGTATTTTATTTCTTTTTCTCTAGATATGAATATATGTGTGTAAAAAACCTTAGCTTTTAATATAGCCTTTAGATTTTAAATTTCTTTTATTTTTAAGCCAAAATGTGTATTTCATTAAACATTTTAAGATATTTCATTTTTAAACAATTATTTTTTATGGCTACGTATAATCTTGAAACTTATTGAAAATGATCTACATTTATTCTCATTTGAAGCTTTTTCGTTCATTCTGTGTAAGCGTCAAATTTTAATCGATATTTTATATCTGATTACTACAGCTATTAAAGGATTCTTTATTTAATGGCTGCCTGTATTTGTTTGAAAAGTGCACTATTTACCTCTTCCAAAATTTCTATTAAGTTGAGATATCAGAAGAAAATTCAATGTGAATTGCAGTCGTTAGAGACTCGATGACATCATTGTGCAGGAAATTTTCTTTTTGGGTTTTTCTTAAACGTCATATTTCGGAGTGGGTATATGATGCAATAACATCAAATATTTTTGAGGGTGGCTTGCAATTCAGGCGTTTAAAATAATCCGACGACTTTCACAGTCGTCGGATTATTTTAAACGCCTGAGTTGCAAGCCAACGGCAAAAATACTTGATGTTAAAGAATAAAATTCAGTAGGAAAAACGATTTTGACAAAATAACAAGTAACATTAATTTTATATAACAAGAATACAAAAAGTTGGTTCAATGTATTGAATGAGATTTTTTTTTATTGTTAGTAAAATTCTTGGATAGAAAATAAGCTGTATTGCGTAGGTATGAGAGAACAGTGAAATGTGATTACAAGTGTGTTTATAGAAAAGAGTCAGTATGTGTATTGCGTGCGTAGTAGTAGCGTGGATAACGGAGATAGGTTGAATTTAGTTCTTACTGTAAACGGTGGCGCCGTAATCAGAGTTGGCCTCTTTGAATTACAGTCAGTGCTGAGTTGGGCGCTGCTTTTGCATGTGAACGCTAATGGGCCTTCAATATCAGCAGACAGAGTGACATGAACCTTGGTGGCATTTGCGAGTCTCTATCTTGGGTCCGGACGCCGTGATATTTATACATTTTTTCTAAGAAATCGACTCCAGAATTTATCTATTTTAAATTAGCCCTAAAATACCCAGCGATATGTCTATTACTACGTCCGCACAATATTTTAACGGTACCTACCTAAACTATGATAAATAATAAAGCAACCTTTCTAGTTTGTATTCTATGGTTTTCTATTGGACGGTTTATTGGTGTGTTTTAAGATGTAAGCATTTTATTATGTGTTATTGGTTTATAAATTTTTGTAAGCATGTTTTAATGTTCATGTAACTATAATATTAGATATTTTAGTGGACACGACAATTAAATATTTCTTCTATATTATTTGAAGCTAGAAACACATTTTCCATAAAAACATCAGAAAGTATTTTTTCCTCGTCTTTCAATATTTTTTTGTTTCCATGCACGAAGACATTAATATGACAGTATATTTCATAAATATCATTCTGTTTTATTACCAGGACCACAAAATATACGTAGAACAAATTAATGTACGTCCATATTCTCACGCGCTCAAAAATTAGTTAGTAGTAGTATTAGTAGAAATAATACAGAATAACTGTTATTGATTTCTCGTTATGCAACGGTTTAATTTTAAACGCTTCGTTTATCCATGATGTAGACAATCATACCTCTCCATAACTTACTTTTTTATCTGTGAATGTTACCTCTTTTGTAAACTGTTTCCTGTCCAAATCTATTTCGCCATTTAACACAGAGCTGGGGGATGACAAGTGAATCGTCATTTGTGGGAAGTGAATACCAACTAACTAGGCTCGAATTTTGATTTGGCATGAAAATTCCATATTTCGTACTTACAACAGTCTCACAAACAGCACATCTTATACATAGTTATTTTAAGAAAATCTATGGAATGTAGATAAAAATTATTGTGAAACGTTTTGTTCTTTAAGATATCCTCAGACAAAAATATTTAGATTGATTCGATTACACGTGCAGAGGAAAAAGAGCGGCCTATCCCCAAAATGGTCATTTATAATCACATGAAGGCAAACATTTCATTAGCGCGATGAAGTCCTACATTGATTAACTGATTTTATTATTTACGTCCAATCAACCATCTGTTGGTTACTTAAATCCAGAATAAAACTTGCAATTGTAAGAATTCTTTATAGATAAGCATGATTTCCTTATACAAGTCTTATTAATTAACCCATCGAATGGGGGGAGAAAAGTAGAAAGTAGTATAACTAACCCGAACGGAACTGGAACTCGGTTCTTCAATTTTACTCAGATAACTCACAGCCGTTTTCCATTAAACCATTCACATATCAAAGCTTACAGCACTTGATAATCCCAAGCACTTAGGCATTTTGGTACTGACCAAACTGGACATGGCTTAATTTTGATAATCATACGAGAACCAATACTACCACGTGATAAGGCCGTAAATCCGATTCTCCCACTTTCTCATAGATATTCCTAAAATTATTTCTTCTTAAAATTTCTAAAATAAGTCATTTATACTATTTACTTTTAAGATATCACTAGAAGAAGAATATTGTTCTGATGCATCAATTTTTTTTTGTAGCGATATAATGCTTTTATAAACTATTGTAATAAAAAATACAATATTAAGTTCTACTTTGTATTGAGCCCTCTTTATAAAAATAAATGCCTGAACTGTGGGTTTTAATCAATCTGCTCTTTCATTTCTTAATAATATATATATATATATACCTGACAAGGTGCTAATTAGATCGTACTGAAACACAAAGGCTCTTGTGTTGCAATAAACTATGTTTTATTCTAAACTTATAATAAAAATGTTACGATATATAATTCACTACTAAGTATCAAATACTCTTAATAAAGTAAATCCCTACAAACAGTCGACTGTCAACCCTTTAGTTTGTACTATTTCTAAGATATATATATCGTTTTCACATATGACTGACGCCAATTCGGTCGGGTTTCAATCCTGGGTTAGGAAGCGACCGGAGTCTAAGCCGTACTGATGAGCTGTAATACAGCGAAACAGATCTGTCTGCGGATGACCATAGTATATATATATATATATATATATATATATATATAAATATATATATATCGTTTTCACATACATAAGTATAACTAATAAAAAATATAAGAGCACTTACAATAACACACTGATGCAATATTATTGCAAATTTTGCATATTACTTCTGTTTCGACAGATAGATAGATAGATAGATAGATAGATAGATAGATAGATAGATAGATAGATAGCACAGTTCTTTCTACGCAGAAATCTTCTTTTCGACTCATGGTTCTTTTCGTATCTAACAGTGCTTCAATTAGTATCGTCCATTTCTCACGTTAGCCTGCATTAGATCAAACGAAAGCGCTAAAAATCGTACCATATTAGCTTCAAATGATTTCATTCTTTATTGTTATCTTCCCAAGGAAGGTGAAAAACTCTCGGCTGACGGTATGTTGCACAACGGAAATCATAAACGCCGGTCTTATGAGCATTTGTCCATAATAATAAAGATTCCTTCTCAAATCTAGTGTATTCTTACCGGTTGAACAATCTCTCTAGATGAGTTTCTTCTTCAATATGTCTTCCTTAATGACAATTTCTCATGGCAATTACACTCCTTCAATAGGCGCCATAACGAATGAATGCAGTTCATAAGTCATCAGCATTAAAACCAGCGTATTATGAATTGTGTCTGCAATAAAGTAAAGATAGTGATTCCAGATCCAGTTTTCAGCATCACTTCTATGCATATCACCAGAGCTAATACTTTTTTAGCTATTTTTCTAAAACGACGAAAGGTAAATTAGTTGGTGAATATTAAACTGCATTATTTACACAGTTCAGACCGTTGTACTTATCTTCATTGACATGTTTACAACGTTTCGGCTGTTGTACGTTCAAGCCTTCTTCAGGTGCTTGGGATTTCGAACCGAACTCTTTATTTTGATCACTAGAGTATATCATTCTCATTCCATGTGGGGTGTCACTTTCGAACGTCATGTAGTTATCGCCCTGTAACACAACTCTCTAAGTTATCAGTTCATCAATGCAGTAGCCAAGTATTGAACTCACGTCGTCAATATGGCAATAAAGATGAGGACAACAGCCCGAACAGTAGAAATAATGTAAATACTACCCCATCTCAGACAAACAGCAAATATTAAACTATTCAAAGAGTTCTGTAGTCTTTTAAATTTTAATTTGATGATAATAGTTGCTATGAATTCAGTTTGAAAATGAGAAAAACTAAAACGAAATTCGTCATTGCAGCTATTGTAAAGCCCAGTCAGTAAATCTTCCCTATATCATGAGAACTTAGAGACTGTTATTCAGAAGTAGAGTAAATATTGCTATTTTACAAAACTTACGAATGCATCTATTGGCCGGGTTGATGTGAGGCAAGTATATGCAAACTTTCCAGTAAACAAATAGTATGCATACCTGTTGCATCATTAAACATAAAATGATCAGTAATATATTTTCCGTACTAAAATCTGTGTATGTATTTGCATCATGTGTGTGTGTGTGAGAGAGAGAGAGGGAGAGAGAGAGTGAGAGAGAGAGAGAGAGTGTGTGTGTGTGTGTGTGTGTGTGTGTGTGTGTGTGTGTGTGTGTGTGTGTGTGTCCTTAAAAAAGGCGGATGGTGTAGTTTTTATCGAAGCTTAACGTTAATTCGCCGTACAAAGTTCAGCTTTTGGTCGATTCTGTTTCTTCCGATTAACACTAATGCCTTTAGAAAAAGCAGGAACACATCTTCTACCTGCTAAGGATTAAAAAGCACGGCAACCTGAGATCGCTTACTTTTAGGTAGATGCCATTCTACGAGAATTCTCTAAAATCCGGAAGCGAGATAGTATTCATCGAATTATCTTATTCAAGACACGCCACGACAGGTTGCGGAAGGTGTGGTTCCTTTAAGACCTTTGTTGTTTACGGGACTCGTGATGTATTTTGCCTATTCTACGAGTTTTCTTTGAGGAGTCTAACCATAGTTTTGTTTAAATCTTCATCTTCTTGTTAAAATTTATTTTACATATATTTAGTTAAACTGGCCAAATTAAATTGTAAATTTGGATCCACAGAAAAAAACAAATGTAAAATCCAAGATGTTTGTTTCTTTTTTTTATTATTTAATCTAATTTTAATATTTCTATTACTCATTTTCTGTAAATAAGTTGATGTTTTATATTGATAATTGAAGTTTGTAACATAAGCAAACAGTCAATATTTTACTAGGATCACAAAAGTTGATAAAGTTGATAAATGAAATGTAATGAAAACGGACACATTGAAATTAAGTAAAAAATAACCAAGAAAATATTTTCCTATTTTTTTTTCATTTCGCTTTAGGCCTGAATATTATTAACTTTTGAAAATTATATATTTACTATTGGTAACAAACTGTTCTTGATATGTTTTTACTTATTTCAATGGGCATTTTTTCAGTCTTCCATAGAGTTCTGACGTGCAAGGATTGAAAGCCGGTTTTGAGGTTATTTTTTTCATTTTTGTTTATCAGTTTACCGCTTTACATTAGAGTTTTTTTCTTCCCTGTTTTTTTTAATATGTCTATTTTTATTTTACTTCTGCTCCTTCTATGTGCCTTGTCCGTTCAAAAATGGGCAATTGTGGCTATCAACAATTTCATGGTCTCTGTAGCTTTTAATAGTTAGTTGGGAATGTGTAAGTCCTTGTGAAAATCAACAAATATGTATTAATCACAGTTCCAAAAGAACTCATTATCGATTATTAGAGAAATGGCAAAGTTATCGAAACGGAAAACCGACCAATTTAGTAATAAGAATACACGTGATCTGTGTCATAAGCAGATCACCTCCTGACATTTTATGATATTTCCGAAGGTTACTGCAACTGCTTTTTCCCAGATGGACTCTTGTCGGATTGTGACAGAGTTCACTGTACGAGCTTCCGACTAGAATCTAATTCCACATTTTAATATACTTTTCTGTTGTCTTGGCAACTATACGCTCTGGCAGATTTAGAAATTCGAACATGAATTATGAATTCTAAGTAATAGTTAATAGATGCTAAGATTAATTCCTGAGATCTTTCATTATCCACCAATCTAAGATTAAAATGTTTCACTCTTGCATGCACACCGCCACAGCCTCACACCTCCTACAGACCAAAATGCCATAACAGCTTGGACACAAAATAATAGCCAGGCAGATTGCTGCAATAAAGCAAATTAACTAATATACCTAATGTGCATGTTAATGATCATAGACATAATCATAAATAATACACCAAGTTGTTTTTATCTGTCAGACTTAAACATGTTCTCACAGATTTTTTCATGAAAAGTAATGTTCTTTTTTGCAAAAATTACTAAGAAACACGTCACTGAAATTATTGTCCATCGCAAGCCACTACTTTTCCATCTTTCTGGCAAATTTGAATTCCACGTCGGAAAAAACAACTCGTCTTTTGAGGTTAATCACGAGTTGACCCATTTTTTTAATCTTCATAAGAATGAAAGTGCTGTTTAGCCAGGCCATGTGTCATCAATAGGGCCAAGTGATAATCGGACGGAGAAATGTCTGGTGAATAAGAAGAAGTAGGACATCCCATTTAAGTGTTTCCAAATAGGTTTGCACCCGTTTTGCAACACGTAGCCTAGCGTTGTCATGTGGTAAAATTCCTTTATCATGTTTCTGCTCATAGAGTGGCCCGTTTTTCTTCAATGCTTGACTCAAACGCATCAATTGTGGTCGATAGCGATTTTCCATGATGGTTTCGGTTGGTTTGAGCAGATCATAATAAACTACACATAGCTGATCCTAGCAGAAGCTTCAAATCATAGATATTCGACTTTACCGCCGATGTTGATTCATAGCTGGGCTTACCCCACGATCTTCTACGCTTAAGGTTATCGTAGTGTATCTTTTCGTCACTGGACACAATACGATGAAAAAACCTTTCTCTGCTCTGTCACTGAAGCAGCTGGTCACACGTAGTTCGATGTCTCTCGGCTTCAACTCGTACGGTACCAAATGTCCTTGCTTTTAAATCATTTTTAATACTTTCAAACGTTTCGAAAATGTTGTATTATCAAATCCTAATGATTCTGCAAGTTCATCTTGCACCTGACATGAATCTTCACGAAGTAATTCTTTGCCTTCAAACCTTTTCATGCGTCAGCATTCTTTATCTTCAATATCAAAAACATTATGTTTAAGGCGTCTAAATCAATATCTTCATGTTATTTCCGACAGAGCATGGTCGCCATAAGTCTCACAAGAATTCTGTGTGCTGCAACTGCATGTTTCTTTTGAATAAAGTAGTGCAGTAAAATTCTCTGCAAATAAACTTTTGGGGTACGAAATCCGACATGTTTAACGCTATGAAAAACAAAGTTGTTTACACTTTTGCAAAATGAGATACACTGAATTTGAAGCTTTCTTATAGAACTTATAGATGCGTTACTATCTCAAACTACACACACAAAGTTCTAGGAATGCCATCTGTTAGAAAACAGCGAGAACTTATTCAAGGTCCTAATAGAATACCCGCAAATCTTTCTTTACATTAATTATCTTTCTTGCTCCTTATATTCCTTTATCTTTATATTTAAACACTTACATACTAAAAGTATTGGTCCGGAAATTTTAAAATATAGTAATTGTGAGTTCTAAACAGAGTAGTGCAAACATAAACTCATTCCTTTAATATAGAGTATCAAATTATTATGTTTATTTTTATCTTCATTTCTATTATGGCCAACTTATGATCTCCAGATTTTCCATAGAATATTGATATACAATATATTTCCACGTATAAGACGCTTCTTTAAATCCGAAAAAGAACCCTTAAAATAAGGGTTCCCTTTATAAACCAATTCTAAAAAAATAACCTTACATTCAGAATAATATTTGTCGGTAGCCTAACCTCAGCCTCGGTGTGATAACGTTTATGAAAAGATCCACATCACATAAACGAATGATAAAACCATTTCTATCTCATATTTTATTGGCATATCTTCATAATAAATTGGCTATTCAAAGAATATTTTCATTGCAATGAAATCAACTTGTATCCATGAAGGATCTGCCGAGAAAATGTAAACCCCGAGTTATAATTGCGAATAAAAATGTTGAAGTAGAATGTACTACAAACTTATTGTTATTAGTGGTATTTTATGATCGCCGATAAAGTATAAGTAAATGGCCATTAGTACACCAAGCTGTTTGTAAATGCTTAGATATATTCATTGGAGTAGATAGATCTAGCTATCGCCCTGTTCACACTCCACCCTCGTCTATTGAACAGGTTAAGAGGCTCATACCTTGTTCCCTGTTTAGGATGTGGTTTCCGGCTTTCTCTTTTCCAATCTTCTCACTTTGTTTTTTTTTTTCAATTGGAGTAGATAGATCTATCTATTGCCCGGTTCACACTCCACCCTCGTCTATTGAACAGGTTAAGAGGTTCATGCCTTGTTCCCTGTTTAGGATGTGGTTTCCAGCTGTCTCTTTTCCAATCTTCTCACTTTGTTTTTGTTTTTTTTTTCAATTTGAGTAGATAGATCTATCTATCGCCCGGTTCACAATCCACCCACGTCTATTGAACAGGTTAATAGGCTCATCCCTTGTTCCCTGTTTAGGATGTGGTTTCCGGCTTTCTCTTTTCCAATCTTTCCACTATTACGTAGCCCCCTGCGCATCAGTGGCGTTACCGCCTTGCTCGGGGTGATACGATGAAAGAAAATATAGAGAAAAAGATTAGGAGGAAGAAGACTCAGTATTCGCAAGCGATCATGTGATGAAAATGAAACATAACAATGGTTTCACTTTTATCTGACCTGTATAGGAAAACATGATATAGAATCGGTTTCATTATTTTGTTTATTTTAAAATTGTCTAATATAAAACAGTGAGCTAACTTTTCTGGTAAACAGATATAACCGTTGATTCAATGCAATCACTCGACTTCATGTTAGTGTAAAACGTTAAACAAAGAAAAAGAAATGACTTGCTCCCCTGGAGGTTAGCATCAGCCATTCGGATGAAATGCATCTCGGAGTAAATAGGTGTATTAAATATTTTCTAAACTCAACCAGATGTGCTACGATATTGTTCTTTACCTAGCGAAGACCAGACGAGAAAAGTATATAGTATATAGATATTATACTTTTTGCACCAATTTGTTATTTAATAAAGCATGATCTCAATAAGGAATAACCATCAGACTTTATAGCCTCACCGGAATAATTTTCATCAAAATATTGCTTGCCTAAATTTATTATATTAAACCAATCGGAGATTCCTTATATTGATAAATCTTACATTGATTTTATGTAGTTAGCGAAAACCGAATAAGTTATCTACTGTTATCAAAGACTGGATAACATCGTACGTTCAAACAACCAAATTTATAGTTAGTCTGTGTTCAAGAAATAAAATAACAAGTAGACATGTGTATATCAGCCGTTTTTTTTTTGTTTTTTTTGTCTTTGTTTATTTATTTATTTGTTTATTTATTTTTTGCATTTTTACAACAGCTATCTTACTAAATTGAATGCATGGTTATCAGCAAAAAACGAAGACCAAAATGCCAACTACAGATCGTTGATACTAAAATGAAGCATATGCAGAAATTTAAATACCTGAGACGTCTTCTAACAGAAAGTGCGACACTGAGATGCGAAGGGATATTTGTATGCCGAAGGACGTATTTCAAAAATTAAGCAGAGAAACAGAAAGATTTCGTTGTAAACGAACAGAAGAGTACTGGACTGTCATGTGATATCTGTCCTCATATATGGCAGCGAATGCTATACAATCTTCTCAAAGATTAAAGAAAAACTCGAAGCAGCAAAAATGGGGTTCTATAGAAAGAGGCTGATGATACCATGGACTGAACATATCAGTAATGAAACGGTTTTGGAGAGGGTGCAAGCGAAAAGGAAACTTATACTTAGCATCAGGAAAGGTGAGCTGAAGTCTATGGGGCACGTAACGAGGTAGAAAGGCTTGGAGAATCTGACACTCACGGGACGATTAAGAAGCAAGAGAAGCAACGCGAGACATACTTGATGGGCTTGAGCAAGTGGAGGGTGGAGCAGGGTTTGGGAGAGATACCAAAAGAAAAAATGCTAAGAGCGACAAAGGATAAGAGTAAGTGAAGGTCCATGATCACTTACGTCCCGAAGGAACACGGCACATAAAAGATTTTACTAAATACTGTTTTCTTTAATGTTATTCTTTAGTAAATTCAAACCACCCCCAAAAAAGTAATCGTAATATTGGCTTTTTATTTAGAAGAAGTTAAAAATATTTTAGTTTGGCTTTTTATAAATTAAACCAAAAACGGTTGATATTTTTAAACTCGATTTTCAGTAAAGAGATTCTTTGTGCAAATATCTTTTTTATAGCAATGAGATGTAGGAATCAAAGAGATCAAGAAGCAACAAGTCAATACAAGAACCACTTTTAAATATTTTTATGAAAATAGTCGTTAATAATTACACTGGATATGAATAAACAGTTTAAGTTATAATGATATCTCTACGAGAAGTAAACATTTCACGAGAGTTTTTGAGGGAGGGGCCCTCAGCACGATTAAAAAATACTAAAACTATTTCCGATCATTTTTGAGGGAGAGCGAATGATTTTCATTTTTCCTCCTCGGATCTACTTGGTGACGGCTTTGTTGAAAAAAGTTTTTTAATAAAATCAAAGTAATTAATAGTAAAGTAAACTTGGGACTGTTTCATGAGAGATATAAGATTAATGTAGGGGTGATCTGCTACAAGCTATTAAAAATAATATTAAAGTAAAAAAAATTAGTACACACAAAATGTGGAAGTAAAAATAATAACTAAAATCATCATGCTTAATCCTAGATTCTGTCCGCTCTGGTCGAAATACGCAGACCACGCCTGTACTTGGTTGTGTATATCCCCTCAAAAAGCCATAAATTTGACGGACCTATGATTTCGTCGGGGACTCTCGTGCAAACCGGACTGATGTGTACATTTCAACGCTTTGATGAGCTGGACCTGAATAAAGTTTTTTGGTTCTCGTGAAAATCAAACATAGGTCTACCAATATGTTGTTTATCAAAATGACAAAATTCAACCATAATAATTTAGAAAATATAGATATCCTGTAAAACGTAAGAATCCAAACAAAGATACGCCGTAAAACAACAAAGCAAAACAACACCATATTTTGCTTTGTAACTCATTAAAAGACTCAAGGAATGAAGTCCGAAACAAAATAACTTATACTCATGAAATAAAGATGGCAACAAAGTAGAATGATGAATCAATTAAAACCTTCCTGTTTATGGAGAAATCTTACATTTTCTCTGGCTCGTTTTATTGTAATACGCGTCAAAGCAAAAAGAAAATCATAACAATCAATATATTTGTCTGTCTCGTGAGAAAAGAAATCGTACTTATTCTATACAATATACATAAATTGCAGAATATTTCAGTTTATTGTACGACTGTAAAAATAATGAATCAAATTAAGGAATATCATGATTTATACTTAATTATTATAACTGATCCTCTATTGTAGTTAGGGGAATGAATTTCACTGTCCTGGTTATCCGCTACATTTTCTACTCGCCCAATAATTTTGTTCCTTTAATCTGATTGCACAGTCTTTATGCTTTAACTATTGATTGAGGCGGACATTTAGTGATAAAAGGTTTTGTTTTGACCTCTATTTTCCTGCTTTCATAGGACCCCTTTCTTTAGAATAAAAAAAACTTCTGATAGTTATTTTCCTTTTCTTTTTTCTTTTTTTTTTGCCGTTTTATTGTTAATTGCTCTCCCTAGTTGCAAAGAATAAGAAAAGAATTCGTGACGTTGATCAAACTGCCATTCTTTCTTGTGCTTCATATTCGGCAATAATTCTCCGGAAATAGTAACGACCACATTTGTTAGCAGTATTGATCCGTCCTAATGCCGATTCTAAGGACTATGAGTGGCTCAACTGCTGCTTGATTCAATTTTTAATCACACTATTGTGCTATTATACGATATATGTCAATACTTAGAATTTTCTTAGAAACCTAGATTTATTCCCCTTTGCAGAGATACATTCTTGACTTTTATTTCTTTCTTACTGAGGACTTAAACTTTACCGCTAAGTTTTTATATTTTTAATCAGCGTCTCATTTTAAAATTAATTTCTTATTATTTTACATCTCATGACACGGCTATACGCACGCACAAATTAAAAAGAGCAGAAACCCGAAGAAATGAAAACAAACAAGTCAAGAGATGTAGTTTGAAAATGGTGAACTTTATGGTAATTAGAGAAGCTAAAGCTAAAGTAAGTATTTGTTAATCCAATTTATAAATAGTAATCATGATGAGTCGAAAGAACACTTTTAGAAGAGTCTTCACAACGATTAATGCATTAAGTAATATGCACTACGCTTTCCCAAGAAACGGGACTCAAAATAAACCTTTCTAAAGCAGAAACTATGGCCTGGAATTGAAATGAAAACAGTTGTAGCACCTATCCTTAATCCATCATAATGAGTCAAGCTGTGGAATTAGTAAATACTAAATACTTAAAAAAACTAGGCCTATGGCTTATTTATAAGAAATTAACTATAGGCAGAAAAGAAACTGAGCATATCAGAGGCTGTGCTGGAGTTAGCTTTGCCCAACATCACAAATTGCTACGAAATCAAAATATCAACCTGAAAATTCAATTCATGTTCTTGAATAACCTCGTCAGATCAAGACTTTCATATGAATGTCATGCATAGCGTCAAACATGTTCAAAAATATCTAAACTGTCTGCTCTATGTAGCCACTTTCTAAGATCAATGGTTAAAAAAGCTTTGAACGAATAAAGTCCAAGGTTTTTTGTTAAAAGTAATCCTTTTTTGAACATTCTGGGCTAGCGCTGCGGAATCACAAAAACTGTATAAAATAACAAAAACTACGTCACTTGAGAACAATCAACAACAGCACAATAAAATAGATCGATAATAAGATAAAAATATCTACAGTTTCATAATATAATTTCACGCCACTAAATAAATTATTAAAAATATTCTTAATGAGAATTTTTAGAATTTGAAATTCACAAGGCGTATTTATCATATAAATAGTCATATTATAAAAATATTATCTTTATCATTTGGTTAATACCAGCTTCATCGTGGAAACATTGACTGGCATAATAAGATTGAATGCATAGTATATGTCTCATGCATTTTTTAAAAAAATCTCTTTATCTTTTTGATACACTAAAGTAAACATAGTAGAAAAGTACAGACCAGAATAATTTTCTTAAAATTATCGTAACAGTCGCATTTTAAAGCCGATTTATAAGCATTTCAGGCGCATGCAATGTCAATAAGTTAAAGAGGAAACAGGAATAATTAAGTCACCAGTAAAATATGTTTTTATTAAAACCGCTATTCAAATCTAGTGTAAACAAATATGATTACGTAAGCAAATGTCTAACAATCAGCTCAAGTAAATATTTCCCTCTGATCAATGACAGGAGTAATTTCATTTTCTATTTTTAAGATCATAAAAAATCAGGGACATCACTAATATCAGTTGCTGATGTAATTCTGTTCTGAGCTGATTTTGACGCATGCGCAAGTCAATGTTAAGAAGAAATTTTTGTGAACATGATCGCGTGATATAATCGCAGAAAAAATAGACAAAAAAGCAAATCATTAAACAAGTTACAAAGTATTTTTACTTCGATATTTTTTGTCATCTTATCATTTTCTTTCATGTATTTTCGTTGATTTTGCAAGTTAGTCTCCGTTTCTTCGTTCTTTTCTGCGAACACGACCTCGCATCTCTTAGTTTCTTTGTTTCTGAAAACCTACAAAATTTCTGAGGTGGTTAATATTTTTAATTTATAATCGTTAGACCCTAAGCAAAATAGTACTGCTACTGGTGCGCAGAGACGGCACAAGAAGAGAGTGAAGAGAAATAGGAACAGGTTATAGAGGGTGTCGGAGAACGGATTAGAAAAGGATAGGAATACTAATGTGAATGGATTTACATGAAAGTAAAACGAAAAGGGAGAAAAACAAGATGCATAGGGTGTCAGAGAAAGGATAAGAGAAGGACAGGAGTTAAAGAGATGGCAGTTGACGTTGCACTTAAACTCTTGAAAATTGTAGAAGTGAGTGGAAAGGAGTTTCAAAGGCGAGACGAACTAGAAAAGAAGCTGAGTGTGTAGTAGATGCGCCTCATTGGACTGCTTTCACTCTCAAAAGTTGGGACCTAGTTGCCAGTCTAGTAGCACTGGTAAATTCGTCTAGAGAAGGCACCAGGGAGATAAGCTCTTCAAAGCAGAAGCTGTGAAAATATTTGTCAAAATGACAGAGGGAAGTCACATCGTGTCAGTGAACAAGTGACTAGAGTCGTGCTGGCAGGTCGAGATCGATTACATTGCAGATTCGCCTTTGAACTTTGTCAAGAACCTCGAGATGAACAGGAGGGGCGCCCGACCAGATGTGACAACAGTATTCAATGCACGGGCGGATGGTACATTTGTATATGTGCAAGATGGATTCAGATGAGGAAAACCTCTTGGCCCGACACAGCGATCCGACCTTCCAGCGGGAGATTTAACAATTGATTCAATGTATTCATTGATTAATTATATTGTTTTTACGTCTTTTGCAGGTTCTTAAAAACCAGGATATATTTTTGATTGTGAGAATATTTTTTGAGATAATAATGACTTATTTATACAAGTCTTACTAATTATCCTATAGTTGAGGAGAAGTGGTGGATTCAAACTTCTCGAGTGTATATACGCATAAGTAAATATAACGAACACGACTTGGATTGGATTTTAAGATTCCGAAACGTTATCCATTATATCACCCACTCATCCAAGCATTTGGTATTCCCAATCGGTTGGACATCTCCTTACTGGCCAGGAACGAAGTTGCTTAACCTCGGTGATCGGACAAGGGGTAAAGCGATGAAGAAGCGTAAGAGAGAAAACTAAATGTAAAAGTAGGATTACAGTGTTTCCTCTTTTACTTTTATTTTTCTCTCCCTCTTCAGCTTATTGTTCCTCTTTATTCGTTATGACCGATAAGAAATTTCTTGTTTGTTTTTCTTCTTACCGTTCCGTTTTATTTCTACTATTTTTCTTTCTTTTTAATTTGATTCCTTTACTTTCCACATTTGTGATCTGCTTCATTCATTCCTCCATATTTTCTTCTTTTTATTAATGCCGTCACTTTATTAGAACTGTGCGGATTTTCTTTTTTGTTGTTGTTCTTCCATGTTTTACGTCTCTGACTCTTTCTCATCATTCAATGCCTAGACATGCAATGAATGGCTACTGAATCCGAACGACGAATACTACATTCTAAGCACTCTCCTTCAATGCTTGTCAGTATGGACTCAAGGTCAAAACCATCATGGGTCTTCTTTCTTTCTTCTTTTTTTTTTTTTGGTCTACGAGCAAAGGGCTACGGATAGGCAAAAGACGTAAAAAAAGATAATTGAAAGTCTCAAAAGGAGATTTACACTGCCGATTCTGGTATACCTTGTGCAAAATTTACATCCACCAGCAGAAACGGCAGCAACATTGCTGACGCCACTGAGGTAATTGTGCCATAACAGAAAGCCACGGGTGACTATTCATTATTGTGTGCGCTTGCGTGAAAGTAACTGCAGGTATCAGCTATTCTATGCGCGCGAAAAAAATGTTCTTTTTACAAATGGTGTTTACAGCCTATATTATACGATACCTCATCAGAATATTAATTTTACTTGGGTGAAATGCCAGACATTATTATTTTCACTGTTTTCCAGTAGAGCCTTTGCTTAGAGTGCATATTCTGTGGAATAATATTTCCAACATAGGATTTTCAAAGAGAGACACATTTATTATATTATTATTGCTCGAATGCATTCTATTGGTCAATAAGGTTATTTTTATTATCGTATGTGCATAGAAAAATCTTAATATTAACTTTTGATCAATAATGTAATACAATTTGATGAAAGTATTTTATAGAGTCCATGTATATATTCCTCATTGTGGAAACCAGACATTTCAAATACCTTTTCTAAAATGAAAATAGACGCACATCACTTATTTTTCTCCATCTATAAAGAAATAGTACTGCCTTTACTGATATATAAAAGGATTTGTATTACGTAACAGTTCAGCAGGCTTTTGTTTATGACGAAATTTTCTTATTATTTTATTTAGCTTTGGAAGGCATATTTCTCTATTACAATGAGCTTTCAGATTTCCTTCGTATACTACAAAAATGCCGATATAGTTATACATTTTATTGCTTGGGTTTGTCATCTCCAGCTCGTAACTTGCATCCTGGGGTGCCACTCTGGTTAACGACCGACCAAATATTCTGTTATCTTACCAGTGATAATTTCTTTCTTGCAGCTTTTCTTTACTGGTTATTTTCTTGTAGTTTTTGAAGTTTAATCTGTGCCTGCGACACAGTGTCATCTGCGTATCTTATTTTGTTAACGTTGTGTCCAAGATAACCAGATAATAAATCCTGGTAGAACTGCTTCTCTTATAAAATACATATGGCAAGAAATTTCATTCTTGCGTGATGACACTTTCGTATTTACTC